>CM041204.1:350992-881157 GCA_023078555.1 Ulva prolifera | reverse complement strand
AGAGTTCATGGTTGAGGCCTTAAAGCTCTACCTCCAGCGTCGTGGCATCACTCACCGCACCACCCCCACAGCTGATCATCGCTGTAATGGCATGATCGAGCAGAGGATCGGTATTGCCTTCGAGGCAGTCCGGGCTGCACTGCTTGCGAGCGGTCTCCCTCTGTTCCTGTGGATTGACTGTCTTACCTGTGTCATCCATGGTCACAATCTCACGCCGTGCTCGGCGCTGTACCGTGACAAACTGGCAATAATGATGAAGGCCCAGAAAGCTCAGCGTGATGCCAATACAGCTGCGGATGTACAGCAGGCTGAGCAGGCCAATAAACGCATGACAAAGGCCGAACGTACTAAGTTGAGGGAGGAGGAGAAGCACAAGTGGGAGTTGCTCACAATGACAGAACTGGATGAGTTTTTGACCAGGTCTTGTGACAGGGATATCATTCCCTACATGTCTTTTTTCAGAGACACCTCCGTCGAGGTGTTCAAGGATTTGGTGAAGCAGCAGCGCCCATGGGGGGTTGAGGTGAATGCGTATCCCAGGGATGACAAGTTGCGGAAGTTGTCCGCGCGGGGTATGGTCGCATACTGGGTTGGTGCTGGGTTGGGGCCCAGCATGCAGCGTGTGTACGCCCAGGACGTTCCTGGGGGTAGGGTTGTGGTGGTGCAAGAGATCATGTGCACCACGCATCAGATGATCCGGCACGTACGCAAGTACGATGCGTCCGCTGTTGTGGACAAGAGGGAGCCTGCGGAGTTTGCGAACTCCCTTCAGGTTGACTTTGAGCAGGATAATGAGGGTGTCCGCGTGACAGACAGTGATGTCCCCTCATTCCTGGCTGACTCCACACATGACGGGGGAGTGTTGCGACGTCTGCGTGAATTCTCGCACGCCCCCCCAGGTCATGGTAGGGTCCTTGTCATGGACATGACGTTCAGACAGGTTTCACTGCCTGATGAGGCAGTGTACTCTCCGCGTTTCGGCGCAGGCTCCTCTGCTGAGGTGCTCCGGCGTGACCCTGCGCGGGACACACCGGAGGTGGCCAGGCACACCATGCATCGCACGCGTGCGATTGCTCGTGCAGCTGGCCACCCTGACGTTGAAGTCCCTCCTCGGGTCCCTGGCCACGCGCACCTATCCGGGGCCCCTGCAGCGCGCACTGTCGAGTATGTGGTGACTCGCAATGTGCAGCTCCATGACCCTGGCATCGAAGCTGCATTTGTCCTGCCTATGCCTCCGCCGTCGTCTGATGATCCGATGGAAGAAGATGATGATGACGACGGCCCAGGCATCTATGACGAGGACGATGCAGATGAGATGGAGGAGTACACCATCAGCGATGATGAACGGGCTGCGGCTCATCAGAATCGCGAGGCTCAGCGGGTCCGATCAAGGAGTAATTCGGCTGCGGCCTCAGCATCTGGCGCGGGAGCAGTAGCTGAGCCCCTGCAAGGGGCTGAGGGGCTGAGACCTTCCTGGGAGGATGAGCCAGATGTAATTGAGATGGAGTCCGGATCCGAATTAGGGGGAGAGATCCAGGCTGCCCCCTCTGCCGCTGTTGGGGTTGATTTGCCTGATGAGGTAAGAGCCATTCCAGCTGCTCTTCCCCGCATTTAAATATATCCTCTTGTGCGCAGAAGCCTTGTTCCTTTGGCTGTGGATGTAGCTGCTTTGCATGAGCCCGCGGGCTCTGATCTTGCTAGTAGTGAAACGGTAGTAGCTGACATTAAGTCTTCAGGCTGCAATCAGGACACATCAGCCGCGGCTGACTGTGGAGTCTCCGGTGCAGGCCTGAAGCATCAGCATGGGGAGTCTGGTGAGCAGCAGAGTGCTCAGCGTCATGGGTCGCGCAGAGCAGCTGCCGCTAGGAAGCAGAAGCCTTCCGACCCTGATCTGCCTTCCATGAAGGAAGGACTCGCGGGTCTAGACAGGGATGTTTGGCTGCGTGCCATGCAGGAGAAGGTGGAAGCATTGGGTGAGCACGGGACTTTTTTGTTGTGCTATCTGCCCGCGGGTAAGAAAGCTATCTCGGGCAAGTGGGTGTTCAAAATCAAGCGCGGACCTGCTGGTGAGATTCAGTGTTACAAGGCACGATATGTAGCTCGTGGTTTTTCTCAGGTGGAAGGTATAGATTTTTTCGAGACTTGGTCCCCTGTCGGTAGTTACGCGACACTGCGTGTGTTGCTGTCTATTGCTGCTCAGGAGGATCGGGAGATTAGGCATATAGATATACAATGTGCTTTTGTGAACGGTGACCTGGAAGAAGAGGTTTTTGTTGATTAGCCCCCGTACTTTACACGGGACAGCACGTGTATGGAAATTGCATAAGACTTTGTATGGCCTGAAGCAAGCCGCTCGCGAGTGGCATAAAGCTTTAGTAAAGGTCTTGACTGAACTGGGATTTGTGTGCGCACAAAGTGATGCTGGACTGTATGTCAGAAAAACCGGTCGATGTTTTGTTTTTCTGTGGGTAGATGACTTATTCATTTTCAGTTGCTCCGCGGGGCTGCAGGAAACCATCAGTGTCATTCTCACAAAATTTGAAGGTAGAGACCTAGGTAACCTGTCTTGGGCACTTGGCACTGAGATCACGCGTGATCGAAAGGCCAAAACAATCACAATGACACAACGTACCAAAATCCAGAACTTGCTGGACAAATACAGTATGTCTGACTGTCGTAAATCTCCCACTCCATTAGTGCCGCGGCAACAGCTAAGGAGTGCGAAAGAGCATCCTGACCTGGAGAAAGCCAGTGCTGCTGAGCATTCCAGGTTCATGAGTGCTGTAGGAAGCATCCAGTATATTGCAGGAGTGACACGACCTGACCTGAGCTATGTGGCACATGCCCCGGCCCGGCACATGTCTGGCAGTCTGAAGGAACATTGGTCTGCCGTGCAACATTTTCATAGATACCTGCAATCCACAAAGAATTTAGGAATAAAATTTATAGGCTTTGAGGGACATGGGTGTTTACTAGAAGCTTTTTCAGATGCAGACTTTGCGAATTCTGCAGATCTGAAGAGTGTGTCTGGTATAGTTGTTCAAGTGTATGGGAACTGTGTTCTCTTGCGTTCGAAGAAGCAGAGTATAGTGGCTTGGGATACAACAGAGGCTGAGCTCATTGCAATGAGTGCAACGGCCAACGAGCTCATGTGGATGAAGCAGTTGCTTCTTGATGTGAAGCTTGTCCCACATAAGCCGACTCTGTGGGGTGATAATAAGAGTGCCAATATCTTGGCTGTAAATATTGTGTCCAGTGACAGATCCAAGCGCATTTGTGTGCGGCACTTGCGAGTGCGGGAATATGTCCAGATGGATGAACTTAAGGTAGAATGGGTTGGCACTGTTGATCAGTTGGCAGATATGTTTACCAAGGTGCTGCCCGGACCCGCTACAAGAAGTTCGTAATGAACTCCAGCTAGCGAAAACGTAGCAGGGTTTATGGGGGAGTTTCACAATGCATGAGCCTGCGGGCAGCAGTGTGGTGACAGGTGCACCCATGCACGGATGATTCGCGGATCACGTGTAGGGGTTAGCCGCCAGTGGGATTGTCCCGGAGTAGTGAGGGAGATCCTGCTAGGATCTCCCGCCGTAATCTTGCGTACCATCCACCTCTGCAACCTGTCCTATGCTGAAGTGCCCAAACCCCTGATGGCAAGTGAATGTACCTACACGCTGTAGTCTGTGTCAGTATCCTCGTGTCGGATGTTGTCACCCTTGGGCGTCCCTCATGAATGGCCTATCGTGCAAGGGCGCATGCCAGCGGAGCTCGGCGGTGAACTCTGCAGCGAGGCTCGCTGCAGAGCTCCCGGCTCATGCATGCCAGCCGAGCTCTGTAGCGAACCTCGCTGCAGAGCTCGCCGCCCATGCACCAGCGACGAGCATTCCGCGCGGAGAGGAGACTCGGACGGAACTGTAGCAATAGTTTGCAATCGCCAGGCAGCCCCCTGACATTGCCGTCAAAGGGTTGCTAAGGGATCCGCGGTGCGGATTCCACGCTGTACTACTACAACGGAGACAACGGAAGAAGACAAGCACCAAAACCGCCGTATGTAGCTCGGTTGATGCCTAGATATCTACGAGGGATGGCCAGACAGAGTTCGGCGTCACAACACATGGGTACCACATCTCCGGCAAGAACAATGACACACGGGGGGAAGAAAGCATATGCCGTGTGCAAGGCGCCACGATCAATGACGGGTTAGGGGTTTGGACGTAAGAATCGCTTCGCACCCCGGCTAACCTACAGGCCGCACTGTCCTCAACGGATACCGGTGATGAAATTCACAAAATGGCGGGGCAAGCTGAGAATCGAACTCAGGACCTCTTGCACCCAAAGCAAGAATCATACCACTAGACCACGTGCCCTGATCTGAACACCTTGATTTTGAAAGAAATATAAACCGTCGTGTTTGGTGCATGACGCAACTTTATAGTTCCGTATTCACTTATGGAGCACATGCTCATGCGCAACAACCTTGCATCCGAACAACAATGCATGTTCACCTCCACAGCATCTCCCCGGACGATAGCAGCTGCGGCAAATGATAGGCCAACATCTGAATCTGCATTCGGGAGGCGCACTAAGCGGGTAGGGGACACTACATGACCCATGCACGGCATGGTGGCTTGGCCACCTTCCATAGCGATCTATCACATCAAATGGAGCACCTGGACATCGCATAAATCTAAATGAAGGATGCACATGTCCTAACCTCGTTGGGTGCGCACGCGCTAGGAGCTGTAGGCGCTCCCTGAGCGAAGCGTGCCCTTCAGCCAGGCATGCACACGTTTTTCGACGAAATGGTCGGGCTCTCCCAGGGACATGAGATCATGATTCGGGAGCATTCGAGAGGTTATTGTGCGTCTATAGACGTCGCCCTGGGCCCTGAGCTGCTCGGTTTCCCGGTGGACGTGCGCATTGCCCGATTGCAGCCACCCTGTTTCACACATCAATCGCCACACGAGGCTCTGTATTACAATGCAAACCGATAACAACAAGCGCAATCAACGGTGTGTTTCCACTAGTACATAATGCATAGCCACTTGAGGGGGCAGCTGGCGTGATCATGCGGACGTCAGCACAGAGGGAACGCCAAGAACACGAAAGTGCTGAGTTCGAGTCCAATTCGCAAAGCACAGATGCAGAATGGAATTTCTTGCATGAGTTGTCGCTGCGGCACGTGTATGCAAAAGCCGCTGTCCTATAACGTTCAGGCGCGCTGCGAATGCCTCGCAGTCCGTGTGTCGACGGCAGTTGACACCCTGAATTTCGTATATATATGTGGTCTCCCTGTACATAAGTTCAACGCATTGTGTAGTAAATTGTGTGCAAGGACCAGGCCCCCCCTATACGCTAGCGTTTCTACATGCTTGCTGTAGGACTGGGTCAGTCGCTGCGCCGCGGGGCGCAAATGATGATGAGACAGCAGCAATCGCTACTGATATTTTCTCTCTGTTACTTAGGACGTCGCAGCTCGTTTTCCAGGACATGAACAGTCGTGGGCGTTGCCACACACATGCAACGCCCACAGCCGGCACACCTATGCCACCAAATCCCTTTTCAACCTGCCCTGTTGGACTGTATCTGGATAAACGAATCGGTGAGACATAGCATGCAAGCAGAACAAGCTCAGATCAGTTGGCATATACGTGGTGCGGCATCGAATTTGTGTTGATGGCCAGTCCTGTAGTCCTGCAAAGATGGGGCACATGCTGCAGCGCGCGCCTGTGACCCCCTCCGCGTGCTCTAGTCTTCGCGGGATCAATCTGTCAAGGTTTACAGGGTGCCGCGCTTGTCTCAAATGTAATAGTTCGTCCCAACGTAGGAGCCTGCCATGTGCAGCTGCATCCTCTGATGTATCTGCTGGCATCTTCCCGGCCGGCAAGAAGCAGGCTAAAGTCAGGATCCCAGCGCTTCATGTGAACTTGACAACGCAATATATCTTGTCGGCTGATGTCGCAGATTCTGTTGACCATTGCCTCAGTGCCGGGACGACCGCAATCATCGTACGAGACGCCAGCGCAAGTGGGGCAGATTTATTCAAAGCAGCTGCGAAGGTTAAGGAAGTTGTTCGTGGACGTGTGCCAGTTCTGCTAGAGGATCGGACAGACATCGTGGCGGCAACGCAAGTGGATGGTGTCGTTTTAACAGAGCGCGGTATGTCGCCATCGGCGCGCGTGCTCGTCCCCGTACCTGTGATTAGGCTTTGCTTTACCCCTTCTGATCCTATGAGATCTATGGTTTGTCGAAAGTTGACCATCTCTGCATCTGCGATGGATTTACATAGCATCCCCGAAGACTGCGACAGCCGGGAAGTGGAATTGGCACGTGCTTTCTGATTGAATGCCGCTATGCATTGCATGTTACGAGATATAATTAATATCTTCATTCCTGCTTGCTGCTGCTGTCTGAAGTTTTGGGCAGGGACAGTGTTGCAGTGTTTTTGCCAGTCACAACAGCTGCACACGAGAGCACACAAAAGTCTCATGCATGATAGTCCTTGGATGAATGGCTGGTATGCACTGACATATATCAACGCTGCCTGCCTGCCTCGTCTAATTATACTGCTCATACTGCTCAGCATGTGGATCCCACAGACTACCTGGCACATTTTCGTTACTTCACAGTGACGGGTGCATGTACAGACGAATCCAGCCTGATAGGCTGGGCAATCAGGAACACTTTCAGAGCAGGTTGATTCCAAAATTCATCTGCAGGCGTTCCAATGGCAGTCGCACGCCAAGTTCTGTCCGATCCGGCATATCTCATAGGTGTATGTGCTTCCTCGGCAGATGCCGCAGCTTCAGCTGGCGCTGAGGGCGCATCGTTTCTGCTGGTGGCATCCAGATCTGATGACGATGATTCCAAAACAGCAACTCCAGTGACAGCATCGATCATCACTGACATCGCCAAGTCCAGTCGATCCGGAATGCAGATACCAGTGATTGTGTCTGCGTCAACAATCGGTGAAGGTGATATCCAGACATGGCTTTCCAGCGGAGCAGATGGCATATATGGCACCCCAGAGTCATTGCTACAGCTGGCTTCTATGCCATCTGCGCCTCTCCCAGAGGCAATCGCATCTCTCAGTTCTGCTCTGAAGACAGCTTCATCAGTAGCCGAGCCATCCATTAGCAAACCGTCAAGCCACAGCGGCCTTCTGTCTGGTCTGTTGGGCAACACCACTCCCATCGATGATCTCATCACTCGAGAGAAGGAGGTACTCACAGAAGCTCTCGCGTTCCTGCAAGATGCCGTCCCTGAGATGTCCGAGATACAGCTTCTGAAAGATGCGCTTGTCGGCTTGGACGAACCTTTCCTTCTTGTTGTCGTCGGCGAGTTCAACAGTGGGAAATCGACAGTGATCAACGCGTTGCTTGGCGCCAAGTTCCTGGAGCATGGGATCCTGCCGACCACCAATGAGATCTCTGTGCTCAAACACTCTGAAGGAGCTGCAAGGAATGACCAGGTGTGGCGACATTCCCGGCCGCTGCACGGCCCGTCCACCTCTGCTTGTGACAGTGGATCCCACTGACTCTGCAGGCTGCGGCCAGGCTCGGCCATGCATCCGCGATTGGCCACTGCCTACTCATGGCAGCCCACTCGCAAGTGTTGGCATTCACGGCATCTGCTGTATGTACTGCACTGTGTATGGAGACGCTGATGTGCTGCATCGTGTGCATCCGCTGCAGGTCGAACGTGCCTTGCCTTGCGCCTTCTGTGCATGCAGTGTGCCATGTGTGCTTCCTGCTGCAGGCCGAGGATGGCCTCTTTGTCCGTGCCCTCCCCAGCGAGCTTCTTAGAAAGCTCAACATAGTCGACACACCAGGCACAAACGTCATCATCGACCGGCAGCAGCGTCTCACAGAGGAGTTTGTGCCACGCTCAGACCTGGTACTGTTCATCATGTCTGCTGACAGGCCCTTCACCGAGTCAGAGGTTCGACCTCCGTCTTTCCTCTTGCACCTGTACCGCACATACCTGCAGCCAGCCCTTCCCCATACGTCAGCACGTGCATCTTAATGTTTTGCTGCATCATGCCAGGCCTGAAGGTGAATGGCAATATGTCCTTGCCTCCTTTTCCTGGCTGGCATGAGATAGACAGCTGCGTGTGGCGGCACAGCGCTGAGACAGCATCTGCCGAGTGCCGGGAGATATGCTGCAGCGGCCCTGAATGCAGCCTTGAAACATGAACTGTGTGTTTGATGCATGTATCAGCTGCTTGATGCGCGAAGCACAGCCTAGACCGCTCTTTGCGATACCATCCACATGATTCCGATAACCTCCGTCACCTGTGGTTGTGGGAGGGTGCATGACGCCCATTGCATGGTTCAGGTGGCTTTCCTACGGTATATCCGCCAGTGGGGGAAGAAGGTGGTCTTTGTTCTGAACAAGGTAGACATCTTTGAGCGGCCAGAAGATGTCGCCGAGGTGACTGCGTTTGTGGAGGATAATGCCCGGGACCTGCTTGGGGTTGACTCCGCCACTGTGCTGCCTGTCTCTGCAAGACAGGCTCTGGACGCAAAGCTCGATGCTGGTGCAGGTAAGACCGCGGCAGCTGTTGTACCTCGCCACGCCCGCTTGCTCGGGGACCTCCCATCGTTGTTGTATTTTCACACTTTCTGCCTGGCCTGCACCGGCTTTCTGTGGCCGAAGCATCCTGCTTTGCATTTCCCGTACTCTCTGGCAAGTTGTGGCCACATCAGTCTATGCATTGCCAGTCTGCTGCCATGCACAGACGGTCTGAGCACTGCCACTCTGAATTTTGGTGCCTCGATGTTTTCAACCAGTGAGTGCGCGTAGCCTCGCCTGGCAATGTTCTAGGTAGCACAACCATGCAGCATGTCTATGTTTACAGTGAATTATGTTTGCCCTTGTACTGTCCCGGTAATGATCTCTTCGTCTTGCGCACATGCCCAGGTGAGATCCTGGTCACACCGAAACAATCTCGCCTGAGGCGAGGACACGGTGCTGTCAGCATTTATGCTTACATGCTTTGACAGCGTCAAGTAGAGTGTGCTGCAGGCGAGCAAGGGGGGGTGCTGCAGTCTGTCGATGTCGAGGGGTCCCTGTCCCCTGATGAACGGTGGCAGGCCAGCAGGTTCTTGGAGCTGGAGCAGTACATGCTCCGATTTCTAACAGGTGAGCTTCCACCCCGACACCACGGTCGTGGTGAGCTGCTCTCATGCTGTGCGTTTGTTCTTGAGCCTGGCTGCAACGGTCTCCAGATTCTTGGTTGCTGGGCCAATGCGTCCTCTCCTCCGGCGATGTTGGCTGACTTGTCTCTGCTGCATGGAGCTATTATTCGTTATGTTGATCCGCATCAGGTGATGTTAGGGTGGGCTCGAGCTAATGCACACCCCTGTGATATAGGCTGGTAGAGCCTGCTTGCACTTGCCTGGCCGCTATTTCTGCTGCTGAGGCTGTGTGCTGGGGCTCTTCCAGACTGATATCCAGATTTTGACAAGCAGGCGCTGCATTCACATGTGACATGGTGAGGGCGACCATCGTGTGTCGTACTGCATTGCTGGCAAGCCTGGCCGTTCCAGCCGTTGACTGCGTTCTCGCTGGCACAGGGTCTGACCAAAAGGCTGGAGGCAGCGCGGATGCTGCACAGCAGACCGGGGAGAGCACTCGCCTGAAGCTGCAAACACCGCTGTTTGTGGCAGATGCCTTGGTGCAGGCTGCAGAACAGCAACTGGACTTTGAGTTGACAGCCTGCAAAGAGGAGGTATGGACCGGGCAGAGTGGTCACCCCGCACACCACGCGCGCAATTAAGAAAGCATCCATATTGCACATACCTGTGCCATAAATGTTTGACTCCCAAGGTGACTGCGGTGTCAGAAGACATGTATGCTGGCCTGGTGTTATCCTGTGCCCTCCAGTCAAAAACTTTTGGATGAGCCGGCATGAGCGCTGTAGTTGGCCAGGCCGACGCTCGAAAGTTTCCATCGCGCATGACTCGTGGTTTTGCGAATGAGCGATGATGCCGGTTTGTGTGTGGGAGTCCGCATGAAAGCTGCTGTGCCAATCTCTGGTCACGTAGCTCCAAGGCTGCGGTACCAGCCACCTACTAGCACTGGTCGGCCTCCTGCTTCCTGATGCTTACTGCGCAATGCCGAGCAGGTGGCTGCTGTCAAGGCAGTGGAGCAGCAGCTGGGCAAGTTTGAGGCTGAGATGGAGAACGACGGCGTCGCACAGCGCAGCCGCATCCGTGAGCTGCTTGCCAACGAGCAGCACCGTGCAGAAGCTGCGGTGGCATCTTCACTGCAGCTCAGCAACCTGAGCAACCTGACTCCATACGTCTTTGGTGGTGACAGGAAAACGGCGAAGGAGCTCCCCATAGCAAGCGTGCGCCTCTCTCTTCTGCCTGTGTGCTGGCTGACAGCAGTGCTGGGTCGGTGGATATGTGAGCAGGGCAACACAGCCCTGGTCTGCGTGTTCTCGAGTCTCCCCGCCACTATGGTCGTCCTCCACCGACAGAGCAGTGTCGTGTCAAGTAGGCCAGGATGAGGTGCTTCTGCACCTCGGCCGATGCACTGGCAGGCTCAAAGCTCATTCGGGTCACATCTGCTGCACTGGAGACAGGCATTGGCAGCTTTCCTGATGGCATTCCTGATGCAGGCACCTCGTCCATCTGCATTCCATCTGCCAGCCACTGCGATGTGTGTTTGTGCTCTTTTCCTTTCGACAATACTGCTGTGCCCTGCAGGTACTGCAGCCACAGTTCCAGGTGAATGAAGTTGTGACGCAGCTGGAGGACCGCGTTCGAGAGCACGCGGCGTGGATAGAGACAAACGGAACTGCACAACTGCGTGCATACACCGACTTTGTCGCTGCCAGGCAGAGCTCTGGCGATTCTGGCAGCAGTGCCGGTGCTCCTGTGGCGCCGCCACCCAGAGTTCCAGATGCCGGAAGCTCTGAAGTCGCCAACGGGACCGGTACAGCATTGGCAGCTGCACCATCAGATGTACACCTGGATACTTTCCAGGGTCAGAAGCCCCAGTCCCTGACGGTGCTGGCTGACCTAGACACACAGGCAATTGTCAATGACCTCGAGACTCGAGTGCGGGATGTGGTACGCTCCTGACAGAGCCACCTCCACCATGTGTGGTCGCAAGCATATGTCTGGATGTGCTCTGTGCCAGCGTGTCTGTGTCTGACCTGTCGTGATGTTTGGTGACCTCCGCCACCTTGCTTCTGCGGCGTTGATGCACTGTGATCCCTGTTGTGTAGCAGTTTACGTCCGGAGCGACAGCAGCTTATGTGACCAGCTGTTCGCATTGTGACCGGAGGTGTGGCGGTGCTTGCAGGTAGTAGAGAGCATCAACACCGCTGGGGGCGCTCTGGGCTTGTCGCTGCTACTGACAGCGATTTTGCCTACAGCGCTGGAAGACTTCCTGGTGGTAGTGCTCGCCGGATTCTTTGCATACGTGTCCTTCCTGCAGTGGCCGATCCGCCGTGGCGAGATCAAGGAGGCTGTTGCAGAGAAGTTTGGCGGCATCTCCGACACGGTGGACTCGGAGCTGCGGGGCGAGCTGGCACAGGCTGTAGGCAAGGTCCGGTCGCGGGTCACTGCCATGGTCGCTCCGCTACAGGAGCAAGCCGAGCGGGACTTGGAGCTGGTGACAGCCCGACAGGAACGACTCAAGGTGTGCGACGCGCCACTCATTTTCTGCCGCATCAGGGGTTCGTTTCGGCCACCGCTTCTGGCTGGTGGTATTGTCATCGTTTGTGAAAGTGTGACTTGCAAAGCTCACCCATCGTCTGCACGGCTTTCGCTTGCTTCGCTGCATATGGACACCTGACAGGCTGTCTCAGCCCGGGACTCCTGGGTTATGTGTAGGTGCCCAAGCAAGCAATGCATGCCTGTGTGATTGCACGCTGACCCATGATGGACGTCTGAGTGTACTGATCAGTGAGGTGTTGCAGCCAAGTCCTTGCAGCCCTCAAGGAATAAATGCTTAAGCTTCCAGCATGAATCTGGCTTGACACATGTGCCACCAGTGCCTGCATCCACTGTTACCCGTCATGGGCGATTTTAATTGCGACTGCGCACCAGGAACAATGTGGAGCACGCTGCGCATGTGTGGCATGTCACCCTGATCGTCGCCACAGACATGTTCATGTGTGCAGGTGGTTCAAGCACAACTAGATGAGATGCGGCTGGAGATCAGTGAGCTGTAGATCCTAGAGCTGTAGATCCTCAAAGCAATGTGAGGATCCTAGAAGAGAAGAGTGAATGTAGCACACGGGGAAGTTTGCAAACGGCCACAGTGCCACTCGAGGGTGCTGTGATCTCGTGGTACAGATTGCGTCCAAAGTACTTGCCGGTCGTATGGTATGTTGCATACAGAATATCCAAGTAAAGGACAGTCGCGGCGACGTTCTGCGAGCCATGCATCAGCACCTATATCATTTCTGGCCATTGTGGGGCTTCACTGTATCTCAGCTGATGCCCAAAAAACCAGCACGGATACAGGACTGACTTGCCCGGAACAGGATCGTCTCCTTCCACCCCTTGGGACAGGGTCTGTTCACGACGTTGCACTCATGCTGGAACAGGCTCAGTGTCACATGCGATCCCGACACTTTCAGGCTTGGAGGGTGTCGTCAACATACAGAGGGGTTACTTTAGACCTTGCAAGCGCTGTTATCTTGCTCATGGCATTTAAAAATTTGAGCCCGTTCGTACAGGGCTGCAACATCAAGTTCTGGTCACCACTGCGCTTTATGCTGGGACAAGGTGTGTACGTACATGCGAAGCCGGGCATAGTGAGGCTGATGTCACCATTGCTGGGAAGTGACATCAATTGGGAGCACACCACATTGTGGAGTAGAAGCGGTCTACGTGCGGACAGAATAGCAGCACATGTGCACGACATTTTCAACACATTCTGGCACATGCCCTACATTAATTTACAATGCCTTGACATTTGAACCCGCTGCATAACATCTGTGTACATGCTGTTGCATGTGCTGGCGCCAGACCTCCGAACGACAAGAGGATAGCTACGCGGATCGTGTGACATGAGCATAGCTGAGCGCTTCGTAAACTCAGTTCGAACCAAGCACGCCCTATGTTGGCCCCACCCGCGACCAGCCTTGCATATGCATCTGCTCTCTGGGACCAGCCTTGCATATGCATCTGCTCTCACAGTACTTAAAGCATGCTGTGCCGGCTGGTGTGCTGGCCTCGCCGAACTTGAAGACACATGTCCGTCTCAGTGCCAGCACTAACACGGATCATAGACCCTGGGACATCAATCATCTGTCAATTTCCGGGCGCCAGTCAGCGCAACCGGCGGCAGTTCGCCTGACCCGATGTATTGCATGCTTTGTCTGTGGAGAGTCACAGAGCGCTGTAGTTGTGCAGATCGCTTCGAGACTGCGGTGAGCACCTCATCCAGAGTCGGTGCTGTGTCATCAGAATTCTTCGGTCTCTCATCCATCTTCGCTCTCATTGCATTCATCTGCAGCGTCAGCAGCAAAACGTCAGAAACTAGCTTTCAAATAGCTGCTTTGAGTGAAGAGTGTGTGGAAGCTGGTGCACTGTACAGGCAGGAGCAGGCATGTTGTGTGTGTGCAATCCATCTCCATGAGCACTGACTTGCAGCAGGCCATGCCAGACAAAAATCCGTGGAGCAGTAGCAAGCACCATGCAAATGGCTGATGCAGCGACTGGCGTTAAGAGCTGAGACATGAGACTGCGGCATGTTCTGGCGCCAAGATTCCGTATCCAGCACAACGATGGCTCTCAACAGCATATGCATTACCATGAGCTTTGCATCGTCTCATTCTCAATTACGCAGCAAATTCCTCGCGCACTATGCGCATATCAGCGGCATGTCTGGATGCATCTAGGCAGGCGTGGTGGGAGGAGGCAGCACCCGGCTTGTGTACTGATGGTGCATCTCCTTGATGACAGCATGGTGGGCCTCTGCAATCTGCTGCAGCCGCAGGTTGGCCATCTCCAGGTCGGAGTGTACCCCCTCGTGTTTCTTGTGCTCGACCTCACCCACGGCATGCATGACCCGCACGACACGCCACAGTCGAAACACGACCAGCAGGCCGCCAACCTCCACTGCTGTCTCGCTTATCGAGATTGCTACGACTTCCAGTACAAGCGATATGGCCACAATGATGAGGTCCATCAGGTGCAGGGGCGTCCGCACCCAGCGACGGAACCCATGTACGAAAGCCTGCAGAAACACTGCATGTGGTGTGCTCTCGAATGAACACACTGAACCATCAGATAGACGGCTCGCCTCGATTGATGTTCTGAGAATATTCATAGGATCTTGTCAGCACATAAACGATTTTTTTTTATCTGAGTGCTTGTGACATGCAGGCGCTGTGGCTGCATGAACTTCTCCTTGCCCAACAGTAGATGAATGTGTGTGGGGCTCTGGTGCTACACAACACATGCATGCTTGATTTGGAGGTAGTGCAGTGGGGCAGTGCAAGACGATTGGTGCTAAGCTCGACATGCTGCCAGCTTGAAGCTAGGCGGTGAGATACAAGCCGATGGATGTGCACAATGACAGATGGCTTTCACAACCAGAGCCGCACACAGGCACGACACAGATGCGGTGGTTCAAGAACTCGTCGGAGTGGAACATGCAAATGATCGTAAATATGAGCTCCCATAGGTATGCGCAGCATGCCGAGTGTGTTCCAGTGGCCACCAAGTGCAATGGTGGCTCTAAACTCAAGTAACGGGGCGTACCTCAACAATCCATTCGAGGACAAAAAAGGATAGAATGAAAATTGATGCATACCGGAGCCATTCTTCGGCCACTTCAGCTTTGTGTGGTGGATGGGCATGGCCGCAGTAGACACTGGACAAGATGATGTCGGTCGCAACCTGCACGAGTACGCATATGCACATGCACCGAAATGCGGGAAGAGCCACCAAATGTTTCAAGTGATAGCTTGTAACCAACATCGCACCAGGCACGCATCTGTGATCACCAGAGCAATAATAAACCACTGCCATAATCTGCTATTTAGCCGAAGCTTGGCGCGCTCACGCCAATCCTTCTTTTGCGTGTATGCGTATCCAGCTGGAGGGTCATCCAGTATAATGACGGAGGGGGCAGCCATCTGCAGCGTGAAATGGTTCACTCGATTTCAAGTGTGGCGAGTCGAAAGCGGTAGATATTCGTTGATTCAGCGCTGAATTGATGACTATAGCATCACAAAAGCTCACTTTTAGTCACTGGAATCGCCGTGTTAAGCTAGTGAATATGAATTTGCCTGGAAACAATTGTGAGGAGATCGGTGTCTGAACCGCTGCCTTGCAAGCTGCCAGCTTGGCTGCGTCAAATTGACAGTCGACGCTACGTCTCTGGGCGCATTGTGCCGTCACCTGCTCTGATCTCCGCGTGCTCACAAGCTACACTGGCGTCCTTGCATCCTGGCCACGTTGACGCTTGCACAGTGTGCAGAGGCGTCTCGCAACCATGAAATCATGCATGGCGTGGAGCTCAGCTGTGGTCCGAGCTCGAGCCCTCCGTGTGGACTGCAATTGAAATTCATGCGGGACAAGGCGTCTTCGCGAGGTCACAGCCTGACCAACACTGTACCGGGCACGGTGAACTGCACGGCCCGCGCCGTCGTGTGTACAGTGCTCCTTCAGCGCTTCAGCGTGCATTGCGCAGGTGCAAGGCGACACCCATGCATGATGCCGTCAAGACAGACTGCAGTAGATGCCCAGCCACACCTTTGATTTGGAAAAATCACGAGTGAATGTTCACATGATCATGGTGTGACTGCAACTAGGATAGCCATGCCATTTCTACGAGAAAGGTACTTGTATCAGCACGAGCTTTCACACCATCATTTCACCAGGGATACTCAAGCGTCAGAGCACATTTAAGGACTTTGCTTGTCTATTGTGCCATGGTTCAGGTATGGGCGCCATGTGTTGTAGACGGGCGGCTTTGACCACGATCGCTCGTTCAACACCTCCGGCTAGCTGACACCATGAGGACACTCTCTAGCGTAACCTCACGATCTCATCACTTCTTATATAATATTTCACTCCTGGGCTTTCTCCTGTATTCACCGAGTGCCGTTCGGGCATTCGGCAACGCCGAGTCGACAACGACCGTCTTTGTCGACAGAGTGGCTCAATGTCAAGCGTCAGAAGATTCCAGCTCCTTCGTAAGGGAGTGCGCACACACCTATGCTCTTGGTGTAGCCAACGCTATCAGGCTGTTCTCGACACCCCCAACCAAGGTAGGTCTTGCTGAGGCATCTGCAACGGCGTTTGGCGAAAGGAGCACTGTCCAGCGGATGAGCGCAAACAAACTTCGCATTGTAGACCACCGAAGATGCCATTGCATTGGCGTGCGTCAGTGGATGTGTGCATGCGGTGTCATCGCAGTTGACGGGCTCTTTGCGAGACGACACTCAATGCTCACTGTCTGTCAAAGCAGATGTGACTCCACTGATGCTGCCAATGGGACTTACACTGTGCGCAGAAGGAAGTGGCTTCGATGCAGTAGAATTTGTCGACGGAAACAATCTCTGCTTCCTTCAGCTGACACAGGTGAATGCTTCTACCGGCCCTCGTTTCTTTCGGGTTGCACGCATAGAGATCTCAGACAATGTCGACTGTCTACTGCTACCTTCAACACGCAAGGGCAAATCTGATGTCTGCGTACGAGGGTTCTACTCTCTCCTTCGATGAGCTTCATGTGGGCTAGTAAACTGAAGGTGGCATGTGTTGCAGATTTTCAGTGCTCATCAACTGCTGGCTGACTTGGTTGATGTTGATGGACATTTCCAATGGCCATCATCTCCTTACAGAACCATAACATTGTGCCAGAGTCTTCAACGGACGGGCTGCTGTGCTGCAACATATCATCGGGTCCTGACTGCCTTCTTTATGGCAAGCTGCAGCATTCCTGAGGCATTGCAATTTGGTAGGTTACTTGACATATGTTCACAACATGGTACGTCCCCAGGACTCAGCTGCTGCAGGCAGCTATGCGTCCTTGCATACATGTGATGCTGTCAACAGAATACCCATTATCTGTTTCGGCAGCAGTGTGTGTCCCCTCATACGATGGGCCCTCGTTCTGTACGCTGCCAGCTGTGTGCGGGTTTCAGTGCATTCAGATGCACATCGGGGTATCCTGGTCTACGCAAGAACATCATTTGTTCCCACACGTGACTTGTGCCACTGCCTGCTCTTGCCTACACAATTTGCACCTGTGCGATATTGCCAGTGTGAATTAGAGCAGCTCGTCGGTGCTGCCATTTGTCCGCCAACTCCATATCACCATGTAGCTCAGAATCTACTCACTGTGCAATCAATCGATCGCTGATGTTCACTGCTGCCTTCCCTGAAATGTTCCAGTGAGCCAATGTGTATCATCACTTCTTTTTGATGTTCTGTTTCCGACCATATGGTGCCAGCAGTTGAGAGCCGCACCTGGGATTAGAGTCAGCACCAATCAGCGGATCAGCCTTCTCAACTTTGGTCTTCTGTACCACATGTGATGTTTCTTGACATCCCTAGCAGGTGCTGGAATCGGGGGTCGTCATGTGCTGTAAGGCTGCCGGAGGCCACCATTTCATCGAGTGCCTAATCGTTGCCGTAAAGCTGTTTGACTTCTTGCAAGGATGGGGCACATGAACGAGGTGTGCATTCTGCCAGATGACACACAGATGTCGTGCAGATGTTCCCCTCACTACAGAGCTGTGCAAGTTGCCTGGTGTCAACAACACAGATACATGGCTGACAGAGTACAATCCTTATGCCGAAGGCGTGCTAGCAGCAAGGCAGCTGCGCTGTGCAGAGCTCTCTGTCACTGCTGTGGATGCTGCTGTGGCTGCTGACCGGGGGTCAGCTTGCTGGAGCAATACATGTGCATTGATGCACAGCCTGGACGAGCTAGCTCGCAACCTAGGCATGCAATCTGCAGAGGCATTCACATACCTGGTCATGCTGGCTGGGTCTTTCGGTGGTGCGGACGACGATTCCCCGAATGACTTGGCCTGTTTGCATACCAGCATGCAAATCATCTACGTGCGCTACCTTTCGCAAAATGTACACAAGACCATGTGTCTCTGGAACATTCTCTAGAACATCTCTGGAACAATGGAGAAGGCGTTTCAATTGCAGCATCAACTTGTGCCTGCTGCGCACACCCGATGTAAGGCTATTGAAAACAAAATGTAATACTGTGCAGCTCTTTGCATCTGCATCTGGATGTCGTGCCTGCTGTCCTGGGCATTCCACCGTATGGAGGTTGGTGCCAGGAAAGCTTTCCTCCCGGCAAGGGAGGCACCACAAGCTCCTCCGAGCTTCCTATGATGCTCCTGACCTGTTGGAGACACGATTCCTGGACTAATGGACTCACGTGGCGCATGATTCCGTCCTGGAGGGTCTCACAAGTTTGCCCAGAGGTACATGGAATGGGCTCTGCACTGTGGACGTGTGGCACCGGTGAAACAAGAGACGGTAACCGGCTTCAGGAATCTGCACACTGGAATGATCTGGCAAATTCGAGTCAGTATACAAACAGGATGTGGTCGACCATCCCTCTGGACACTTCAAGAATGAATCCATGCGGCCCGTGGAAACATCTCAAATTTGCGGATGTGCAGGCAGACCTCAGATCACGCCGCTCGACTTTTGGGTCAAGGCATCAAGCTTGGCATCCTTGAATGCGATTGTGTATTCAGTAGAGCAAAATCACACAGATATCACACAGGGACACCGGCCATGCAGGAAGCCTTTATCCAGGGACATGTGAGCTTCAGCATGCTGCAGTGAGGATGTGTTTCAGCTCGGCAGCAGCTGCAGGCAATAAGTCCTCCCAGTGGGGCATGGTCCTAGTTATACGGCAGGAGTGTTGAGTTTGAAATGCCACACCATGTGAGAGCTTTTCACATTTCAAATGAATTAGGTTCCAAATCGAATACCATGTCCCACAGTGCACTGGTCCCACTGAATTTGTGTGATCAGGCATCACAAGGTGTCATTCAGCATGTGTGTCACGCTTGAATGTCTGCCATTGTAATTCGTTAGCAAAATGTTCTAACTCAACCTACAAAATCCGTTACCAGTACTCTATCACCGTCATACTTCTGTAGGGGTCAAAGCACCCCCGCACTTTGCACAGTGAGCGTTCATGAGCTCATTCAGTATCTGATCCTTCATCTTGTTCCGCACTCATACTTCTGTGCGATAGCATGCGTTCCAACTTGGTCTGCTGGACGATCCGAGTTCGCTGCGTATGCATCCTCTTACTGAATGCGTGTTGTGGACATTGCGCAATGCGGTCTGAGCGCCACCAACGGGACAAATCAAAAGTGACGCCGGGCAATGAAACAGGGGTCCTGGGCTGCGGAAATGCTGACACGTCGCAAGGTTTGCACGTGGAAGCAGTGCCACGAGTCCCTGCTGCACGGTCTACAGTCAGTATCGTGGGCACAATTGCCACCCCCGCCCATCCCGATGCACTGCTATCCACACCATATTTTGCAGGATCAATGCCGCTGCAACCGGGCCGCCTGATGCATCATGCGCGCCTGCACCTTCATGGCTGCTTGCAACCCGGCCGCCTTCCGGTGGCGTGTTGGCACCCCGTCGTGGTGCTCATCTGTTGCGGCGGCAGCAGCCCCGTTCGCTCTACGTACGACCCCCTGGTCAGCTGCGCGCTCAGGATCAGAGCTTTCCTTCATGCAGTGCGCCGAATCACCGAGGTGCCAACGCTCCTTGAATGAATCCCCCGGCGCAGTGCCGCCTGCGGCCGGCAGCCTGGCGGGGGAATTTGCGCGGCGCTGGTGGCTGCTGACTCCGCGGCGGCGCCTGGAGCGGCTGCGCCGCTCTGGCGATTGGCGGCGAGGGCGGCGTGAGCGCTGTGTCAAGGTCCTGCCCTCCTCCTCCTCCCCTGCAGTTGTGCAGAGGAGTTTCAACTCAAGTATATTTCAGATACGTGTGGCGCGGCGCAAGGTCTGCGGGAGATCACTCCACACTGTGCTTTGCTACACTTGGTCCTATATGACAAAGGTGCAGCAAGCCGTACATTGACACCTGTGCCATGAATGAAAAAGCGGCCCCAACTAGCCTGCGAGATATGGCTTGTCCGGTGACATATGAACCAGCCACAGGCAGCACATGCATCGGAAATCGGGGAGGGACCACCGCCTGCCTCAGGCACTCACTTTGACATGGCCAAATAAGTCACATTTTACATGAAGTTTGCTGGTTTCTAGGGGGGTCTGATGAAGACCAGAACGCGCACATTGAAACAGCAGCTGCCTCTGTGCTGTCTTCAGCTGTGGAAGGTCATGGTCCACCCGGGCGCTGTCAGAGCCGACCCGACAGCGACTATACGGGCCAAGGCAGCTGCTTCGCACAGCCAGAGGGGCAATCAGCAGCATAATGGTGTATAGGACGGCACTGCCCATGGCGCTTCACTGTGAAGGTGTGCAGTAAATCAGATGGATATTATGAGGGCGGAATCGCAGCCAGTGAGGGATGTCCTGCAAAGTGCAGCTTCATGGTCAGCAGGGCGAGCGAAAGCCTCAGCTATGGATGTTTGATGCCATGTAATCTTTCAGGTTTTCCTGCAGGTCTGACATGGCGTATGCCATGCTGTGAAAGTGAACCAGACATGTTTGGCAACATGCACAGAGGACAATGCATGCATACACAAGCTTGAGCACTGTATGACCCAAGTGAGTAGATGCTGTCTCACTCCTGATTACCTGCGGTCAGGCTGCACCGACAGGCGCCCTGGCCTGGCGTGAGGTGGACCACGTGGCCGAGTGCCCTGGTTCTGGCTCTCCATCAGAAAAGCTCGCTGAGATATATAGCAAAGGCGGAAGTCCAGGTGATATGTCGTATGTGAGTGTTCAAGATGATTTCATATCGCGGATGATAGATGATTTCATATTGTTCTGAAAGCTACTTCACACATGAACCTGCACCGACATGTGTCGATACACCCACGCTCGACGCTCGAACATGGCGCAGCACTCGAGAATACTGCACACGAGACAGCATGGACCAGACACGATTGAGGTCCAGTTATCGGTGATAACATCATGCATATTCATTGAGAGGCGTGCAGCCAGCATACCTGGTGCAGGTCGTGTATACAGCAGCGCGTGTTGACGTCAGATCATCAGCTTGCACACGCCTTCGCAGCATGGCATCGACTGTATCTCGCTAAGCATCGCCGACAAAAGCTTAAAGCTCTCTGTTGATGTCCCTCGCGAGGTGGAAAGTGGCACTGACTTGGAGCAGGTGCCGTCTATGAGCCCGACGTACGCCAGAGCACCAGCGCCACTGACGTCGCACAGAATTCAAACAGTTCTTGCGTCACCTGTGACGGTGTCAGCGCAATCTGTGCGTCGCACGTACCGCAGGCTTAGAGCAGCGTTTCAGGATATCCGACGCGCGCGAGCGTTGGAGATGGCAGAATTTGCCCTGCGAACATGCTGCCGGGAGAGGGTGGGTGGGCGACGTCGTCGCCAAGGCAGCGCAACCGATACGCTTTCCCCGCACATCTTGCCTGCACCCTTTCCTAAAATGCAGAGGCATGTAGCATCGAAGCCTCGGCATATGCGTGGATCTGTCTTCGTGTGCTGGATCTGTCTTGTGTGCGTGGTTGGAACCTGTTCCGTGTTTGCCCGTCCTCCCGTCTTCTGCATGTTGGTAATATAGTCGATCTTGACATTAAGACGAGTTTTCGGGATTGGGATGAGCATCTCCGTAGATGGTGCAGTCTCCACGTGATGTAAAGTTCTGCGTTGTGTAGTCGACAAGCACTTCATTCCACACTGGTGCGCAAGCACTCACTGACAACTCCGGGATCAGCCTAGTTGAAACAAATTCCGAAGAATATTCTCTCAGCATTGCACCAAGTCATGTCCGCACGCTGCAATTAATGAAAGAAAGGCCCGCCCACCTGCAGCAGCGACAGGACGGCGCATGTGGCACTGCACAGCATGTCTATGGCTCATCGTACGAATGCGTGCATTGCGAATTGTGTGTCGTTACTTCTGGCAGTTTTGCCGATTGGGATTCAGCAATGCATGGCAATGGGCCGTGTACGAACAGAGCGGTGCATGCTGATGTCCAGACAAGACACGCGACCCGATTGCCATTTATGGCCTTGACCGCACTGATCATTGCAACGCAGGGCTAGTGAAAGCAAAGTATGCGCTGGCCAAAGACGCTCAGGTTGCGTGCACAGCAGGAAGCCAGCTGGCAGCGGTGTTGATGCAAACACAGTCTACATGTTGTTTGATCCTTCCAGCTTCAAGCTCCTTCGCACATTTTACTTCGTCGAGTGACATAGACTGGGTTTGTACCACCTCAAATGTCACCGGCATCTGATGCAGGCTGCTGCTTCTTGCCGAACTACTGACTCTCGGCGTCCAGCAGCTGGCACCGGCTCACAAAAGCATCACGCCTGCGTTGAGAGGGCTTATAGACCCCCTGGTATCTGTTGTTGACGCATACCACAGGCACCTCAACGGCATCAAGCGGTGCATCACATAGGTTCATGTGCTGGTATGAACATCATGGTCACTTATCTGACTCTTGCCAACAAAGCTTGCAGCTGGAAAGGTCAAGAAGCTGATTTTCTTTGTTCAGGGATGCCTGGGAGGCTGGTGGTTGTCGTTTGTGGCTCTTGTGGCGGGGAGGCTATTGTGGCACAGCGGCTGATGAACACCAGTAGGGGTGTACACGTTTTACATTTAATCTTACAGATTCCTGCCTACCGAACGCTACTGGGCACTGTCTACCTCCGTCAGTCCTACAACGTGCATGACACACCGTGACATGGTGCCCTGCCAGAGTCATTGCTTCAAGCAGCAGCGACAGTGCCAAAGCAGCCTGACTTACTAAAACCGCAGCCTATGGTGACTGACCTATATAGCGCTGGCAGAGCATATAGTTTGAGCACACACTCACACATCCACCTGGGCGCTGCAGTATCCAATCCAACACCGCAGGCAATGGCACACCACGTAAGGCTGCTTGTCGTATCCTAATGGGTGTTCTGCCCCACCAGCGCACCCAGGCATGACAGTTCCTCCTGAACTTCTTCCACGGCATTCAACGCTACAATCTGCATGGCGCTCATCATCCCTAGAGCAAGCAGCGGTGAAGCAGGCAGCTGGAAAGTCTACGCGCATGCCCTCTATGCTGGGCTGTGGGGCACATGAACACAGAACAGTAGCTCGGTCACTGCCTTTCCCCGGTGCGTGAACGCACAGAGGCACACAGCAGGCACCGTAGGCAACGTTCCGTTGAGCAGGCCATGCAGGTCACTGCCGTTCTCTTTCACCAGACAAGTCAATCGTGCTCTGTGCCGCTCTTGCCGCCGTCACGCATGCCACTAAGTTGGCCATGCCAGTGCTTGCGTGGTGCTGCAGAATCTGACGAGTTCATGCTTCTGCATGCCTTCGATCAGGCACAAAATTCTGAGGCCTGCTGTCTAGCCTGCACAGATGGGAAGTGAATGAGGCACGGCTGGGGCCTGCATGCCTGGCACAGCACACGAGTACACATTTGCCCTGTCTCCTCGCCCAGATCAGAGTATGACGGTGGCTGTGCACCGCACAGGTTCACGTCACTTACCGGCATGCGCCGTGACGCTCCCTGCAGATGAGGTGGCGGCTGCTTTGCAGTGAGAGTCACCGCGCGTGCCGGCCAGTGATGCGCTCCTGGGGCCGTCCACCTTCACATCCCCGCCATGCGTGCATTCACGCCGCATTCACAAGGTGGTTCCCACGTCCCACAGGGAGCAAGGAACTGCGTGATCAGGCAGGAACATGGGTTGCTCTTCACAGGCACACAATGGGAAGATACACACTGTGCTCAACGATCAGTTGCGGCTGCGGCGGGAGCCGCGACCTCGGCGGCGACGCCCACTGGCCGCCTGAGTGCCTCCCTCGTTGCCCTCGTTGCCCTCGTTGCCTTCATCCCCCTCGTTGCCCTCATTCCCTTCATTGCCTTCGTTCCCTTCATTTCCCTCGTTGCCCTCATTGCCTTCATTGCCTTCGTTGCCCTCGTTGCCCTCGTTGCCTTCATCGCCTTCATTGCCATCGATGTTGTCGCCGCCTGTGGCCGCGGCCGGGGCTGCTCCAGCAGCAACACCAACCGGTGGTGGGGAGGGTGGTGGGGAGGATGCAGCGGCTGGAGGGGGACGCCCGTTTGCAGCTCTGTTCTCTGCACCCCGGTCCGCAAAGCCCTCAGCCAGGCCAGCTGCTGCGTCCCCTCCGTCGCCTACATCACCATCCGCGATGTCCCCTCCTGCATCCGCTGCAGACGTGTCAGGTGTTGCCGTAACCACAACTGGCTGTGCGGACGGTTGCGGGTCTGGCTGCGGAGACAGTTGCGGGTCCGCTGGTTGGGAAGGGGGGCTTGTGGCCGGAGGGGCGCGCCCGTTTGCAGCTCTATTCTCCGCACCACGTGCCGTGAACTGCTCACCCAGAACATTCCCCTCGTCCCCTTCATCCCCCTCATCGCCCTCATCCCCCTCATCACCTTCATCCCCTTCCGTGCCCTCATCGCCCTCGTCGCCTTCATTGCCGTCATCTGAGACGTCGACGCCGGGAGGGGACGGGGGGCCGCCGGCGACAACCGTGCGGCGGATCCGCGCGACGTTGGTCGCGCGGCCGTTGATGATCTGCTGCCCGTTCTCCTCCTCCGCCTCGTCTGCACAAACACAACATGGTGGGACTCTGCGGGCTGAGCTATGCATGGGGTGCGATGTGTGTGGCACGGTGCTTGTGCATGAGCGCGAGTGTGTGAGCCTCTTGGCAATCGCAACATTGTGCGGCGGGATGCCACACCACCTGGCAATGTATAACATGCAGTGATCTGTGTTTCTAGAGGTAAGAGTACGAGCCTACGTGCGCAGTGCACGTTGTGCACTCGGCCTGGAGAACGCGGAGGCTTTCTGCCTGTAGAATGTGCACAGGGTCGGAGCATGACAGCAGGCATGCAATGCATGCTTGTAACACATGGACACAATTCTTGTCACACATATTATTATCACACACCCACACATAGCAATGCTGATGCTATACGGGAGTTGGAGCACCATTCATGGCTCGGAAGGTGAGCGATGTGAATTCACTGTCAACAATGACATCTTGAGTGTCACATGCATGTGGTCATGCATGTGTTCATGCCCAGCATGCAGGCATTGTGGAGAAACACAGTCATCAAGGAGGACTCACACTGAAACTGACAAGGGTGATGTGTGAAAATTTCAGAGTTCAAGACACATGTAGCACAGAGCAGGGCGGCCGGTTTCGACAACAGCTGTGGACAACAGCTGTGGCGCCCAACAACTGTTGGGATGTTTGATGGGGGGGCAGCAGAGCAGTGGATCACATGATGCCTCATGGTGCTGTGCGCCAGTCAAAGTACACTGCAACATGCGCACAGCGTACGCGGGCTGTGCTGCACCCCGCAGAACGCCCGAGCGGGCACCGCTCGCGGTCAAAGCCCGTGGTTCCGCCATCTGGCACGCGCCGCCGGCGGAAGAGATGCTGCCGCACAGGAGGATCGGGCGAGAGAGGTGGGGTGCACACCTACTGGCGTGAGGAAGATGTCGTGCAGGGCGCGGCTGTGGCCGTGCTGCAGGTCAGTGTCGCCTGGGACAGCCTCTGTGCCGGGGCCAGGCAGGCAGAGTGGCCGAGCGAGGGCTGTGAACGGCGACGCCAGAGCCAGCACCAAGCCTATGCTCATGACAAACATCCTGGCCGCTTGCTATTTGGGCGCCCGGGGAAGCGGTCCGGTTGTGGCGCGAAGCTCCTTGCTGTGAGCAGGCTGTGTGGTCACTTGTGTGGTGTAGATATCTGCAAGCGCAAAGCAATGTGAAAAACTGGTGTGCAATGTGCGTGCATGCGGTGAGAATGAGCACAGTCTGACATGCGTGTAGCAGGAACTGTTCACTGCAGGTCGCCATGAGCAAATGTTCACATCAGATGGCGAGTTCCGAGGCGTCTTGCAGACAGTAGAATGAGTCGGAGCTGGAGGTGTGAGTGCCATAGACGGCTCCTGTACTTTGCATGCGGCAGCTTAGCATTCCTGTGCTGGTGGAGCACTAGTGCTGCAGTAGTATGCAAGGATGTGGGAGGAGCTCCTCCCACATCCTTGCATACTACTGCAGCAGATCCCAACATCGAACACAGCAGAGCCCATGCGCCAAGTCACGCGAAGACACAGTTCTGGTTTCTATCTTGCCAGTGATTGAAGGGACAGTAGGATTCGGCTCAGCCTGAAGGTGAACAAGCATGTCTCAGATATCCCAAATTTCACTAGTGCAGCAACAGAAAAAAACCAAAAAAGGGGTGTCTGTGAGCGGGTGCTGTGTAGCTTCAAACCTGCAGCTGCACTATGTACTAACGCATTTACGTGACAAACTTCTGCTGAGTGATTGCACGACAGGCAGCAGCCCAGCACCAAGAGCATGACACTTTGAGAAGGCCGCACCGGAGAGTGTGAACACCCAGCTGGTGGGACGTGTGACAAGGTGTTGATATGTTAGGCATTAAAAAAAATTTCTGAAGTTTATATGCGATGCGCAAGCTCGAGTCCTCAGATTTGGCTCCTCGAGCACCTGCCGTTACATGCATGTATCGTTCTCGCGCTCGCGAATTGCCAACTCTGCTCGGTGCTCGGTAGCTCGCAGGATCCTGCCTGCCAAGTTCCCATATTCCTCAGGTGACCATCGTTCGTACACGCGTGATGCAATGGCGTTCCGCGCGGCGCCGGTGCGTTCGTACGCTTGTGAATATTGAACAAACCAGCGACACAGTGCCAGCTCTATGCACGAGCCAACCGTCGCAGTCCATCGCTGCAACCACTAGCATATAATGTACGCAGCCATCAAGGCTGTGCAGCGGTGTTTGCTACCGTAAGTCTGGTCCTGTGAGAATCGGTGGTGCAACGGCCTGGGGACCAACAAACGGGTAGCACCTGTGCTCGAGGCCTCGAGGCCGCGCCGCAGGCACAATACGTCTAGTCGGCTACAATAAAGCTAACCCATCGGTAAGATATAGCTCAAAAGTTTTTGCGCGTGTTCTTACTGTTGTGCGCCGTGAAGCTGCTGTGAGCTCGGTGAAATCGGAGCCGTACACGAACATGCTTCACTGGGCTGCCAGGGTGCCATTTGGAAGTCCTCATCTGACACAGCAACAACATGTATAGGATATTTTCTCAAAGAGTAGTTGAAATATACCGCCATGGCGCGTTTCGAGAAAGCCCCCACACTGCTGCACAGTGACAAAGGCGCCTGGCCATCTTGCATGTCACGCCGTACACCTGTGAGTTGAGCATGCGCATGAGATCGAAGCGATATATCTTCTTGACGCAGCCTAGTGGTGAGTGCATGTTCGGATAGTGGCGGATAGGCAGGTGTTCATGGTGTTCATGGTGTGCATGCGCTCGCATGCGCACAACAGCGCAAGCGCAAAAAGCACACGGACACGCAGACGGCCGCGCACGCATAGGTCGTTCACCACGGACCGCTGTATTGCATTCTCCTGGGTGTCCACCACCTCGTTGGGTTGGACAGCCCACGCTGCCGTGATGCAATTGATCGGGCCGTTCTTGGTGTGAGCTAGTTTTCAGCTGAAAGCGATGCCTTGCAAGCAAGCCTGCAAGGTCAGTGCCGCGGTGGCCGTACTGATCCCATTCGGCCCACACGCCGGTGCACCAGCCTCCCGGTCGGCCTTGCATGCATTTCCACGCTGAGCGGTGTCCAGTGGGCACTGTGCACGCCTTCGGCTCGCTTTCGGCACGTCTGCTTTCGTGCCCGGGCCCGGCTGATGATGCAAACAATCACAAGAGGCCAGCCCCATTGACTGGAACATTACTCAAACAGAATGCTAGCATTCGAGGTCAGCATCGTAACTACATAAACGGATCTGAAGACATGCTTGCGTCATGCAACTAAAAAGAGAGAAATCCCAGCTCCGGCCGGATCCGGGCATCTCCCTGGGTCACTGATATTGAGCTGTGCGTTTGTAGTCCTGCTCACTTCTGTACAAATGCCCCGGATACCACGTGCAACTGCTAGCATGCGGCACCATTCTTCCATCTCAGATCTCACGGCTAATCGAAGCTAGGCACACCATATGCATGCTCCTCACAGGGCCGGGCAATGGTCGTCAGTGTCTGTGCATTCGATCATGTTCACATTCCACTTCCGCACTACACTGCAGTGGAACACTGCACGTATCTCTGCTATTTCAAGACGCTGTACTCGAGATTTATCATGCACCATTTTGTGGAACATGGCTCTGATACAGGAGTTCAGGAGCAGTCACACCGAAGGCGGCAGATGCCACGCCGCATCAGTGATCGCTGACAGGACGCTGGAGGCATCAATGAAAACTTGCAGAGCATGTGGACGTTGCCTGCTGCAGGGCTCTCTGTTCTGTGCACTGTTTGGAGGTACTGGGCAGTCACGAGGTACCTGTGTGAGAATTCCTGTGTGAACTCTTCGTTGAACTACAAGCAAGAACTGCCTCTGAAGTACGTGCGCATTTACATGTAGGGGCAGCCTGCTTATGATTTTTGTCACCCGGGCCCTCTTCAAGGTATCACAATCCACCAGCTTGACATGATTGTGAAGAATATGCAGCTAAAACAGCTATCGCTTCGACGCTGCACATTTCTGCAGCCTTGCATAAGCGATTGTTGTCCAATTCATGAACATGAATCTCACATGCTTTGCCCCAGAATGCCTGTACAGGCCACACTGCTCACAGCATCATGTCACGCTGAAACCTATTTTAAATCGAATCTAAAAGAAAAATTATGCTCCGCTCGCGAGGACACCATGGGCCCAAAATCCAATGTTTACCTGCTTGAACGCTCCTCTTTTCCAAGGGCAGCAAAGAATCACGCTTGGAGGAATTTTCGAAACAGCAACACGAAACAAGTAAAATCTACGAACAAGGTCATTGCCAGCCGAAAGTTGGCAGAAATAGCTGCTGGACGCGAAAAGTCCTGAAAGGAGCAACCATGCCATGTCCTGAACACCATAAAAAAAACGCACCCCACACAGGTGGCATAGTACTGCCCACCGTGGTACACCGCGCAAAAACTGTCCATCACAACCAGTACCTATCGTACGGTGCTGCAAAACCTGCGCTCCTCGTCCCCTGCACTCCATGACATCTCCTGGAATCTTGGGTTTATTCACAAAGCACTCCGCAGCCGCAGCGTCTCATAGCGTGCAACACGCACGCATCAACGCTGTAACCCTGCAGCCTGTCCGTCCGCAGCGTTGCAGCTGCGGCGGCGCCGGCTGCACCTACCCCGATCGCCAGGCCACCTCAAAAGCGGGACTGGCATCAACACCGCGCCAGTGCAGCCGCGCGCTCAGCACTGCTTCACCGTGATCATCCGCGAACACATCGCCGAAGCCTTGTTGATGTTCTCCATGCGCTTGCCGCCGTCCGCAAGCGCTGCGTCCCGCGGGTAGTCCATGTTCAGCGGATCGGATTTGTCACGCAGCTCCAGCATGAATGCATTGGTGCGCGCGTTCATCGGGTTGTTCTTGCCGACAGACGTGCTGACGCGCGCCGAGCCGTCACGCAGCATCGCCTTGACCGCCGTCGCGAAGCCGTCTTCGTGGCCGTCCCCGGCGTCCACGCTCCAGTAGCCATCAAAGCCGCCGGCGTACTCCTCGATCTTGCAGCGGCCGTTGGCGTACACCGTGATGCCCTCCGGCTTGCGGCCCGTCATCGGTCCGAAGCTCTGCTGGTCGCCAGAGATGCAGACCTCCCACTTGCCGCCGGCGGGCTTGGGGTCGGGGGCTGGCCGCGGCACGGACTGGACGGGCGCCGTGAAGCTGCGCCGCGCCGCAAACACCGGCTTGCTGGGGGTTGACACTACCTCGACCTTCTCATCCTCCTCCACTGTCACGATCGCAGCCTGTACATGCATGTGGGTCTCGACGTGTCTAGGAGTTTTGTTTCCTACAGTACGCAACACACGGCCACAGCGTGCGATGGGCATGCGGCCGTGAACGGGGCTGAGGTGGCCAGACCGCAGGGCGCGGGGTGCCTCCTGCATACATGAAACAGGACAAACTGCCCATGGGCGCTGCACCAAGGACATCAAAGGCCTGGCAACGATACATAGCTGGTCTGCGCAGGCCACTGCCGCTGGGTCTGGACATGGGCAGCCCGCAGTCTCAGGCAGGAAGGGGCGCACCGCTGAGCTGCCGCCGCACTTGCCGCTGCGAGCGCACAACCGCTGCCTGCGAGCATCCACATCTCGCCTCCGGCGCTGCTCAGCCCGCTGCGCGCGCGCTGTCTGTCGCTCTGCACCCGCCACCAAGTTGTCACAAAACATAGGTTACCGCAGTTTCTGACAGCCAAAGTATGTATGCCCAGCATGTGTGTGTGTGTGTGGGGGGGGGGGGGGGGGGGGGGTCGGGGCTGGCCAGGGCCTACGCATGAGCCCAGCAGTGTCGCTATGTGAGACATGTGCAGGACAGCAGCGGCCGCAGAAGGAGCGTACGGCTCCTGAGCTGGCGTAGTGGCACATGGATTAAGCCGTGATCTTGGCTTGAAATATCGGCTGTGTCCATCGGCAGGACATCAGCCGTGACGGGCCGCGCTGCTGCCAACGGGGCACTCCCGGAGACAACAGCCAGAGCCCCCACGATTAGTGAGGCGAGCATTTTGTAAGGTGCTGTGGTGATGGATGGTGCTGCGTACGCTACAGGGGGTGGCTGGCTGGGTCCAGTCTATGATGCTGCAAAGCCGTGCCACTTCTCGTCTGCACAAATAACAGTGTCAGGGACAGCAGCATCCCTCACTTAGTCAGATCCACGGAGATTCAGCGGTATATAAGGCATATTTGGCTGCTGAGAAATTGCACTTCACCTGTTTGGCAGGCACTCAGTGTAGACTATGACTCAGTTTCTCAGAAGGGACCTGTGAAGTGACAAGGGGACATGACTACTCACATGCTGATGGTCACTGCTGTCACCAGCCTGCCATGTTTGCAACACTGAGAATAGGAGGAAAAATCAGCATCGCTTCCACCTGAGCAGGCTGCGTAAAGCCTGTGCTTGGTGAAGCAGAATGGGAAAATCAAACAGCTGTCTGGCTCCCTGGGCATCTGTGGCAATTGGCTCCATGTAGTGATCGAAATTCAGTGCAGATGACACTGACCGCGCACGATTCGAATGACCAAACACTTTTGATGTCTTGAATTTCCTCCAGGAGAATCTCCAGACGAATGGACGCGACATTTATGGCATGCGTGCACACATGTGAGTGCCAACACTCTTCACAATCTGTCCACAAGCTGAGAGCAGCCTTCAAACACTACCATTGACTTTGAAGGAAACAGATGTCTACCACAATATGTTTCAGGTCATTCATCTCCTCTGCTACGTTCATTGTGCTCCGAGGAACGCCTCGACACTGCATTAAAGCCGGAACAGGCACGCTGCGCGAAGTCACGAGTGCGCCGAGGGTCACATCCACAAGGCTAGCAGTTCTAACATGAGTTGCGGACAATTCAGCTGTATAGTTCCTCGCGCATCAGCCGACAGGACAGCGTTGGACCGAGACGGCCATGGACGGCGATGCCTGGTTCGGTGTTCAAACGCGCATGCGACTGGTGCGCAAATGATCGAGCCCTGTTTTCGCCAACAGGCGGGGTGAAAAAAGATAAGAACCAAAACAGTACATACGAATTGACAGACACTCGCATACTTTTTTCCAGGAACATGTTCTGCAGTGCCATTAACCTGCAAGCATGTCGAGTGCACAAGATGCGTACCGGTGGCAGTGCTGGCCTGTACAAGAATGAAAAGCGACAATGGAAATCGTCCAACAGAATCCGTGTGTGACATGGACACTGTTGTGGCATTTATGTGCCTGGCCGAGCGGCACATACCTATGTATGTTCAGCTGCAAGCGGGTTCCTGTACACGCATTCGTGCGCGCATGCGGGCACCGCTGCGTCAGCACACGCATCAACTCGACACATCCCATGTGGGAAGGCAGTGCGGGTGGCACATGGCCTTCCTCATCGGCATAGCTCTTACGAAGTATGACGACAGGTCGTCAATGCCTCACTTTGATCCTGGAAAGGCAGCTTGCACGGACTGGTCACTGGTGAGCAAACTTGGCTTCCACCTTCGATGTCGATGAACGGCTTCGTCCTTGGATCTTATGAGAAATACGGAGAGCTGTCGGAGTTGAAGTGGTCATGAAGACAGCAGCGTCCTTATTCAAACAAGCCGGACCTGCAACGCAGTGACCTGTTGTTGCTACATACCACTTCTCTACACAAGGTGATTGGATAAAATCCATTTGTCATGTATCACACGCTCTCCAGGCACCGTGTTCACACACGTGTTCATAATGCCGCAGTGACCGATGATCAGTAAAGCCCTTCGTCAGCCCCATGGATGACAGAATGCATCATGATCACCCTGTATGGACTGCAGAGCCTGCGCGCATTGCACTAGCAAATGTGAGCAAACGCGAGTGGCATACTCACGCGGTTCCGGTGGATGTGACAAGGGAAGAAGCTGTGCTCCATGACACCTCGGCAATGTCCAGCGGGATGCAAGCGTACCAGGATTCTATACGTTCACAAATCAAACATGCCACAAACATGCCACGCGGATGAAATCAAATAAAATATCGATGATTCTGCGTGGAAGCCGCGCATCATGTACATAAGATGCGGGAACATGGCATGTGTACCATCCTTTGCAGCTGTGAGGGCTGACACTGCTGCCACATTGCAGAGTGCATGTTCATATGCAAATCCTGGCTGCATATCCCACCAGTACATGTCACTGTGTGCGTCGAAGCGAGCAAGTCCAGCACACGAAAAACTCTGGCACACTGCCATACATCAGTGATAGCGGCTGCTCTACACATCGCAGATGCAAGTCCCTGCATATATGCACATGTTTGAATCGTGTAGATGCCATTCAAGGCCCAAGACGGATCGGAGGCTCGCAATGGGTACGGTCAAGTGGCCCCGTGGAAGCCAGCCCTCGCGGCACCTTTGTGCTTCGGGAAAAACGATCTCACGAGATACTGAAGCATTGCGATGCGCAAGACATGTTGTCTTGGGCTGCCGCGATCTAGTACGTCTCCACACCGGGAAATCATCGTATGGATCATCTGCATCAACGTGCTACAGGGTACAAGGGCTTGCAGATGAAAGCTAGTAACCAGCAGAGCTGTACGGTCTGTAGATAATTCGAACAGGTTCCGGTTTTGCCGTCTGCTTTGCTTCAGTGGAGGGCTGTGGCTGTCGTTAATAACGAGGTCCTCGGCGGAAGGAACGATTGACAAAACATTATAATTCGATGGCTACAGTCTTTGCACAACGTGCGGCTTTGCAATTTTGAGGGCGTGCAGGGTCGTGCTGAGCATGGCCGGAGTACCATGCTTGAAGATAGCTGCAAACAATCACTTTCCTCTGCACTACGCTACACCACCCAGCGTCATTATACTCTACCACTGAGCGTCCCTTTGCCACGATCGATAAAGGGTGACAGTCAACATACAATGTAGGCCACATACTTGACCTCTGTGAAGTTGCCTGTCTCATGAATATCATCGGCGACCTGAATTATGGCCGTCATCTCAAGCCTCTTATACGTGTAAGTGGACTGTGTTTGTGGAATTTGCTTTCCTCCATGCTGCGGCTCTTCACGTTGGGAGTGGCAGCTAGCAGACGCTTCGTTCTTGCAGGGAGGCTGCTTGTGGACACCCACAAGCGAGATCACGCGACTTTGAGCGCGTTAAGAACAGCGGCAGCCATGTCCTTGCAAACAGTCTGAAAGCCAGACTGCAACAGGATGAAAGCAGTGCCGCAGATCTGCGCTCCGGTCACGCTTGCAACGAGGTCGACGCGTTTATCTAGTCACCATAGACACCACTGCTTGCACACATGTGCATCAGAGCTCGCATACGTCTGTTAGCGCACAGTAAGTGCTGTTTATAGATCTTTCTTCCCTTGAACCATGCGTTGGTGGTGGAAGCATCGAGGCTGATGGTCTCTGCCGTCTCAACAACGCTGGGAAAAGTTTGCGTGGAGTCGGAAGGCGTTCTGTCTTAGCGAAAATCATCGAGTATATATTTCTGATAGCCTGGCTGGGCTGCATTTTACTTTGGCGTGAAGTAGCCCGTTGTCTTCTGCCACGGCCCGTGCCATACGTGAAGAGCAACAGGATGTTCTGGCGTGTAACTACATTCACTCCATTGTCGCCCATTGAGGTATGCCCGTGTCAACTGTGCCGAGCGCGCAATAACATACGTGTTTCAGCCATCCGGTACTCCGGGCATGGTGGCTGGTCACGTCGGAGGCTGGTCATGTCGACAGGTCTGTGTCACGCCGAACAGCTGATTTTTTTGGACCGACTACATTCTGTAGTATCTACCCTTTTCACATGCGAGCTGTACGCTGCGTTTTACCATAGTCGAGCTACAGGCTGTGATGGACAAAGAGGAGTTCACACTTGAGGAACTCCTCAATGAAGAAGACATCATCCAAGAATGCAAAACTGCAAATTCAAGACTTGTCCAATAGTGAGTGCCTTCTGCAACTTCCAGTCCGCTCTCGAGAGCCCTTTGTCTCAGTGCACAGACTGACTGATAAGAACCTGTCCTGCCTGCAGTCTTGGGAATGTAGAAGTCCTTGAGAGGTTGCTAACATACTTGACAGAGACCCCAGAAGATGACCTGCATTTCAAGTGCGTCCATTGCATACTCACAGTGAGCCTGTCCCACCACCAAAGCTGCTAACTGAATACATTTGCGTCGGGTCAGTAATGGGTCAGCAACAGTGTGGGCTGCCCATTTCCATGTATCACCTGTTCGCCCCGAGTGCTGGATGTCATGTCCTGGCATTCGCACTTCGAAACAAATGATTTTGTGCGCTGTGTGTCTGGGTGATGCTCTGGCATCTGTGGAGGGGCCGTCCCTTCTATCACTGTCTGTACTTCATAATCCATTCCTGATGTCTGACATGATGCCACGTCAGCTCCCATACCATTGCCTTACATATGAGTTGATTTCTGCCCCTGCCAGTCGTACATTGTGCTCGGCTGAGTCTCCGCAATGGGTCCACTGCTGATGCAGGAGGTGGTCTGAACGTGTATGACAACAATGCCTGACTCTGAAGCCATGCTGCAGGTATTCCTACACTGCATGTGAAATATTCTGCTGTGAGCTGGATGATGTAATGTCTGCCTTGATTTCATCAGATGCTCTGATGGAGCGCCTCTTCTCACCTCTCGACACGCCACCACCATTGAACAGCACCCTTGCTGGTTATTTTGGACGGGTGGTGGGATGCCTACTAGTGAAGCGTGCAGCAGACACCCACCGCTGGCTTGGCTCACATTCGACCATCTTGCCAGCCCTGGTACGTCATGTTGACACGACCTCCACCGTAGAAGTAATACTGCGGCTGGTCGGCGCTGATGACATCTCCACCCCAGGTGCATACTGCTTCAGTCTGTGGTTGCGAGCCATGTTCTGTGTGGTGCTACACAGCACTGCCTGATGCATGACTGTAGGACGAACAACGGACGAGCGTGTGTGGCCGCGATAGCCAGTGCAGGTGGAGATACGCACTCACCAGCTGGCAGTTGAGGTGGCTGCTGGTGTCACAGCATTGCTCTGTAAAATGTCTGCTGATGCGAGTTGATGTAATGTCAACATAGTGCAGGTGCACCCCCAGGCGCCACAGAGTGGCTATCTGAAACTCCCCTGATGGAGCAACTGCTAGAAACCCTGACGGCCCCTCGTGAGCGAACAGCGCGGTCAGCGCGCATACAGCGGGCTGCGCAGCAGAATGTCGGAGAGATCCTGGTGCAGATCGCCCGGCACCAGTGCTCCCCGATGATCGAGCAGTTGACATCCCCAGAGTACCTCGGCCGCATGCTTAAAGCGGCTGCTACCCCAGACTCAGATGTCCTTCAGCCCGCACTCAAAGTTGCCATAGCCTTGCTTTCGCCCCGGGCAATCATGCCCCCGGTTGCCTCGCCAGCAATTGCGTTGGGGCTGATGCCAGCTTATGAGCCTCCAGCAGAGCTCAATCGTGAGGCAGTGCGGGCGACAGTCAGCGAGGTCGTTCAGTTCCTACCGCACCTGGCTGATATGCTGAATGTGCCCGCAGCATCAGCAGAGGCAAGCCAAGAGCAGCCATACGGCACGCTGACACCTCCCGTCGGTCGTCAGCGCATCACTGTTATTGAGCTCGGCCAGGCTCTCCTGGCCACCTATGAGCCAATGGCTGTCCGTGCGATGCTGGACAGTGACTTTATCTCTCGCTGCATGGACCTCTTCCGGCAGTATCCATTCAACAGCATCCTGCACAGCAATGTCGTCGATGTCCTGTGCACGCTGATAGACGCACTGACGCCTCCACCGCCCGGACCCCGCGGGAGTGGCGTAGTTGGCGGCAGCGACGCAGGCGGGACGGAGGGGGAGCTCGGGCCGTCTGCCTACGCTGGGCACACTTCTGCCGGGTCCCCCCCTGCTCCACCCCCTGCCCGCAACATCGCGCAGCCAGGCTCCATCAGGGCTGCGGCAGCGGCAGTCAACTCGTCAGACGGTGCGGACGAGAATCTCAGTGGCGAGACGCCGGTCGCATCTGCGCATGCACCTGAGGGGGGCTCGTCAGTGTCAGAGGGCGGTGGCGGGGACGATGAGGAGGATGAAGATGACGACGATGTTGAGGTCACTGACGACATGCCGATATTTGAGTGCTTGATAGACAAGGTCAAAATTATAGAGTGGCTGCTGGGTCTACATAAACAAGGCGAGGCGGAGCGCACTTATCTGCAGGTGCGACAGCCAAGTTGCGCCGTAGCCCTTTGTCGATGTAGGTATACATGCGGACATCTGTGAACCATTCTTCTCGGTCCAATGCTATCGTCCTGAATGCTAGGGTATTCAATGACATCTCAAAGTTCTCTGTTGTGTCTGCGCATGGGAGCAGTCATGGCACTTACTGTATGGCTGGGGAGGGTTTGCATGAAACTTTCTCTTCTGCACGAGGGAGCTATCTTTTGTACACCAGATCGTATTGCAGTAAGCTGATCCTCAAGCCGCCTGCGGTCTTGAACCTGAGCCTAACACAGCATTACCATCTGCGATGTTTCCGCTTTCTACTCTGGGTGGCTGAGCTGCTGTGCTGTGTAGCCTCGGCGAGTACGTGAAGGCGAGACGATGCGGGCTGCATATCATGGCCACATCACACAGCTGGCAGCACGGCTGCAAACCAGCGAGCACGGCCTGCTGCAAGCGACCCTCGACATGAACCGCGACTGGCAATCTTTCAAGGCGGCCCACCTTGATGCTCAGCTGATGTTAGAGGACCGCAATAGCTGGGAGGTCGACATGCCCGCTGAGCCGATGCCTGGCGACGATATCAATGACATGTCTGGCGTCTGCTCAATGGATGCCTATGGACAGAGCGATTTTGACACAGCTGACGTATGCACTGCTTCCCTACATGTGATTTGCCGTGCTCTTTCTCGCCTTTTTGGAATGAGCCAGCCACAGCGACAATTGTGGATAGTGATTGTTCATCCGATGCCCTGAAGCCGTGTCATGAATCAGATTGCCTGCTCTCACAGTGTCACTGCTTCCTGGCCCTCATGTGCACGCCTGGGTACTGGCTGTAGAAATCAGATTGTGGTTATGTGAGCTTCCAGGGAAATGAATTCCGGGCTTCCAGCGAAATCTGTGTAGTGTCAAGAAAAGCTGTGTGGGCTGCTCTGTGGCAGACTTCTGGCATGGCCATACATTCTGTCCCCTGTGGCACACGCTTGCTGACCTGCACGTGTGTGATGACTGACTTCAGCCATACAGGGCGACATTTACAACGTCCCCATGGCTGGCCGATATGGCACTGAGGACGACGACGAGTACGCCGACGCTGACATCAGCCTGTTCGATGATGACGAGGCGGAAGACGGTGGCCATGGGGGCCCTAGCAACTCGTCCTCCATTGCGGCGCCCCGCAGCCGCACAATTGACGCCGCCGGCGGCTTCCTCGCTGGCAACGTGCTCGACGAGGACGACCTCGAGCAGCAGGCCCACAACGACGCAGCGCTCGCTGCAGCCGCGGAAGTTGGGGGCCTGGGGCAGGACACCGTCGTCGGTGCGCCAGGTGTCATGCCAGGCGAACAGCTGGTCAACCAGATGGCGGAGCTGCGGCTGATGGAGGCGGCGACAGTCGACGACGATGATGAAGTGGTCACCGGGGACGAGGCGGTCGTTGGGGATTATGGCGTCCATGGCAGGCCGCTGGAAGGTGGTGCTGCGGTCGAGGTGACAGAGATCATTGAGGAGGTTGAGGAGGACGAAGAGGAGGGTGATGGCAGGGAGGAGTCGGGAGTGACGGCGAACTGGTGGAAGATCCCGGCGCCTGAGGTGCCTGAGGCGGATGTGCCGCCGCCTGAGGTCGAGCCGGCTGCGGGGGGCGCCGTGCCGTTGGCCAGCTTGGCGGACGCTCCGCCGGTCGGGGCTGGCGCGGTACCCGCCACGGGGGCACGGGATGGGGTAAGCGGCGCTGCTGCGATGGTGGAGGAGGAGGACTCTGCCGTGGCCGCTGCTGAGCCGGTGCCAGAGGAGGCAGCTGTGAGTAGTGTTGCGGTGGTGGAGGAGGAGGAGCTCGTTGCAGGCGCGAGCAACTCGGAATCTGCTCCGCAGGAGTCCACGGCTGCTAGCTAAGGTATATGCGGTGTTTCCTTCGCCGGCGGGGCCTTGCAGCGTAGACGGCTCGAAGAACACGGGGCTGCGGGACACCTTCACACACGGGGATACATCCTGAGAATAGGATGCGACCTGTTGAATATTATTTCCTGTGCAGTAGCCACCATTGCAGTGCTCTGCTGCAAGAGCAAAAGCAGGGGCGGGTCATTGTGGGGAGCTTGCACTCCTCGTCAGCCCGCCACTCTGCAAGACTTTTGTGTGAACCATACCAGTGCGTGCAGCAAACAATGTCCCAACTCTTTTGACCAGGTGACAGCGAGTCGCTGTAGCTGCCAGTACGTGCGTTGATGACCTTACCGATCACATGTTGCCTGCAAAGCCAAACATGGTAACCGGCAGTGATGAGTCCTGTAGACTGTGCACTGTGTCTGATTTGCCGCTCTCTGCCTGCTCATTGACTCAGGCTTTTGTACATCAATAGATTCTGGCTGCCTATGCTGTCGACTTCCTGTCCCGTGTGTCGCCTGTGCGTGATGCTCCCAGCTGCATTGCTTTCTTGATGCCTCGAGTCGCTGCAGTGTGCCCGCATTGTGCTCCTTGGGCCTGTCAGCGTCAATGTGGCGGCTACGGAGTAGATTTGATCATCGGCTTAGCGTCTCTGCTCAGTTGATGCAGGTCGTGTATCTCGAAGTAATCATGCTGTCAAAATCCCAATCAGTCTACAAGCAAAAGGGGGGCATGGCGTGTGTTCAAAACACCCAATCACAGCATCGGCGACATTGGCAACAGGTTTTCATGCGCACCTGCCATTGAATATCCATTCCAGCGAACCCGGAAGCGTTCAGGCGCGTTGCCGTCGTGTACGAGTCACAGCATCCACGTGTCCGACATGCATGCCAAGTTTGCGAAGCAATAATTAGAGCAGATCACGTTCTAGACGACGGTGATATTGCAGACAGCGACCAGCTAAGCGGCCCAAGTATATCGATTTTACTGCGATCTGTTGTGCGGTTGAAGCAGGAGTGGCTGATTGGGCGCGATTGCCACAGGCAGTTGCGATGCAACGCGGACTGAAGCCATGCCTACGCACAGAAAGTGCTATATGTCCTTGAATGCATAATCCTTCTGAATAGGGCTTCGATGAGCGTTGCCATGCCAGTGCCGGCATCGCCACTGCAGTGTACTGCCTCTGCCGTATGCTCGACAGGCACGCGCGAGCCAGGCACTGACATTCGCAGCCATTATGTTTACGACGGTTCCGAAGCATGGTGCCATGTTCCTGAACCAAGAGTTCCGTGCGATAATGATCCATCTGGCCTTGGAGTACCGGGACCGACAGCGATCGCCGGATACGTGTACTGGACAAGAGGAGAACGCGGGCCGAAGACAAAGCTGCAGGCATATGCCGACGCCGTTTCGGCGCTCATGTTAGCAGTTCATCCATTGGAACCAGCCGATTGCAAGCCTCCGTCAGCTGCAGAAGTTGATCGCATGCGGGTACGGAATGCTCTGCAGCCAGCTGCTCACCTATCGCATGTGTGTACTTTGCTTGGCTGCGAACTGCATTTATATGACATTTACGGGCCTACATGCTGCATGGAAGGAGCTCAGATTGCTAACGACGCATGCAGAAGCATCAGGCACTGCAGAGAGCCGGCAAGGCCAGAGCTCCCGCTGCAATCACGATTCCGCTTGCCACAGTCCTGGGGCTGGGCATGAAGGTGTTTGCAATCCTTACATTTCGACGGTTGTACCGAGGACTTCGCCAAGCTCCGATGGTGTACCTGCAGCCGGTGATGCTTGGCTTCTTTGCGGGCTTGATATACCGCTGGAGAGTGCAGTGCAGACGGTGAGCCCCGAGCAATCTTTGCATGTTCTTGCAGCTTGAGTCTGACTCTGGGGGTTACAGACTCGGCGCTTCATCTGCCTGTTGCTGCTTTCCTCATGCCACACTCGCGTCCGTGCAGCACATACTTGATAAATCCAGTGCTCTGGCCTGTGCAAGTGTACAAGAGAATTTCTGATCAGCGGTTTCCGATGTGCCAGCGCATTCCTGCATGCCGGCCACACATCATAGTGCCTGCCCGCGTTGCACGCTGCGCGCACCATCGACGTGGTCCATGCCATGGCTGGTAGTGTTGCTGCGCACCGCCTGCACATCCAGAGCAATCGCAGCTCAGGCTCCAAGCACTGCCCTGTACCCGACCTGTCCTGAGCATCACGGGCGGTCTCCTGTGCTATCACCCACGCAGGGGTGGAGGCTGCGGTGGCCGCGCGCACTACGGCAGCAAGCGGGGAGGTGCCCACGCCCGCCTCCCTGCTCCACTCCCCCCCCCCCGCACGAGCCCGCCACCAGCAGCCGCCACGGTGTGCGGTGGAGTGCAGGAAGGCGCGGCGCAAGTCGCTGCACGAGCTGGCGGTGTCGCCAGGGCGGTGGCTGGCGCGGGTGCGGCCGTTCGTGCTGCACCGGCGTCGCCGCGTGGCCCAGGGCCCGTACTGGGCGTCGGTGCGCGACGAGCTCGAGTCGTGCAACTGGCTCAACACCATAATCGGCAAGATGTGGCCCGTCTACGACCACCCCGTCTGCACGTGCGCCCCCCGGCCCATGCGCTGCGAATGCTGACCCACTACACACCCTCCATGCATGCGGCCGTGGGCGTCAACCATGCATGCGCAGCCACCTCCCCAGCGGCCACGACCGGCCATCCTGGCAGCTCGGGCGCCATATATGTACACAAGGGAGGCATGCTGTGCGGCCTGTGCACCTTGCGCTATCTCACGAGTACACAGAGGATGCGGGCATGCTGTGATCGGTCGGCGTGGCCACTACCGACCTCGCCGGCCACTGCCATGCGCTGAAGGATGTCTGCACGTCGCTGCACATCGCCCGCCTGATGTCTCCACGCAGCAGAGGGGTGCTGTGCTGACGTGCACCTGGGCGGGCAGCCCCCGCAGCATGTCCCATGCGCGATGCGGTGGAGGGCTGGGGTGCAGGAGCGTGGTGGCCGCGGTGGACCCCATCCTGCGGAACGTCAAGCCGCCGATCTTCCTGAGCCTGAAGACGCACCGCCTGAAGTTCGGGTCACGGGCGCCAGAGGTGGTGGCGATGCGGACGTTCTCGGTGTCGCCGCGGCGCGTGGTGCTGCATGCACGCGTGCGCTTCGTCGGCGACGACCTGCAGGCCGTCATCGTCGCCGGCATGCCCACCGGCCGCGTCTTTGCCGGTGCGCGCCACTCCCACCCCCTGGGGAGGGGGGAATCTGGTCTGATGCGGTGTGGCGTTCGGGGTCGCTACATGGTGTCTGGGAGGAGCTGTTGGGCGCACCATGACTTGCGTGGGTCCGCAGACTGGGAACAAGTGTGTCACGCCGTGATGGTGTGGCTGCCAGATGTGTGCATAGACCTGCGGCGTCGGCGCCGTGCAGGCTCAACGCGCGGTACCTGTGCTGGCACGGCAGGCACTGGCGGTGCGGAATCGGCGTCCACGTGTTCTGCACCGGCGCAGGCCGCATCGATGGCGCTGCAACACCAGCCGTGCTGCATGCATCTGCAAGCAACCGTTCGGTGCTCGTGGCCTCGGGCGGATTCGAGTTTGCCGCAATTGCTGACCTCACAAACTACGTGACCATTGGGGGGCTTCACCTCCATACAACAGGCGTGGCTAAGGCTTCCCCACCGTGCAGGCATAAAGAACCTGAAGATCAATGCGATGCTGCGCATCGAGCTCGCGGAGCCGGTCTTGCAGCCGCCGTTCTTTGCGGCCGTCATCGTATCATTCCTCGAGCCCCTTGCGCCCGCCTTCACGCTGCGACTCAGCACCGCGCTGCTGCCCGGCGCCGTCGCAAAGAGCGTGATCATGCCCCTGCTCATGAACATCCTCCAGAACCAGGTCTTTGCTGTGCGCCCCCCCCCCCTGGCCTGTGCCCGCCACTGGTTGCGCCACGCGGCCTGCGCGGTTGTGACACAAGGTGCGCCACTGTGCTTCGCCGTTCCTGATAGTCGGCACGCCTCTGCTGGTCTGGCGATCACGAGTGCTGGCGAGTACTGTGCATTGCCCCTGGGCACGCTGCCAGTGAGCGCTGTGGCCGGAGCTCAGCCCATGCATGAGCATCAACACGGCGGCATGCCACCGTTGCCCCGTAACAGACCAATGCATGGTTTCATGCATGTGCATGCACCTCTCGAGTGACTGAGGGGCCGCGTGCAGAGCCTATTTGTGTGGCCAAATCGTCTTGTGGTGCCGATGAACGGCCAGAATCCTGCAGTGAAGGCGGTCCTGCAGAAGCTGCAGCCGCGCATCAAGGGTGTGCTCGCCATCACGGTGTCGCGCGCCGCCCTCCTGCTCGCCCCGTGCGCCCTTCCTCACACAGCTGCAGCCCCCCCCTCCGGACACATGCTTGGCATGCAGCTACATCGCAGCTCTCACCACTGTGCCCAGTGTAACACAGCCGCACTGCGTTGCACACCCTCGCAATTCATGTGCCAGTACCCCCCAATGCGGCAACATCATACGCTTCGCTTCTTCTGGAAGCACCCCCCCGGAACAGCGCAGCATACGCCGGAGCAGGCGCTCATGCGACGTCCCCTGGAAGCTGTTGCGGTCACTGGGCGCATCACCCTCCTGCCATGCGGCCAGTGCGCGCGGCTGCTGCGCTGAGCTGACGGCATTCACGCGGCGCTGCAGGGCTGGCGCGAAGCCGGTGGTCGGCTTCAGCGTGGATGGCGTGCACTGGTACAAGACGGCCGCCGCCGCGGACGCGGTGAACCCTGCCTGGCACGCTGAGGACCCCAACCCCGATGACCCTGATGGGGACGAGCTGGGGGGGCACCACTTCCTGCTGCCGCTGAAGGAGCTCGACCTCGGCCTGCAGGCATGCCGCCCCTCCCTCCAGTGCCACGCCACCACGTGTAGCTGCCCGAACATTAGTAGAATATGAACACACTTGAAGCCCTGATCGACATCATGTCCGGAGCTATTCGAGTTTATGCAGTCCCGTGCATGTTTCTGGAGGCGCATGAAGAGGCCGATCGTCTGTCCGAGGGGTCAGAACATGTGTATCAACGACAGTGTGTGGGCTGATCTGTAGGAAAAGTTGTTTGTCAGATGAATGCGGTTGACCTGCCCCACGCCCCCGTTTGGTCGGCTATTGATTGTCCTATGGTATCAACTGGTGGGACTGCATCGCAAATGAGGCTGTGTCGTCACCACAGGCAGCCTCCCAATCCAATTGCGGGCCAATGCGTGTGGTGGTCATTTCACGGAGTCCTCGCAGGCTCGTTGCAGGTGAGAAATTTGATGCACCCAGCCTACGTGGACATTGCGATGTTCTGCGAGGTGTGGCCTGGGTGCTGTGTGTCACGGTGTCCGACTGCGGTCCACCCTATCAACAACGGCTGCTCGTGTGGATACTGCCGTTTGGGTAGGAACCCTGCACAATGCTCCGCAGCTTGGGCGCCCCTGAAACCACTTGGCAATGGCGATCGCTGACCCCGCAGAAATGCTGTGCGGCGTGCAGGTGGCGGTCGCGGCGGGGGACATCGAGGGCAGCAGCGGGTGGCGCGACCGCGACAGCGACCGCATGCTCGGGCGCGCGACGCTGCGGCTGCACCAGCTCGAGGAGGGGGAGGTGCTGTGCGGCTGGCACCACCTGCGGGCGCGGGAGGCGCGGACACAGGATGGCATGGACCTCTCCGCCGCCGCCGCCGGCCGCTGGGTCCCGCCGTGGAAGCGGTGTGCCCCCCCTTCAGCAGTAGCTGCCGGCCACTGACGGCAGATGCCACACTGTCATTGCTGGCCGCGTAACCTCTGCGGGAGGGGCAGGTAGGCAGCGCTGCACTTGACGGTGAGTCTGGAACGCAAAAATTGCGTCTGTTGGACTGTGCCATTGGCCACTCTCATGCTCGCAGAATAGTACGTTCTTGTGCACGCCCGCAACGCGGGGCATGCCTGGGCGTGCTGTATAGTGCGGCACAGAGCTCCACCGGCCGATGTGTGGCATGACGCAGTTCATATCAGGATGTCCAAGGGAGCGGGTGTTGAGTGCTGCGCCGGTGTCAAGTGCTGTGCTCTGGCTTTGTAGACCAAAGCTTGGCTCAATGGTCCGTGTTGCGGGTGCTGTGTGACGGTGGCGTGCGGTGCATGCATGCAGGGGCGCAACCGACACGGGCGGCGCGCACATGCGGCAGCCGCGGCCGGAGTTCGACCGATTCCAGGAGTCGCTGTGCGGCCTTCTCGGGGAGCCGCTGCCGCGCATGCCGCACCTGCCCTCGCCGGACAGCAGCCTGCGGTCGCACCCCCTCCGCGACCTCGAGCCGCACGGCGAACACACCGACGACTCAGCCCACGGTGCGACGCTCCCGCCGCGGCACACGCGCGTAGCAGTTGGAACGCTTGCTGTACGGACGCCGCCACTGTACGCCGCATGTGGCTCGCAACCATAGCGGTGACACCGTTTGTGGCGTCAAGGGGGGGGGGGGGGGGGGGGGGGGCATGTACGTGTGACCTGCAGTCAGAAACACAAAGCCATGCATGTGTGAACACGCGACCCTGTGCACAGGAATCTGGTGTATGCATGCAGCCAGCCTGGACGTGACACGAGACCTCGCCGCCCCTGGGGAGGAGGCGGCCGACTCGATCGACTCTGTCACCGCCGCTGCCAACGCGGCCGCGGCCGAGGTCGCGCAGGTGGCCGCAGCGGCGCTGCAGAAGGTCGCCGCGAGCGACAGCGGCCGCCACCTCGCGTCCCACCACGTTTTTGACCCATCACGCGTGCTCCCTCCACTTGGCGAGGGAGACGCCGCGGCCGCTCTAGCAGACCCGGCGCCCGCCAGCAATGGAGACGTGGCGGAGGGTGGTGTCCCCTCCAGCCATGACATCACAGTTGGGAAGACGGCGCTGCCAGAGGCGGATGCGGCGGCGCGGGTGAGCGCAACGCGGCGGGCGCGCAGGAGCGGGCGTGGCAGCAACCACGCGGCGGGCCCGGCCGGCAACGTGGCGCCGCACGGCGCGCTGCTGCTGTCGGTGGCCCTGCTGCGCACCTCCACCCTGAAAACCCAGTTTGCGGTGACGGCGGACCCGGCGCGGGACGGTGCGGCGCAGCGGTCGATGGAAGGCGTGGCGGCGGCGCAGGCGCTGGCGCGAATCCTTCGGCCATGGTGCGGCGCTGGGCCGAGCGTCGTGGAGGGCCAGCGCGGCTGCCTCTTCGTGCACGTGCGCGTTCCGCCCCATTCTCTCGTTGTTCCTGAGCTGGTCTGGCTTGCTGTCACTCCTCCTCTTGGATCCCACATTGCATTCCAGCCTTGCATGCGGCCGCGCAAAGACAATGCATTTGGGTCAGCTGCACGATTGCCAGCCGGGGATCCCTATCCGTGCGCCAGCCGGCGTTGGACCCAAGGGCAAAACTCGCAGGGCGGCAGCGTCCTGTCTTGGTGGGAGCGAGCGACCAGCGGAGGCTGTGTGGTGCAGGTGCACCGGGCGTACAACCTCAACATCTGGCGGCCCGGCGGCGGCTTCCACGACGGCGCCGCCAAGGACGACGCGTACGACACGTTCGTGCAGCTGCGGCTGTCGTCGGACGAGGACGAGACGCACGCGACGGTGCGCGAGGCACGCACGCGCATCGTCGACAACTGCCGCAGCCCGGAGTACAACGCGGAGTTCGAGTTCCTGGGGGAGCGTGTGTCGCAGCGGCTGCAGCTGGCGGTCGTCGTGACGAGCGCGCTCGAGCACGGCCGCCTGCACAGCTCCGCGATGGGCCGCGCATCCGTCGTGCTGGACGACCTCGCGCGCTGCCCCAAGGGCAAGGTATGTGCTGTGTGCTTTCCTGTTGTTGGCTGGTCACTGGCCGCGAGACATTGACGCTGCATCCGGCGTGCAGCCATGGCACATGTGCGGCCTGCATTGTCCCTCAGGGCATCCAGATGCGCCGATTCCTTCTTTGATCTACTGGATCGCAGTCTGCCGGCACCTGTGCCGGTTGAACCGCACGGGTACTCTCGCAAGGTCGCGGTGTAATGATCTGTGCTGGGTGCTGGCCGCGGCGCGGCTGCGATGTGTACTGATTCCCCGTGCAGGTGCTGCACGCTGCGCCTGCGGTCCGAACTGCCTCCACGGCTTTGCCCGTGCAACGCACTGCACTGCAGCTCCGCGCATGTTCGTGCAGGCCGCGCGCATCCCGATCGACATCGTGCACCCTGAGGACTCGGCCGTCGTCACCGGAACCCTAGTCACCTCTCTCGAGTGGATACCCCTCAACCCCAGCCCCGTCGCGCCCCCCCAGCGGCTGCCCCTGCTGACCGAGATCGGCCGCGGCACGTTCTTCGTGCGCCTCGTGTGCGCCTGGGACCTGCCCCCCGCTGACATGGCCGAAATGTCGTGCAACGCGCGCGTCAGCATTCTCAGCACCGGCCGCCAGCAGTTCACCAGCGCTGTGCGCAGCATGTGCCCGGTGTGGATCGAGACAGCGAGGTTTGAGTACGTCAGTGAGCTCGGGGAAGTGTGGCTAGAGGTGCAACACGTCGGGCAGGTGCGAGTGACGTGCCGATGCACACACACCCATGCCAAACTGGCATCCCTTTCTCGAATGTGACGGACAGCGCAGCAGGAGGCTACACACGCAGCCGAGGGTGCAAGCGTGGCGTCAAGTTTGTGTGCACTTTTAGCCACGTGTGCATGCAATCATAGCAGCTGCTGTGCAGAAGGCGGAGCCGGTGGCGCGCTGCCGCATCAGCATCGCCGACCTCCGGCATACCCCAAACGAGGCGGTGCTCGTCACCAAGTGCCTGACCGTTGCGGACCCAGCCACTGATGCCGCCGCCGACCTCGGCGCGGCGGCCGCCCTCCAGGAGGACAGCGACTCTGACGAGTCTGAGACGTCCACAGCCCACAGCACACGCTCCGGCTCTGCGCCACCTACGCCACCCCAAGTCCCCTTTGCAACCGTCAGCCGCGGCTTTGCATCGGGTCGCAGCTTGCCGTGCCCTGCAAGTGGTGAAACGCGAGACCGCAACAATGGCAACAGCCAAGGTTCCGCGATCATGTCTGGCGCGGCACCACAACCTACCGCCGGGTCACCACCTCAAGCCACCGCCGGTGCGGCTCGGCCGCCGGTGAGTCAGCTCCCTCAGGGGGCCTGGACGACCCTTGCGGACCCGGCCCCCGGCGTGAGCAATGGGGCCCATGACGGCGTGGCTGCGGCGGCGGCTCAGCAGGAGATACACCGCGCGGCGTCGGTGCGCGCACACATGCCGCCGGGGGCCGTCGCGGCGGCCGTCGGCAGCGTCGACGGATCGGCTGCGGCACAGGCGCACCCTCTGCACAACAGCGCGTGCGGCTCGGCGATGACGGGGTACGGGTCGCTGGCCTCGGACGCGAAGCCGCCGGAGCACGTGCAGGCGAGCGGCTGGCTCATGTTTGAGGTGCGTGCACCCACACGCCTGTGCATGTTCTGCATGCGTGGACTACACGCTGCGTATTGAGCTTCTTCAGAAAATCCGGACATGAAGCTTCTCGGTTCATCTCTCCGGAAACTGGGCGTGGTATGGAGGGGGGGTGGCTGTAGGTGGCGTATAGGCCGTACGGCGGCCGGGGCGGGCCGCGGCACGCACGCAACTTTACCTTCCCGCCGGTCGACAGGCAGAAGTTGCAGCAGGAGGCGGAGCGCGTTGACGCGCGGCGGCGCGCGGACTTCAAGCGGGCGATGCCGGACGAGCTCGCGCTGCAGCACTGGAGCGGTGGCCTCACGGCCTTCAAGCACTCCCTGCCGGTACGCACCGCCCCTGCCGCGCATGCTGTGCGTGGCCCCGGCAGCCGCACGCGGCTCAAACGACCCCGGCGGACAGGGAGTGAATCGTGCTTGTCGAATTTGCCACGATTACGCCGACCTGCAAAACGGCATCATCCTCTCACAGAAGCGCGCGCGCACGTGGAACATGTTTCTGGCAGCTGTGCGCCATTGCGGCGACCAGCGACGATGTCGGGTCGATTATATTTGCAGCAGCATGTGTGCCCGCAAGGCACGGACGGATAGACGCCGGAGACGGAGGTCATCACTCCCCCTCAGGCGTACACGCGCATGCCCAGGCGCTCTGCACTGAAGCGAAGACAGGAGGCTGTCTGGATGTGTTGGTGAGTGCGGCGGCGCCTGTGTCACAACACATTCGGGCGTGTGGCGGTTTGAAAGAGGGTGTGGGGTGCAGGTGACGGAGGCGGGCAACTGCCTGCGGCTGGAGGTGCTGCGGGGGTCGCACATGCCGCGCATGGACTGGACGGGCGCGGCCGACCCCTACATTGTGCTGACGGCGCAGTCCGAGGCCGGCCTGCAGATGTTCCGCAGCGGCACCGCCTGGGACACCCTTGTGCGCCCCCTCCCCCCCTCGCGGCACGCCCCTGTTGCGGACCCTGCTGCGGCGGCCTGTTGTGGCGTCCTGACCTTTGCAAACGACATGCCCAGTGTGGCCCAGCTCTCCGCTCCGCTGCCTGGCAATGCTGCCCTGCCGAAGATGCAGTCGTGGCCCACCGTGAAACGGGTCACCTTCATGATGATGAGGTGGGTGGCGCTGCTCCCCTGCCGATGTCATCCTCACCGCCGACTGCTTGGTACGCACATGTGCCTGTGCATTTGCCTACCAAGCAGCCCCGCCCCCCTGGGTTGTGCACAGCAGTGACTGTGCAGACCTCCAGGAGGGAGCGAGGTGCCCTGCATCTGCGGCCGCGCACCGCTGCGCCTCGCTGACCCCCGCAGTTTTCAGGAGCACGCTACCGTCTCTGACCATCTGCATGCATGCGCCTCGGTGGTGCAGGGTCCCTGCATTGGCACTCCTGCCTCCTGCGCTGCGTTCCGCACCGAGCGTGTGCTACAGTGCGCCTGTCATGCCGCAGCGTCCGACAACCCTTCGTACTAGTGTCTTCACCTCTGGTCACCTCTGGTCACCATGCGATCTTCCCTTCAGCTCTAGGCTGCAACGATGTGTGGCCTCTGCAGACACCCGAATGGAACGAGACGGTGGATGTCTGGGAAGCGCACAGCACCGGTGGCCACATCGAGGTGCAGCTCTGGGACGACGACCGCATGCGTGGCGACGACCATATCGCGACGTGCTTCGTCGACATCGGCCGCACCCTCATCGCCGCCCACCCCTCCCCGCAGCAGGACACCCCCGGCGCTACCCTGTACCCTGCGCTGCCCCCTGAAGAGGGTGTGGACGGCGCTGCCCCCGTGCAGCCGCTGCTGCCGTCCGATGAGGTAATAACGCGGGATGTGCTGCTGGTGATGCCGGCCGCAAAGCACCGCCGCGGCACGCCCCGCGTCTTTCTGCGGCTGACGTGGATGCCGGTGGACGCACCGGCGGAGGCGCGGAGCGAGCGCCAGGGGTCGCCGCTGGTGCCATGGCGGCCGACGGGGCTGCAGCCGATGCGGGGGGTGCTGCCTCCGCCCGGTGCGCCGCTCCGCCCTGCCGCCCTCACCGTAGTGGCTTGCCGCCCTCACATACTGCAGCCTGCCTGCAACGGCACTTGCTCAGCTGACTCGTATTCTGCAGACTCCACGCTCTGTCCCCCAAACACGGGCACAACGTGGGTAGTGAGATGGGGCATCTCCGGTTACAGGAAATACCGAATGTGAGGCTGCGTCGCGCTGAGATCACTTGTGCGCCGAGGCGGGCGGCAATGCATGCGCTGAGGCGAGTGCCGTGCAGGGGTCCCTGAGGAGGCGGGTGCCGCGCCGCTGCGGACGCTGTCGGAAGTGGCGGCGGCGGAAGTGCGGCGGGGGCGGCTGGAGGTGACGCTCGTGGAGGTCCCCGGCGGCGCCGCAGCCAGCCGCTACCCAAAGTACATCTCTGTGCGGCGCAACCGCGACCGCCTCGGCAAGACGGCGCGCACGTTCCACTGCCGCTTCGGGTACGCGGTGCCGCCGATGGAGAACGCAAGTGTCGACGATGTCCTGCAGGTGCGGCCCTCGCGTTGCATGCCGGATATGCATGCTCCGCTCTCTTTATTTCTGTTGAAGCGTGCACATGCCGGCCTGGTCGGGGTTGCACAGGCTGATCAGTGTGTCATCTGTCCGCACCAGGGTGACGAGGCGGATCTGCTCGAGGTCTCAGGGTGAACCTTGCCTTGCCGTCTTACGTTTGCTGGACGGCTCAACCCCTGTCTCCATATGATTCTGCTGATGTGTGCGCTGTCTCAGCGGTGGTATGTGCACCACTGCATGCAGGAGTGCTGTGCATGTGCCGCTGGCCTGTAACTTTATGTGTGTAAGGTCGGCGCACGTGGCGTGTTGTGTGTGTGACGGTGCCACTGCCGCGACAACAGGAAGGCTTGAAGGGGTACCCAGTGGGTCGGCCCAGCTGATCTGACGGGGGTCGCAAGGAAACACAGGGGAGCTGCTGGCAGCATCGCAGAGTCACCTGCAAGCCAGAGTCTGTGGTGGTCGTCTCTTTCAAAGAAAGTACAGCGGGCCACGCGTCGCTGCGGTTGCGGTATACCTGTAGCATCGAGCCCCTGCGCGTGTCCGGCCCCGCCCCTGCCTCGTGATGACCTGACAGATGAAGGCGTGCCGCTGCAGTTCAAGTTCAAGGCGCGGGGCCTGCGGAAGGAGACGCTCGGCCATGCCACGGTCGCAGTGGCAGACCTTGTGGGAGACCCGACACAAGAGTGCCGGGGAGAGGCCTTCAGCCTGGCCCTGCAGGGCGCCGGCCTGATGCTGACGATATCATTCTCATGGACACCGGTGAAGTCTTACACAGCGTCAGGGAGGTCCTAGAAGGCGAGTACAGGCAGCCGCTTTGCCGTTCTTCGGCCGCTATTTACAATTTTTTTTTCATTTTTTCGGATTGTTGCCATACTTAACAGCATGCACTGTGACTGTGAGAACGTTGTGGATACGACAGCTGGCACGCCTTGCTGCCGCGTCTGAAAACCGGGTGTTCTGCTACGTGCTACAAGCTTGGCAAGCCGCCAACGATGCGTGGCCGAGTCAGTTTGAGTGGCCGTCGTGATGCAATGATGATCGCCGCTGATGGATGCATGCATGGTTGCGGTGGACACTGACACTAGGTGGGAAGATGTCGGATTACACGCACAGGCTGCCTCTGTAATTAATTAGACGATTTTCGCAGCCGTACTATGGTTCACCTGATGCCCTTTAAACGACTTATTGATAGATCTGTGACTGTTTCGCCGTGGTTTTCGAGCCGCTGGGGGTGGACAGCAGGTTTTCTTCTTGAAGCAGTCGGGCGTGCGTCCGCAGGTTGATGCAGACTCGCTTATGTGATGTGTACTGCTTATCGGTCAACCCCAGGGTCGTGCATCGTAAATCCCCTCTGCAGTGCTTCGCATAAGTTGAGGCTGTCGCGAGCTCAAGCGCAATTCAGCACTGCGTCAAGAAGACGGGCGTTGATTTGCAGCTAGTCATCTCGAGGATGTTAATTCAAGCTGCGAGGCAGATGTAGTAACCGTGTCTGCTGCAAGCCTGAACTGCCATGCACTGGAGCGAATTGATAATGCTCATGTAGGCATCCCAGCAAATCTTCCAACGCAATCATCGCACACTCGAATCACCGCAGGCAGGGCACATGTGGATGATCGGTAAGCTGAAATGAACGATACATAGCTCTATAGTGCATGTTATCGTACTCATGAGCAACCACATTCCTAACCTGGCTGGTCCTCTGGACACCAGCATGTCCAACACAAGTCATCACCTGACTGACATGACATTCTTCATGTTCATCTAACACAGATATTCACACACACGATAATCATGCAACCAAAGACAGCCAGGATGGACGCTCCCCTCGCAGGGACGCCTGCCTGTGCCAGGAGCGAGCATGCTCCTTCGTTCCGCCATCTGCCTCATGGCATCCACACATTCTGCAACAGGCTGCTGCGGCACATCACTGCACCATCAAGCCTGCCCTGGCAACGTGCTTGGTATTCTTTTTCGACCATCTCTACTCACCGAGGCTGCTGCCGTGCCACTATCAGCATGGCCCCGTTCATTCTGCACGTAAGCAGCATGTTGCCCACTCTATATGACCTCCAGGATACACTGCACCTCTGCTACATTCTCCATGTTGCTTTTGAAGAGCGCTGTAGCCATCATCGGCGGTAGTGCTCCCGCTGCTATATTAATTTTTGTTTGCTGCACGCACCACCTACCTGTTCCGCACCTAGTGCCACATCACACGATCATCACAGCCCCCCCCTTTCACAATTCAGCCAGTCAGTCAGCCGGTCAATTCACACATCTAATGCGGCCTGGATGACCAAGCATGACCACCCTCCCAGCCTTGCTATGAGCAGCCGTGCGGGACCGCGGTCGCACATGTACATGCATGCACTCACAGTACAGGCCCTGTATGGTCCTACAAGAGCTCTCAGTGCTTTTCGCCTGCATCTTGCCACTGCCACGCCAGGCATACCTTCCTAACTCCGCCACTGGCCGTCCCGAGCCAGCCTGATCGACTGGAAGCAGTGGGCACCGCTAGGTCTGCGATTCAGCTCTACCTGGCCTCAGATTGTGTCATGTCAACCCAGCATGTGAACCTCCCCGGGCGTGGCCAGGCACACGCGGCGTCCCGCCTTGATCGCCTCACTGAGGCAGCCTCGGTGCTGCTCCAGCACAGCTGGCACAGGCCTGAGATGCCGAGTGCATCATGCACAGGGGCTCTGGGTGATGATTCATCCGATGGCACGTGTACCGCCCCCCCACTACATCTGCAGCTTCCCGTGCATGCATGCGGGCCTTCCGCAGAGGGCGGAGGGCGCCCGCGAAGGACAAACCTGGCTGCCTGGCGCCCCCCTCAGTGGCGTTGAGGTTCTTGGGCGTGAGGAAGAAGCCCTGTCTTGGCCCCGCCTCTAAGGCAGCAACGGCTGCATGGCCCACGGGGAGGGGGGCACCATCGCAGGCTGAGGGGCGACGGCTGCTGTGCGGGCCGTAAAGGCGCCGGATGCCAGCGGGGCCACACGCCAGCGGGACTTATTGGAATGATGCGCTGCCAGCCGCTGGAGTGTTGCCTGAATTCGACGCCTGCACCTCCCGCAGCGTCAGCACAGAACAGGCGGCACATGGCTGGCAGGACGACGATGGAACCCGCGGGCCACAGCTGCACACCCATGCATAATGCAGCTGCACACCCATGCATCATGCAGCTGTACACCCATGCATCATGCAGCTGTACACCCATGCACCAGCCATGGACATTGCCGGCAGACACGCACCACTCCTGCAGTGCTATCTGCCTGTGCCCAAATGACCTTGTAGGACTGTCTCGGCAAACATGCCCCAAGGCGGCCTGTAGGCGCGAGTTGTGGCCGCACAGCGTACGCTGCGCTGAAGGGCCCCAGCATGCATACAAGAACACGTGCACAACCATAGCCCGCGCGAACGTCTACCACCGCCAAGGCGGCACAAACTACAAACGGTGTAGTACAACGCCATGTCTACCGATGCCGGTACGTACGGGTTACTTCCTACGGCAGAGTCGCCAAACACGCATACATGTGTGCATCTTGATCAGGATCAGCCGCAGGATGCGTGCGTACCCCCTGCTGACTGCGGTGCGTTGGGGTGCCCGACTCCGGCCCCATGCAGTAGATCGAGTCACGGGTGTTGAGGCCCAGCGTGCTCGACATCAGCATCGGCCGCTGCTGCTGCTTCCTCTGTTTCCGCTTCTTCCCGTCGCTGCTCCTGGGCACCTCTGCCGCGCCGGCTGCCCGGGCCCGTCCCGGCGCATTGGCTGACGCCGCACGCGCGGCAGACAGGTTCCGCGCAAACGACCGCGCGGCAGCAGGCACCACTGCCGCCGCCGTGCTTGAGGCACTGGCCTGCTCGGATGCCGCATGCGCAGAGGCCGCCGGCGGCGCAAACACGTGGGCCGGGGCTGCGCTGCGCTGCTCGCCGCGCGCCGCCCGCGGTGCCGCCGCCTTGCGGTCCTCCGACGTGCCGAGCCCGCTGCGCCGTGGGCACTCTGCCTCGGTGGCTGCGGTGCTGCCGGCGTTGGATAGATTGCCCGGGGGACCGCCGAGGGGCTGGAGGAAGGAGCCCGGCTGCGTCGCGATCGTGGTCGTCCCGCCGAGCACCGTCTCCAGCTCGTACATGACTGGCGTCGACGCACGTGACGACGTCCGGCGGTGCTTCCCCCGCACCCCAACGGCCGCCGTCCGCTTCGGCTCATCGTACATGTGGTTTGACGAGTGGGAACTACTTGAGCGATACACCGAGTCGTCCGAGGAATCCCCCTGCGCGCTGTCAGCATCAGCAGAAGCGACAGGGGCCGCGGGCGGGTCGCTGCGAGACGCCGCTCGGGCGGGCCCCAGGTGCATTGAGGAGGGGTTGGTGGAGGACCCGGGGTGAGAGGGGCCGGTGGGGCCGCGGGAGGCGGGCTCCTCGATCGCGGACAGCGGCGGCTGCGGCGGCAGCGGCAGCGCCGTAAGCCGCGCGCTGAGGGGCCCGCTGCCAAGCGGCTCCCCGGCGGTTGCCGGTGAGAGCGCGAGCGTGAGCGCGCTGCCTCCCCGCGTCGCGCGCAGCGGCTGCCGCGCGGACGCCTTGGTCCCGGCCATGCGGGTCGTGTCCCACGACGCTGTCGTGTCCTCCTGCGCGTGCATGGAGCGCCGGGAGGACTCGGATTCATGGCGGAGGGGCAGCGAGTCGGTGATCGTGGTGGATCCGGAGCCGCGGTGGACTCCGATCGTCGCGAGTGATGCGGCGGCCGCGGCGACAAACGGGCTGCCTGTCAGGGGGACATGGGCGGCGGGAGGGGGCCCTGCGTGCTGTGCGGGCGTCGGCAGGGCGCCTGCGGCAGAGGTTGCGGCGGCTTTGATGTGCGGGAGGCTCGGCTCCGGGGTCATGCGGCCGCTGGCAAAGGGGCCGGTGCCAGGGCGCATGAGGGAGGAGGAGGACGACGACATCACCGACGCTTGCCCGACCTGAACGGCACAGCACAAAGTGTGGCCTGTGATGCAGCTAGGCTCGAGTCCCCAGAGGTCTGGCCTCTGACTGGTAGAGCGTCAACACACGCATGGCAGAGATTCAGCACATACCATCGGCTGCAGGGGGACAGGTTGCCGGGACACCTCATGCTGCTGCATGCTGCTGCTGGCACTGGCCGGTCCCAGCATCGGGTGCATGACAGAGTCTGTGAGTGATGGTATCAAGTTTGGCACCTGAGTGGCTTGATTGTGAGGTCTGGGCACAAGAGGTTGGAGTGGAAGAGAGGTACTCACTAGCACTGACTCACAAGGCCAAGCTTGCACAGTGCGCCCCTGGCTCAGACGCAAACATGCTTCAAACATGCTTCAAACATGCTTCGTTGCAGGTATTAGGTGATGTGGACACTGTCATTCAGTGCTTGCCCTTCTGCTGTGAGTGCCGGCTCAAGAAATATGTCCACATGGAGCCAGGGCGCAAACCTCAACTGTCCATGAACCGACTCATTAAACTTGACCATTGCAGAGACAAAAGGTATCTCCCATCTCTGACTGGTAGGAAGTGCAGCTACTGACAGCCATCCCAGCCACAGGTGAGCTTGGACTGTGGCACACAACAGTCAACAGGATGAGGCAGGGGTGGGGCAGGCCAGTGCAGCACCACCTTCACCTGGAAACCTGATCCCAATCCATGATTCTGTTGACACAACACCGCACGCACCGGAGCCAGTGTGAACCTATCCGCATGCATTCACAGGCCCCTGCATGCACACACAACCCGACCCCAAGGCATTGTCCCCCAGAACTGCGTACTTTGCTGACAGTGCCATGCACACACATATGCAGCCAGGTGCCAGACAGAGCTAGCTAGTCGGCGTTTGTATCAGGGGCCCAGATTTTAGCCCCTGCATGCACCTGAAGCCGCGCTACCAAACATATCATTTGTTGTCATTCATGGGTGGAGCCGCATTGGTAGGCAGCAAAGGAGCGCACATACTGTCGCAGCCGCAGTGAGCTGTCTGCGAGGGCGGCGCTGCTGGCGCCGCCACGGGTGGCCACAGCCGTCGCCCCGAGCCCGTCCCGCGCCTGCTCCAGCAGCGCAGACTCCCCCGCGATGTGGCCGCTGTCCGCCGTCGCGCTCCCGCCGGAGTTTGAGGCCGGGATTGGCGGTAGCCGGACGACCGCGGCGCGGCCGCTGCGCGCTGCGGCACCGGCTGCCCACGCGGACCCCGCGCCGACCGCAGCCGCGAGCATCGCCGCGGGCTCTGCGGCCACACCTCCACCCTTGCCGGGGGTCCCGCCGGTCGGCGTGCCGCCGCCGGGAGGGGAGTTGCTGGGGGGGGACGGTGTCCAGTCGCCGACGGTGTACGGCCGCCGGTGGGAGGCTGCCGGAGCAGAGGTGCCGACGGGGGTCAGGGGCGCGGTCGCCGGGGCGGCGGCCTTCCTGGCCGGCGTGGCGAGAGCCGGGTGGATGGCGCCGTATGCATCGATGCGGGGGGCCTCGGTGAAGTCCTGCGGCGGCGCGTACGGCCACGACCCAGCCTGCACAACACGAGCGTGTGACGGCAGGCGCTGCCGTTGCTGCCGCTGCGCGCATCCCTCGTTGCACATGTCGACGTTGCGGATCCCAGGTGTGCCAGACACCGCTGAACCGGAGTGCGCTGTACCGCCTGTGCTGAGGCAGGGGGAGCGGCTGTTCCAGGACACACCCGCCTGTAGCATGGAATATGGGCCAGCGAGCTGACACCAGAGCCGTCATGTGGCCTACTTGTGGACAGTGCTTGGGGGGTGCAAATGTGCCACATGGTAGCAAAAGCTGGAGTACATTTCGATTGACACAGTGTCGCACCGACGGAACCCTGACGACGTTCGAGAACCCTTCAACTGGTCGCGGGACCCTGGAGGAGTAGTTGGAGATGCGGCCGCCCCGCGTGAGGCCGTCGGCGACGCTGCCACGCACCTTGGCGCTGTCGCCGGTGGGCGGCAACCCGGCGCCGCCGACCGCGGACGGCCCCGCCTGCGGCAGCGGCAGCGGTGGGGGTGCGGCCTCCGCCGTCGGCTTGCCGAGGCCGAGGCCAACCGGGCCGCGCGCGAGCGTCGCCTCGAGCGACCCGGCCGCGCTTGCCACCTGCGTGGCCCCCCAGTGCGCGAGCCGCGCCTCCAGGGTGGAGGAGAGGGACGGGTGGACAGGGTTTCCGGGCGCGTACGAGAAGGCAGGCACGGCGCGGCCGGGGCTGATGAGGTTGGGGGCGCGCTCGGAGGCGCCGGTGAGGGAGAGCGGCGGCGGCACGCTGCCGAGGGACATGCTGGTCGGGGCGTGGATGGACTGGTCCTGGCCCTGCAGAGGAAGGCGAGTGAGACGCAGCCCACAGGGATGGATGCGGCAGCAGAGGCAAGTCTGCGTGAGTGCTGCCTAGGACTCTCCACTCGATACATTTGCGGTGGTCGATTGCTCAGTAAGCGCACATACGCCTGTGCAGACTGTCACCGGGTGGTAGCAGCAGCGGTGGCAGCCTTACACAAGGTGGTGCCCGCGCACGCACACCCACACAAAGCCGCCCCGCCTGCAACAGCAGCAGCCGCTGTCTGCCAAAACAACCGTGCGAATGGCAGCAACACACCGCTCCGCAGCGCGACCTCACGCAGCCGGTTGCAGGCCATCACATCACGAATGCATGACAGCACATCCTGGTCCACAGAAAACCACCACATGTTCTCTCATGAAGCTTGTGCACAAAGCCGGGGCACGTACCATGCCGGAGGGGCGAAAGGTGGGCGGCGTGAGCTGGCGGTCGTCGGTGAAGGCCCCCGGGCGGCGCGTGAGCGCGACGGCCAGCAGGCGCTCGTTGAGGCGGTACTGCGCCTGCGCGAGCGGCAGCTGGTGGGGGTCGCCGCGGAAGGGGGCCTCGAGGTCCCGCGCCACCTCATGCATCATCGCGAGGCAGCTGACGAGCGCAAAGGTGAGCGCGCCGGCGAGCGCGGGGTGGCGCAGGTGCGCGGCCGCGGCGCAGGGGGTGAGGGCGGCGAGGAGGAGCAGCAGCAGCGCCGCGGCCTGCGCCCACGCGAACGGGGGCGGCGCCTCGGTGGCCGTGCTGCACCGTGGCAAGGGTCATGCGATGCCTTCAGAAGCAGGTTGACAGCGATGAAATGAGCATCGGGTGCTGGAAAGGCGTCCGGCGAAACATGCACCACATGGCGAAGGACTACCGCCTGAATGTGTGCTACAGGTGGAGCGCATGCGTGGCTGGGTGGGTGAGTGGGCTGTTATGGCAGGTGCGGGTGTGCATGACCACAGTCCATTGCTTGGCACGAATCTGCCAATGGAACAGATTGAACAAGGCTGATCGGAAAGACCGTAAATCACACACATGACAAGAGACCAGGGGAGAGAACAGAGACACGTGTGGTTGCAGGGTGATTGAGGTTGCCCGGCGCGCAGGCAGGCAGGCGTGAAAACGTCTTTGGATACCCTTGAGCTATCATGCTGACACGGAGCGCGCAACTGCATGGCCTTCCCAGCACAGTGACACTGAGTGCCCGAACAGGATTGCTAGCTGGCACCGAAGCAGATGCAGTTGGAAGCAGATGCAGTTGGTGCGTGTGAAGATATGCATGCGCTTGCTAGTCATGATCAATGTTAGGTGATCTGCTCAGCTGCAGAGGCCTTCAGTCAACCTCCTTGCAGGTACCACCAGGGCTTGACACCAATACACTGAGAGACACACCAACTCACTGCTTGGAAGATTTCACATTTTGAGGGAGGTTAGGAAGCTGCTGGAAGGCAGTGCTGGGACAGCTGGCAGAGTGGCAAGGCCCAAGTCTGCAGACACATGGCAGCCAGGCCCAGGCATCCTGACCCATGTCCTGCCACACACATGTTTGTGGAAGAGCAGGATGCCAGACTGTGATAATGCACACATGCGAGTCTAAGATGTCTGGAGGACAGACAGTGAGTGATTTGTGAGGAGGCAGGGATGCACAGTGAGTATGTCATCCACTGACCTGCTGTGACACATCACAACCAGGTCACTCTGTAATCATCCTCATGCATGACTGCGCCGACCCTCACAGCCTCCGATATTTCTGACTGCAGCAGGATGCCTGATGCTGGGGCTGCTCTGCATGAGCCCCATTGACTGACCACACCATCACCAAGTCTGCAGCCTCAGACACTAAACACCCAACATGCTGGTCTGTAAGCTGTGCTGCTGCAAATAATAACAGGAGTCACTGCTGTATGATGCTGGGTTGTGTCTGGGTGGAAAGACTGGGCACTGGGAGGACTGCAATGTACCTAGCTGGGCCAAGGCAGCTGCCTCAGCTGAGCATGCCAGGTGTGATATCCCAATGGATAGCAGAAGTACAGACTGAACTTGCCCCTGGAGAGCGGGTAGCTGGGTGACACATGGAGTGCAAGGGCAAGGCTGTGATGCGTGTGCACAAGGGCCACAGTGCATCACTACTAGCACAGGCACGTTCACAGTCACAGCTCGGACGTACAGAGGCTGGTACTGAGGTGTATGTGCAGGAGCAGTCACGCGCCTCGAGTCCACTCAGCTCAGGGGCTCAGTGTGTGTTGTGTGGTCAGCTGCGGTGCAGGACAGGCCATCACAGATCAGCACCCAGCAAAAATGACTACATGAACTAACAATGATAATTACTGTTTTACTCTGAGTAACCATGACCATATTACAACACCATTGACTTGAACAAGAGCAAGTGTAAGGAAGCCAGGGCAGGGGGGGGGGGGGGGGGGGGGGGGGGGGTTGCACCGGCAGAGCTCGTAGCTGTTCATCGCGCCGGCCAGGGCCGCGTACGCCTCGGCGAGCAGCGGCGGGTGGCGGCCGCCGCGCGCCGCCTGCAGGCGCTCCGCGAGGTGGTGCTGCAGCCATGTGTGCACCGTGTCGCACCGCTCCGTCGGCGCCGGCGCGTAGTTCCCTGCAGCCTGCCACCACCGCATCAGCGTGCTGCGCTGTCGCCCTGCCACTGCCGCCGCATGCGCCGGGGGAAGGCGACAGCCCGCCGGGGGAAGGCGGCAGCCCGGCTCCGCTGTCCGCCGTGGCTCGCGCATATCGGTGAGACCCCTGGAACTGGCGATGTCAGTGACTGAGGCGGCTGTCGGCGGATGCAGGCCAGCCACGCTGTGTGTGTGGAGTGGCAGCGCTGAGCTCATCAGGGTCAGCTCGTCCGTAGGGGTGGCGTCCACGCGCGCAGCAGCACGTGTCTCGCGGGTCGCAGGGACGCGAGATGTCGTGGAGAGGTCAGACACGGACCCCCACCTGGCAGGTGCAGGTGCTGTGCCCCCACACCCCGGCGTGACGTGAGCTTCCGGCACGGCCAACATAGTGCTGAACCTGGAAGTTTCCGTGTGTGCTGTGGCGCACAGCTTCAAATCTGCCAGGTGTAGCACCATGCCGGAAGCTCACATGGCAACGTGTTGTGGGGGGGCGTGCACCCGCGAGGTCGCAGGAGCCTCGATCGACGCCTGCAGCGCGGAGACGCACCGTCTGAGAGGACGCAGCCGTGCACGGCGATGTTCAGCGACGGCGGCGCCTGGCCGACGGTCGCCTGCGCGCCGAGCGCGGTGCCCTCCGCCTGCGTGATGCCGGCAATCACCGGCAGCGGCAGCGCCGCGTTGATGGCGCCCTGCCTCTGAGGGAAAAGCCCTGCACAAGGCGAAGATGCGCACTGGGGGACGTCGTGGCGAGCAGTGACGCCCGAAGCTATGGGCGATTCTACAGCCTGTGCCTCGGCCTTCATTGCATGGAGTGGTTAGTGCGCATGGCAGACAGTGTATGCAAACCGCGGTGCCGATGTGTGATGAGATGTAAATCACGGCTCTGCATCACGGGTACTGGTAGCTATGTTGCTGGGGAGGGGGGTGGGGGGGGGGGGGGGGGGGGGGGGGGGGGGGGTTGGCATGTGTGCTGCATGGAAGAAGAGGTAGAGGAAGAGGGACCGAGACGCACAGTGCCTCTGCAGAGGCATGCACTGGCCCGCAGGGCAGCAGCAGGTGCTTCTCGCTGCATACGACTCATCGATGTGCTTGCCATCATGCAGCACGGCGGAAGAGTCCCTGACAGTGGGGGAGGAGGCCTCGTGTGCCTCACCATGTTGCTCAGTGGATCTGCCCTGGACGTGACTACCTCGCAGGTTGACTGCTGGGGCTGGGCTGCAGGAATTGTGAACCTGTAACAGACTAACGATGGTGCCACAAATGCGGGAGATCTGATTTATGTGGCTGCACAGCATCTTGTAATGTAGCAGTTTGGCTGTGCCTGTGCAGGCACGCCCCCGGCCCGCACAGGGCACGAGTGTGCCTACCAGATGTATGCCATGAACATCTATGTGACTACCAACGGCAGGGACAGCAGTAAGTAAGCAGTGACGCACAGTAATGTTCTCCATGTTGCAGTCATCCCGAAGCCTCGCCAGGGCCACCGCATGCAGCAGGCTGCCAAGGTGAATGAAAGTATCCAAGAACCTGGCATGCGACTGCTGGACCTGAAGCTGCGAGCCATCGTGTTGGCTGTACAGGTCGCACGTCAGCGCCTGCGCGGTGGCCTCGACCAGCTTGCCTGTGAATTGCTGGAGATGCTTTGTGGTCGTACAGTAACGCCTGTAACCTGCATCTAACCTGCAAACAAAGCAGCAGCATGTTGAACGAATTATTATTGCTACATGCGGCTGGCACAAGTATCTATGCAGCACGCACGGATGACTGCCGTGGCGTGCGGAAGGCGGTCGCTGCCGCGATCGAGCACGTCTCTCATTATCCGATCATGCAGGACATAAGTAATCCACGTCATATCATAAATTGGGCGCAGTTGAGCACCGGCTGCTGCCAATGCCACAATCCTGAGTCTGACATGCCGGAGAGCTGGAAACTATGTTGGCATGCGCGATGCATGGCCATAACAACAGGTCGGGCACCTTCGAGCGCGTTCAGTTGACTGCAAAAGAAAATTCAGGAACATACGTGATCCACACTGTGCCGGGTCAGCGCTTGTTGGCTAGCAGGGGACATCGCACCGCAGCAACAGAGCAAAGCCAACAACCAGCACGAATGCCAGGTACATCGCCCCTCCAGGCCATACTGAGCGAAGCTCAGCCTCGGCATAGATGCTTAGACACACAGCAACCACTGTGGCTGTCAGACTCAGTGGAAGCGATCTCGGGAAGGCCGATCCATACCAACGCCATAGCGAAGAAAGCCCCAGACAAGATCTGTGGTAACGAATCATAGGTGGGACAACATTACTGAAACAATAACATCTCTAGTATTCTATGCAGGCCATTATCAGCCGTTTGCGATCTAAGCGTTTGCTGACCCAGCACTAGGCAACGGCGCTACACGCGCCAAGCCCCCGCACTAATAGCGAAAATTGATGTAGAAGACTGACAAGGAAATATCAGGGATCAAATAATGGTCGACAACACATCGGTTCTGCGGGCGGTGAGGAGAAGCGCAACTATAAACCAGTATGTTCGTAACAACGCACAACGTCCGGTCGGAGCATTGCAAAATGTTCTCACACACACACGCAACGACAGCATCTTCAGGGAGATGCAGTCATTCAAGCACTCCGGCTCACTGCTTCTGTGCATGGTCAGACGGGCTCGGTGTCGTCGACAGCAATCACGGCTGCATCAGCAAACACGTGACACCTGACTTCACCGTGTGGGCGCCTGCAGACGCATGCAGGTCAAGCTTGTGTGTGCATGTGATATATCGAGGCAGGGACACCAACCAGACCTGATCCCGCCGCTCGACGGATGACATGCGAACGCGCAACAGCCTGATAGAGCCATACGCCGCGTTGCTGTGACCTATCGATGCAGCAAATTGCATTACAAGAGCGAGTCACGTCGGACGCCACGGCTGGAATTCAGCTCGCGCCACCATGGCCACGGCATGCACGCTTTCACCTCCATCCTCTCGCAGCGTACCACAGCTCTGTCGCGACGCTGTGTGCGCTGTGTCGCCGCTCCACCGCGGTCTTGGATCCCACGACCCTGGAGCACCTGCCGCCTCAAGGTCAAGCCACGGCGCTTGTGCAAGCCACTGGTTGCGACAACGCATCCTTTAATCATGTTGTTCATATCACGTAAAACGACTGGCGTGCCCATATGCGCCCCAGCACGATGCTTCAGTGGACTGCGGGTTCTTGTCCGTTCCAGTCGTGCATGCATGACACGTGCATATGCATGTTGACTCTTCTGCCGGAGCTCCACGGAGCCAGGCGAACCAACATAACCTCCAAGACCACCCGGTGCGAGTGGTGTATGACCCAGCTGGGCCCAGTCGGGGCTTCCCCCGCGGTGCCTCACCCGCAGGATATGCATGTTCAGACGCACAGCAGTCGTATCCATATGCATTGTGCACTTCCCGGCGCAATGGCGAGTTCGACCTGCAACGCGATCGCCGCGGCATGCCGCGGCAGCAGCTGCGCCACGCGAAGCAAAAACCGCCCCGCGGCAGCGTCCAAAGCGGCTGTGGCACTTGAACCTGGCGGCGTTTTGGGTCGTCTCATGGCGACGCCACAAGGGTATTGCGCGCAATTGCGTGGATTATAGAAGCGCTGGTGACCTTCGCACGGCTCTCAGAGCTTTCGAGGACCGCTAGTTTTCTAGGACTAGTCCTGACCCAGATCCGTGCTGCGCCTTTCGCGTGCATGCAGGACGCGGCAGCGCGGTTCACTGCTCCCGGCAGTGTGCAAACCCTGCGGGCATATGCCTGCAGATCTGCTCCTGGTGCTGCGCAGTTAGCCGGCAGAGCTTTGCAGTCCCGCGAACTTCCAGCGTGCGCGCTGCACCAACCACAAACTCACAACACAGCACACTTAAGCACGAACCGAAATTAAAATCCGACTGCGAGTCAACCATGCTGTAGGGATGCACTGCATCGCAAGCCTCGCCGTGCGAGTGTTTGCAGTGCGTCATTGATCATGGGCCAACTGGAATTGGTCATGGCCACGACTGAAACCGCCATCGAAAGAGAAATGACAGCCAATTGTTCGTATCCGCCAGGCTCGTTGGTGCGTGGTGGTTGGTAGGCACGGTGCGCGTCGTTTATGTCAGCAGGGACTCATATTTGAAGTATACAGGAGCTGCAGTCTCTGGAAGTGCAGCTTCTTCGAGCCAGCTGGGTGCAGCTGCAGTGCAGCTGGCCATACGTACATGTCTCGGGATATGAATGTGGTTGAAGTACACTACCTGTAATCGTGTCATCACACACCCGGCAAGATATGCTTTCCATCGATAAATCTGCAATTGAGTACCCTGTTACGGCAAAGGCTTTCTGCTGCTCAAGCCGTGGCAATCCAGTGATCCAGTGATATGGCCGCTGTACCACTGGATTGCCACACAAGCTCCATCTGTGTATGAATGATTTGGGGATCTCGGACTTCGAGAAACATGTAGTACTACGTAGTACGCGCTACCCTACTGCTGGGCATCCAACAAGCACTGCCCAGTCCTGGCAGGACATACATGCTGAGCTGCCTTTGTAACATGACCTTGTGAGACATGTGCAGACGCCCAGTGCTGGGCTTCTTGGCCTCCAGGGCAGAGCAGGCTGCACCCTGTGCTTCTGTGTGCAGGCTCCGTGGCCAGAATGCAGCCTTGCCCCTCCGTGTGTGAGATCTATGTAGGGACGACTAGGCATTTCATGTGGCCAATTAGATGGGAGCGGTCAGGGGGACCAGACTTGGTGTACGCCTGGATGCACACCATGACTATCACAGTAACTACCACAGCATTGTTTTGAATCTTGCAGGGCCAGCATCAGTCAGTAATGCAAGATGCTGAGGTCCTTGTGTTGCACAGACAACATTCGGGTGGCAGATGGCCACCAGGTGTACATTTTTCCGGCCCATCACAACAGCAGCATTGGCCTCAGACACATATCTCAAGAGATTGAACAACTAAAGTCACTGCAGCCACTGTGGCACAGAATAGCAGCAACACATGCAAGTGCACAAACACCACACCCGGACATGCACAGTAACAATCATCTGCAATGCTCACCAGGTATATCTGTTGAGAACTCTGTAGAGGACTAAGATGCAGTATCCAATAGACGCACAGCTGTGGCAATCCAGTGATATGGCCGCTATACCACTGGATCCTTGCACGTCGCGACTTGCCGTGATGTTCATGTAATACAGCATCAACCAGTGAACTTTCTACCTCAGTTAGTACATATCACTGGATTGCCACAGCAGCCCATGCATCTGTATGTCAGCAGTCAGATCTAGCTTGGATCCTCACAGCACTGCCACCCATCATACACACATCAGCTTCCCAGATCTACAACCTAGAACCAAATCTCAGCATGGCTGTCTGAGTGAGTTTCTGGTACTGTGATGGTGACACGTAGCATCGCAGGCAGGAAGCTCCCTACTTGATCAGTGTGGATTACCCACCAGAGATCATGATATATCATGAAGCAGCATCACTTTCCAGGCCTACATTGCTACTACATGAGATCTACTGTCATAACTGCACACTGTATACGCCACCAGTGTCTGCCAGCAGTGTCTGCCAGCAGTGTCTGCCTGTGTTCTAGCTACCTCGAAATACCTCTGTCCATTGCAGCTCAGGTGCAGAGATTCAATGGCAGCAGCTGATGCGGCCACGGCCACACATGGTGGACCTGCAGGGGCCCTGGCATCTGCAGGGGCCCTGGCATGTGTATGTCAGTGCAGCAGGCTGTGGCAGGCCTCTGCTGGCGTGCGACCGCATGCATGGCCACACCCAGATGCAGCGCAGTAGATCCATTCCAATGGATGCCAGTGCAGCATGCTGCCTGCAGCGTTGCCTCATATACATGCAGCCTCCGCCAGGGCTGCCAGGGGGGCTGCCATTACGTCAACCAGACCCAGGGCTCTTCGTCCAGGTCCACAGCGCTGCTCGCATGGATCGCATGCGTACAGCTGCCCGCTTTGCTTTGCACCCTTTCATCCCCTTGGCTCCGGCCTACTTGAGCATGGAGGGTTGCGGGGCGGCCAAAGGTGGGAGGCAGGTGGCCAGCAGCGCTGGGGAAGAGCCCTGCGCCTTGCAGGGGCACAGCTAGACACAGTAGCTGCACATTTTACATTGAACATTGATGTTTCCTCACACAAAGTAGCATGTACACCCAGATTCTGCTATGTATGGGCCACCTGCTGCCACCTTTGCCTGTGTGCAGGGGGACAGAGATGTGCGACCTCTCTTGGAGCCCGTAAGGAGTTTTCCCAGCTGACACGGCGCATGATCGGAGTGACGACAACATAAAATACATTCTGCTTTTCACATGGCTGACAGCGATGTGTCTCACTCACCAACACCACTAGTGCTGCCCACCCGCAGGCACACAGATGTGAGGTATAGATGATCTTGGCAAGCGTAAGGTTTTTCTGAGTGAGAGCGGAGCAGCTGAGCATTATTGGCAAGCTGGGCCCGAGTTGCGGCACAACAACCAGTAGTACTTGCTGGGCTTCAACAGGAGGGGAGAGTGTGGGGGATATGTGATTGTTGGTGCCTGGCGTGCCACAACCACTGCAACCGCTGCGTTGCTTCATTGTGACTATCACAAGCTTGTCACGGCGGACGTATCTGCAATTCGGCAGCGCACCAGAGCAACATATGAACCGGGACAATGACAAGAAACATGCCACACAAATGCGAGCTTCACATGCAGGCTTCAGCAGCCTCGAGGAGCGGACCATGGGGAACGGTTGCACGACCAGCTTCCGGCTATTGCAGCGCCGTCGCTATGCAGGCTTGGGCATGATTATATATATATGGGGACGTGTAGATCAGGCCGGCACAGATGTGCAGGACACCAGAGATTGCACTGTGAGATATTCCAACATGCTGCATGTTTACCAGGAATTGCATGTGGCATTCTTACAACCATACGAGCAGGGCTCATATACCTGGTGAGAATTGGATTTCACATGGTGCAGTGAAGATCTGCAAAGGCGGCGCTGTCAGCGTGGGCGGCGAATCAGCAGCCCTGGGAATCTGAGGAAAGGGACAGCAGGTGAGGTCGTGCTGGCCAGCATGGTTAAAGTGTCTACGGCAGTAGCTAGGTCGTTTCATGTCTTTCATGCTCGCCTCAGCGCAGGTCCTCGTCCTGGTGGGTCTGGATGATTACATCTGACGTGGGGTAAGCAACACAGGTCAGAACCTGGCCGCTGGCTATATCGTCTGCACTAAGAAAGCTCTGGTCTGACTGGTCAACAGTTCCCTCCTGCAACGCTGGCAGATGTCAGCCTCCCGCATTGGCATTAGCATGATCTGGGGCATGTCCTGATGTTACCAGACCCTGTTCCGCAAGATCGAGTATGCTGCAGTCAAATGGTGTAGCGTCAGGTATCTTGCATGAACTCTACTTATCCAGGACCGGCAGGCAGTATGTTCAGGGCTGGAATGACAGCCAAGAGATGCTAGCACAGGACCTGTGATGACGGCAGAGAGAGTGTGGATGTGTGCCAAATGCACTGCTGCGCAACCTGGCAGTACCTACGTAGGTACCGTGCAAAGGAAATGTGAGAGGAAATTGATATGCTTTCGAACATGAAGCAGGTCGCACCAACAACAAGCCTAGACATGAGGAGCAGGAGCCAGCACGGCAAGAGTAGGGCAGGTTGATGCCAGCAACCTGCACACCACATTGCTACTCACAGCATTTGCAGGCAGAGGAAACTGTCAACGTGTCAAAATCAAGAGCGACAAAGAGAGCTAAGTAGTCCACACAGGCACATTTGGCACAGGGTTGCCTCTGTATGGTTGCGCATGGCCATGACCAGAGGACAACTCACTGCTCCTGCAACCCAACTGGATGCCATGATTGTGGCCCCGTAATATCAACTGTCAGCTGATGATGCAAAGCATCAGTCGGACCGGCTACCTCTCTCGTTGGGGGTGCACAAATGCGCAACCCATTGCAGCACATCTCCCACATCCAGGACACGCAGGAGAGTCGTCCCGGATCGTCCACCAGTCGACTACATATGAGCATGTGTGTTGCATACTGTCCATAGGAGTTGGCAGGCTGGGATTATCTGTGCAAACTGCGGTGGTCACGGAGGTAGCAGACATCTCACGCAATAGTGCTTGGTCAAACTTAGCAAGGACCCTTCAGATGTGCAGCGTAGCCCATATTTTCGTACAGTGTGCCTACATTGCCGCCGTACAGATGTTGCTGTTGAAACATGCTCACGGAGCAAGCAACGAAGGCAGCACTCGCTGAAAACGTCGTGCATGCCCAGGCAAATTATTCAGACCCAGCCGTGTAACTGAAATATGCATGCTTGGCTGACATGCTGTGGCAACTTACGTATGTTGCCGGAAGGGCCGGAGCTTCATCCGCACCTCGGCAGCGTCAAGAATGTAAACGTCTTCTTCGACGTCCAGTTTCTTTCTACCCTTGGGAGTTACTAACGTGACTCTAAACTGGGCTTTGGAAGTGGCTCTAGAAGTCGATTCTACACGAGAGACACGGATAGGCGCTCCGAAAGGACTGTGATTGCATGTGCGAGTGCTGAGGATCATCGCGCAGGACGCGCCGGGAGAAGAGCCGCAGGGTGCTCACAATGAACAGTGGTAAAAGTGGGGCCGACTCACTTTGCCTAAACGTCACTTGGGGGAGACATGTAAAGAATTGGCGGGCTTCGCGTACAGGGCAGTCAGTGTATGGTCCGGGCCAAGCCGATCAAGTGCAAATTACAAGAAAGCAACCTGGTCTGGCCGTCGCTTCTTCAAGGTCAGTATGGAGTCAGGCACTGATGGAGGCCAGATGGTATCACAGCTGCTGTTTTCGCTGAACATCTGCAATGCCGGTGAATCGCGCATGCATTGATTCGGTACCAGTGGACCGGTGCGGTGCGTTCCGACGCAGTAGGCAATCTATATGGAGACCAAACAAGCCGATACCAGAAGAGATCATGTGGTCGACACTGATCAATCAAATGGACAAGGTTGCTGTTAATGCGGATTCTTCATTTTTTAACAGTGCATATCTTCGTAGACCGCAAAATGTCAGAATCCTCAGATGCGCAACACTTGACAACATCGATTGTACTTGAGGAAGCTCAGCGTCCATTTTGTTAACCTTACGCTGGACGCCGCTGACTGCTGCAAGCATCGTACATGACAACTGGCTGTGCATTCAGAGGTATCGCGAGTTTGGCCTGTTCTCACACGATCTTGCACGAAAGACTGCTTGTCTAAATGTCAGCCGTGCGCACGAAGCGTGAGCCGCTAGATTGGGCTTTCAGCGCACATACCTTCACCTTCGTGGCTAGCCACATTCCCGCAGTGACGGCCTTGTCTTGGGCCGAAAGCTTGTGACGTGGCGACGTGGGGCATTGTCGACTAGCTTGAAGCTGTGCATCTGAGCGCGGGACGAACACCTTTGAGCCTTGGCAGGCGCATAGATGTTGAAACGGCTGCAATTTGCTGCACCAATTGTCGGAGAATTGGGGTAGTCTCTGTATGAAGGCTTCCTGCATGCTTCAAATCTCAGTATGTTGCGCAAAACTCCATCTCTGACATGCCGGTACTGATATACTGCCTGCAATAACCCTGAGCTCCGTGATCTAGCAGCAGTTTTGCCGTGAATTGTGCACCTGCCCTCGATGGTCCGGCGTGATGTCGTGAGGTGACTCGCACACTTCAATGCCAAGCAAGCTGCAGATGCGATACCATGAAGTAACTCGCATACTGTGAAGCAAGAACTGGTAGATGGAAGTTTGACAATGTTAACCATCCGCAGGTCCATTCGAACCAGGTATGCCTGCTTTGTGTCCGTATGTACTTCAGCGCCAGTCCAGCCCCCGGTTGTGCGCATCAGTGCGCGGTCGACAGATACTGCTCAGAATTTCATTTTCAACTATCTCATAAGGAGTTTGGTCCGAGTGCCATGGCGTGTTCTTTCCGCGTCCAGTTTTTCCTGCATGTGCTGAGCTCAGGACATCACCTTGCTTTGCAGCACTTGAGGTAGAGATTCACACTACTATCATGACAGCAGGGTGTCCACTTGGCTGGATGTTCTTGTGTGTTGCACCTCCAGGGATGTGTGTAGCTAATAACGGTTAAGCTGAAACAAGAACTCGACACGCTCCGCTGCAATGCTTTTCGTCAGGGTCAAGCAGCTGCCATGTCTGATTTGGGCTATCTTGTTCTTGCACCGGGCTATCTTGCACAAGCAATGTGTGCCTGTTTCAAGTGAGAGTGGCAGATTCATGTGCTCTGCACCATGCTGATGAGGCAATTGCTGTGGCTCATGGTCATGCACTGATAATAAACTAGCACCTGCTGAAACAACCCTTGCCTGGCCGTGCAGATCCTACTTGGGCTGCTGCTGGCAAACTCACCCGAGGAGTGGGGCTACTGCAGCCAAGCTCCAGCTGTACTACGCACGTTGATGCAATTCACCATGGACGTGGACGTGGACAGAGTAGAGTAGCCGTGGTATTGGTGGAATTTGTGGCGAGGGTGCTGTAGTGGGAGTTCTCAGCATTTCAGATAAGTTTTCATGTGTTTTGTCCTCACATTTCTGTGCAGGACCTGGCGGTGACTCTGCGCCTTGCATGTGGTACACTTTTCATACATTGGAGCCCTGGTTGAACCAGAATAGCCCATCCTGGCAGCCCTGGAGCATCAACTGATCTTCTGCACTGTTCACATTCATGTTCCTCAAAAGTATGAACGAACAGAGATGTTTAGCTCTCATGCGATCGAGAACCACGAGCAAATCAATTTGGCGTGCTCGGATTGTGGCTGTGAGTTGTGGCTGTGAGTGTGGCTGCGATGGCTGGATTGTGCACATTGTTGGCTCAAGTTTGGCGCACGGCAGCTTGAAGTGCACAGGCGGGTGAGAGCAAGCACTCTGCATGGTTGTGTAGAAACTCAGTGTTTGGGGTGATGCATGGCCAATGGTGCCACATACTAATGCGTTCATGGTGGCAGAGAACAGGATCCTACTCACAGTCAAGTGCGTGTGACAGCAACAGTGATCCACCACCAGGTGCCCCTGGGAGCTGGCACCTGGTGCCCTCGCTGGCACCTGGTGCCCCCGAGCCATATGGTACAGTTTCAGCGATTGCCGCTGCTTCGGGAATCCTGTGGTGCGAAGAGCGTCCCACAGCAAGATGGTGCAGTTTGTGGTCAGCCTGCAAAGTACGGCCTGCGATCTACGTGACTCCATCGAAACAGAAGGGGCTACAGGCCAAGTTGCGTCGGGAAGGAGTGCGATGCGGACTCGATGTGTCCGACTGTTTCGCAATGCATGCATCAAGTGCAATCACAATGCCGCGGACACCCATCCACCGACCGCCAGCGGGGCTGGCGCACATGACTACCCAACACCTTCCCACTGCACACCCTCTCGCCGGCCCTCGGATCCGGACGCCGCTGCCGTGTAGGCGCGCGGCGACGTGCATCCGTCTTCGCTAGTCGTCGGGCACGGCTCCGGGCATGGCCCCGTTGCGCCCCTGCGTGTGCTTTGGCCCGGGCTTGCCTCTGCCTGGGTGTGTGTGGGTTGTGTCGGTGGTTCTGGGTCCGCGTGCCGCCGCGTGCCGTGCGGGTTTGGGTCTGTAGATAGGTGACTGTCCCAGGACGGGACCGGGTGCGGGGGCTGGGGGGGGCCCCAGCAGAGCGAGGGGCAAGCGGCAGATTGGGCCACCTTGGCTGTGAGGGAGGCGGCGGGGTTGTTCTGTTTGTGGGCTCGGAGCTGTGTGTGGTTGAGGCGTATGGGTGGGGCCAAGTGGGTGTGGGTGTGTGTGTGTGTGGGTATGCGCGTCTGCGCGCCGAAGTGGCCCCGTGTTGCAAGGAACAAGCCGTCGGGCGCAGCAAGCACAGCAATCCCAGCAGACACTGTCACATGTCAAGTCTGCCCACGGCTCTCATGCACAGCAGGACAGCTACACGAGCCACGCCCAGGACCACCAAAGGTCCGCCACACCCACCCCACCGTGTGGGGGTATATGGGTGCGTGTTCAGTGGGTTCCTGTCAGGCTGAGGCCGGGTGCTGTGTGTTACAAGGACAAAGCAAGCATGGCAGGTAGCACCGCGAGCAGCAACCAGGGGAACCGCGCACTACCCAACAATCCACACGCAGCACACACCAACACATCCACGCACCACCAGCACCCGCGCCGGCCACAGCCACACAGCCACAAATACGCACAAACATCGCACCCAAGACCCACGAGCACATGTACACCCACACGCGCACCCCCACCCGCACCCCGCCCACCAGCCGGGTGCTGTGTGCGTGCATGACACACGAAGACACCTCATGCATGATGATACAATTTGCAGGTTGTACACAGCGTCCAGTCAGGGCAACACCCAAACGCCACCGAACGACATAATGGCGGCATCACAGCCTGACAGCAAGGGGTCACTGTGATCACAGTTGGTGTGACCTGCAGTTGTGTGCTATGCATTAACATCTGCTCTTTGAGTAATTTCCAGCTGACTCGCCAGGAAAAGATAAAGACATCATTTACGGCAAGGACTTTTCTGTATACAGCATAACTGCAACTACTGGGAGAACTGAGATTTGCCTGGTTCCAGACAGAGTACAACATGGGCGGGGAAAGGGAACGCTTGCGCAACAGAACAATATCATTCAATGGGCACCTGCGAACGCACAAGCAGCCACGACTGTCATCACAATGAAACCTTCTGCCCAGAATGCAGCAGCGCCTTGGACTAGCAGGGCATAATTCAACATTTGGCATGCTCGATGCGCATATTGTTTCTGCATAATGTTTGCATGCTCTGCATCCGTGGCCTGGTGGACAACATGTCACCGAGAGCAACATGGCATTCCACAGAGTTTCCCAAAGCTATCTGTAAAGCCTCTGCAGATATGGCACCATGCTGTGACTCATCTGACAGGGAGCTCGAGCAGGGCAGTGCACCCAAGGACACTGATCAATGGCTTCAATGTTGTGTGGCACTTGACATCCCAGTTGAGTGCCTCTGCCCTCCCACCATCTGCACATGTAAGTGTGCACATCTTTGAATAGCACTGTTAGCGACAAAAGAAGAGGTCGTGTAAACTTGGCGCTTATGCGGGGCATGACACTGGCGTGACAGGAGGCATGCCACCAGAGACCTGAAGCTGCCCCGATTCCTGGGCACTGTTCTGTACGTCACTGGGACACGGAATGTCTCAAAGAAATCTATCACATACACGCAAGTGACCAATTTTCTGACCTCCACAGCACATTCCTCCTTTACTGAGATGAAGGATTGTGAGGGCGAGGTGTGCCGTAGGACGGGGCGGGTCCACCTTCAGAGTGAGCGGTCCTCAGCCAACAGAAAGACCACGGTCGAAGGATTCCACGTCCGCAACCATGATGATTGTCGACAATCGTCTTCGCTGCAGAAAATTTGGCTCGGCAAGGAATTCGGCTGCCGCGTGACTAAGCAACATGATGTGATGGTGAGGCCATAGCGCACCGTCGCGCAGCACTGTGCTGAGTGCTACTGCTTTCCATGAGCTGTTAGCCACTGCATCCACATCGTGATTGCATGCATCTGCGAGACTCGTCGGCCAGCCCTCGAATTCCTCCGAGCAGTGACCAGGTACATTTATGCTGCCACCTCAGTTTTCTTCAGCACTGTTCGACTGGAGTGACCAGCACAGCATCCCACTGCCGTACATCAGACTCATACAATCACGAAGTCAATCTGCTAGTTACAGGTGCTGGATATCAGAGTCAGAGGTGTGATACCTGCACGCTTATACGCATTTATGGAGGCTGTGTATGTCGGTGCAGGCGTCGAGGTTGCGAACGAGCATTTACCATCCTGACCTATGCATCTAGGCTGCGAAAATGATTTTAAGGAAGGTCCGTTGCATGTTGTAGGCGCAGTTTGGTCCCGCACGCCTGAGCTGTCGCTGCCCAGGCCTGTTCGTGCATACGGGCTGGCTATGTAGTCCTGCTGTGCCCTAATTGCTTCCAAAATTAGGCCATTCACAATGTGTTTACAGTAATCAAATTATTGAGTTCTGCAGCGTGGTTGTTTCCCGCTGTGCTGGCATCTGGCAGCGCTACGGCTTGCGAAAGTGCGGATGTCGCTGGTCAGCGAATGCGCACTGGTCTTGTCAGCTGGGGCTAGGAAACGCACAAGCGCATTCCCACGCGACTGCCCAATAAATATTCGATCTGTGCGGACGCTGGATGTGAACTGTGTGCCGTGGTGCCCCTGCCTGGCCATGGGTTGTCCGTCTGACTGAGTACTGTGACGACTGACGGAAGTTGCAATTGTCCTCGGCGCGTGGCGTTGCTCTCGTGCAGCTGCATGACCCCAACTCTGCGACGCGATCGCCCTCGCATCACGCGATTGACTCCTGCACCAGATTATCAGGAAGTGGTAACCAAGCGCAGCTGTTCTTGCGCCAGTGCCGGCCACGGTGCCGGCCCGGGCCCATGCAGCGATGTATCCAGCACGTGCGCATGCACACACATGCACGTCGAATTGTCAAAGAATGCCCGGCTGCGGCCAGAACATCCATACATGATGGTTGTGCATGCATACACACGTCTTGCTACGGCGGCTTGTGAATTCTCCGCGATGCACCTGCTGCACCGCAATAGTGTACGACTGCGGCCCAGCCTTCTAGATCTGGGGCTTGCGGGGATAGGTAGACACTTCAGGGGTGCTATTACGCGGCTGTTCCTGTCGTGAATCCATCGACTCGTGATTGCTATCGCACCTCGTGGATTCAACTGCTCAGGATAGAGTCGTATCTCCATCTGAGATATGTTCCCGCGGACAGAATTCCGGTCGATGAGTCTAAGACACCACATGTGGCCGCCTTGCTGAATTGTTCTGGTCCGCGTCGTAACTCAGAACTGCAGTCTGCGGACGTTTCGTACTGAGGCGCACATGCCGGCCTGCAAGCTGGTGGTTGGCCCCGTGGGTCGGCCCTGTGGGCCGCGGTGCCAGCGCCCTGTTGTGCACAATTGCGTGATAGGTGCGTAAGTTCTGACTGTACCTCCGTGGCATCGAAATTTTGTCAAGGGGGTATCACCTCACACGTGCCAGCCCGTGTGCAGTGTAAGCCCTTCTCGTGCGACAAGGAAGTGAAGGAAGACTGCAACGCGCAGCAGCACAGCACAGATTCAACTAGCAGCTCAAGCCACCAACACAAGTCTTCATCATGTTTGCTCCAACAATCATCTCCCTGCTGGCTTTGACAGCCCCTCACCTGGCGCATGGCCGACAGCTGCAGCTGTCCAGGCAAGGGACCAGAGTCCAGCTCCCTGGCAGGGCTTTGCAGGGCATGCACCGGGCACTCCAAGCTGGTGCGCCTCCTCGGCTGCTCAGACACAGCTGTGCCATTCCTGCTCAGACACAGCTGTGCCATTCCAATTAAGCCAGAGCGGTTCGAGCAGGCACCATATGGTGCAGTGATGTGAACATGCTCCATGAAAAATTCACATTGCTTAAACACAAGACCTTGGTATTGATGCACCACCACGTAGACGCCATGTCTTCAAACACAGCAGCCTGCACGGTTCCCCTGGTTGTTGTTGCTCGCGGTGCTACCTGCCTGCTTGCTTTGTCCTTGTCACACACAGCAGCCTTGCGTCGGCCACCAGGAACTGTCACCCCAAGCCTGCGCACTGTCCATCCGCTGGTGCCACTCGGCCCGGCTGCGGCGACGGTGACGTCTGCACCCGAGTCCCTGCATGCTCCTGCACGGAATCCGCCATCCTCCCCAGCAACATTACTTCCTCAAGGCGTCTGCTCCAGCACATTGTCAATGTGCACCCACATGCATGTGTATCATGCACTGCAGCAGCCTGCATCGAACCGGGCGCCCTCGTTTCTGTCGGGCCACCAAGCTATTGTGTGTCTGCAGCCATTGGGGCATGGAAATTGGCCCTGCAGCTGACTGCATTGTCAGCCGGCAAGCGCACATGATCTGCCTGTCCACACCACCCATCGCCCTGTGCATGCCCGTCATGCATCGCCAATGTGTCTGGTGGCCTGCAGATGGTTCTGCCGGAAGCTCCGCCTCTACAGACGGATTCAACGAGGGGAACGAGGGCAATGAGGGCGACGAGGGCAATGAGGGGAACGAAGGCAACGAGGGCAACGAGGGCAATGAAGGAAACGAGGGCAATGAAGGGAATGAGGGAGGCTCTGCTGTGACATCGCCGCGGCCGCGCCTTAGCACTCGCCGGGGCCGTGGATTCCCGGCCTCGGCAGCAATCTCTGGTGCTGCAGATGAGGGCAATGAGGGCAATGAGGGGGATGAAGGAGATGAGGGGGGGCCTGTGACTGCGCCCCGCACCCTGGCGACACCAACGCCGGTGCTTTCTCCACCGGCGCCGACACCACTGCCGCCAGTGCAGTCGGAGGAGGCCGTCGCGGTTGCAGTGGTTGATGAGGAGGAGACTGAGGCGGTGGAGGTCGTGGCGACAGATGTAAACGAGGCTGATGGTGATGACGAGGGCGATGAGGGGGACGAAGGCGATGAGGGTGACGAGGGTGATGAGGGTAATGAGGGGGATGAGGGTGATGAGGGCGGTGCGACTGGCTTCCTGGCATCTGCCGACTACGATGGGAATGAGGGGAATGAAGGAAACGAGGGCGATGAGGGGAACGAAGGCAACGAAGGCGATGAGGGGAATGAGGGTACAGAGCAACCGGAGGTGATTGCTGCTCCGGCGCCCCCACGAAGGGGCTTCCCTGCATCTGCTGCAATCTCCGGGCTCCCATAATGCAGTAGGTGTCATTCCAGTGTGGGTGCGTGATGCATGAGTGGCATACGCATAGTTGGCAGCGTCAGCGAGGCTGGCGTGCCGATGGAGATGCTGCATGAGACACAGCAGCATAGAACTACTCTGAGCACAGTTTTGGTGCGTAAATATATATTTTGGCGTGGCGCGGCGTAGTGACCAGAAGTAGTTAAGAAATGAGACTTTTCAGGCATGCAGGCCTGCACAACAGCAGAATCCATTCATACTCAGAGAACAGCATGCCAATGAACTGAGAATATGCTCCACCAAGGCTAGACGAATGTGGTAGCTGCATCATGTGTAGGCCAATGCTAGGCAGAACACAGCAGCCACGCATGGATGACGATGACAATGACCGCGATGGGAAGTGTAATCAGTGTTGACACCATGCAGTGCATCTCTGATATGTGTGGGTGATGCCGGTTGCACCAACATGTGAAACAGAAACAGTTGCACACCCTTTTGCCACAGTCCACAGACTCACTGCATGGTGGCGGAGAAAAGAGAAGTGTTCAAGCGATCAATTGTAAGTCCTCACTGCATCATATCTGCCATTGAGTTGGATCCTGTGCAACCGCTCATCACGTTCGAAGGCGTTCGAGGATTACGTGTCCAATGATCATGCCTGCAACTTTGAGTGCAGTGTTCGTGTGCATAGACACTGTCAGAGTCTCTCGCATCCTTGAGACGCAATCACGGACACATTATGGAAGCGTGTGCGATTGAAACAGTCCACATAAGTTGGCAGCTCGCCATGCTGTCATTGCAGCTCGCTGTGATACATCTTGTACTGCACCGATCATCCGGTGGCATTTAGGCAGGCGCCCCGATGGTGAGAGACGGTGCAGTTCCGAGCGCCGCACCCGACCATACATTCCACGAATGATGAGAATGCTCAGACAGTTACATGTCGTCAGTGTCTAGATGCCAGCTTGCGCGGCGACCGCACAGTCGCCTGGCATTGCCATGGAAAATCTTGCCCACAGTCGCGGACGCAAGACATCCACATGATATTGCTGCCCGGCTACTTCGCCTCGACAAATTACATATATACGCATTAACAATATAATCGGGGCGAAGCTCTCTCTTGAAGCCGCCTGAGGCGAAAACATGTTTCTGATTGCCCTGCGTTATGAACATGGCAGACTCGCGTCGGACGTGCATGCCACTATTAGCCAGTTCGAGGAAGAACTAGAGGCCGTGGAGATACAGCGCACGGATGGACGCGCAGTGGCCCATACTTCTACTATTTTGCAGGCCCTTTCAGATGCTGAGCACTTCAGACACTATGGTGCACCACTCTGCAAAGCTCATGCACGGGCAAAGCACAAAGTGGACACTTCACCAGAACTACTGGGCGTCACTTTCTGCACTCGATGAATTGAGCTTGAGATGTTGTTTCAGGAAGGTTGACAAGCTCTGCAAAGGTCAGGCAACAGGCTCCTTGGGAAGAGCCTGTCTGTTACGCCCAACAAGCCTGTGCACTACTCCGTCTCGCCAAATCCGGAGATATATAAAACTCAGAAATTTTAACACGGTGTGTCTCTTATGCTCCTGGAGTGCTTGGAGCGTCCTGGACGTCAGTGCCTCTGCGTCGATCTGCCGAAGTTGGTAACAGGCAGAAAAAGCTTGCATGCGCACTCTCACTCTGATCTGCGCAATGGCGAGGACAAGCCAACACAAAATTATCTCACTGCTGTTAGTTCTGGCTACTGCTGGTTCACCATTCTGCTAGCTGTTAAGGGAGCATTTATAGCGCCGGGCGATCGTTGGCTAGGCTGTTTGGTCGTGAGTTCTGGCCGGAGATGATGTGAAAGCGCGGCGTGAGCGAAAGTTTCTTGCTTGATACCAATCGTCAATGTACATGATTGTAGCCCTTTGTCACGGCCGACCGTGTTTCGATCTGTGTGCACAGTGTGGAGTCTCTCGCAGGGCTTTACCCGCCTCGGCATTGCTGCTGCCGAGCGTGCATGGTACCTTGGCTGAAGGACACGCGCACGTGAAGGATCCAACAACTTTTCATCCAACACATCGTGCCTTTCATCTCACTGCAATCCTGCTGCGAGCAAGCTGCAACGTACGAGCCAGTGCGCCAGCTGAAAGTGCTGCGAGAAGCAACCGTTGCGATGCACGGCCCTGGACGTTGGTACCCAAGCAGATCGGTCATTGGCAAGAATGTTGCCAATAACTAACCTAGCCTAGCTGTGTGCTCAGAATTACATGCTGTGGCACGTGCTGCTCCGATACCGTCACACCTGCTGAGTAGCTGTTCCCAATGCACCACACAGCCAGCTACAATCAATCGCTGCAGCTCAGCTGCACGCAAAAACATCACTTCACCAATCCCGTTCGTTTGCAGCCGATATTGTGTGCTGCTAAGCTTGAATTTTCCAATTCATTAACGGCTGTGACCTCAACTGGCAGTGACCCGGGACATGTGTGTTCACAGCAAACTGAGCTGACCGTTCTGTGAAAACACGAAGCAGCTACAGATGCAGGGACCCTCGACAGCACCTCCCGCAGCGCCCTGCCACCTTGCGCAGTGATCCACTGTGCACCGTCAGCCAGAGTACAGGACCACCATGTAACTGTCAACGACATGGACTGACCCCCCAGTCATCAGACAAGCCCACAGCCAGAAATGACCGGCCCCGTCGCTCCACTGCAAGACAGCTGCATTGCCGACGCAACCCCGACGCACAGCCGGCACCACCAGCCCACACACCTCCCCAGCCACGGCCCACATAGCCACGACCATGACGGACACCTGCTCCACAGTGACCACGCTCATGCGCACGAGCGGGAAGCAGCATTGCCCCATGCATGGGGAGAGCAGCATGCCCATTTCCCCGCGCATGAGCGTGTTGAAGACCGTAAGGCCGGCACCGGCAGCCCCGCCTCAGGGGCACAGGGTGGCTTGGAGGGGCGACAGTGCGGTGCCAACGCCCCACTGCCCGCCTCAGGCTCAGGCGCAGCGGGTTTACATGCTTTTGCAGATTTGGACTCCTTCACCCAGATGCACCTCCAGCTGCGCCACCTCCAGACACAGCATGCTCGCCTCAGCGAGCGGGCAGAGAGAGCGGAGCAGGAGGCCGCCGCGAGGGCGGTGCAGGCGGCCGCCGCCGTCGCGGCAACCGCAGAGTTGCAGCGGCAGCTGCGGCAGGCGCGGGAGATGGCCATGCGAGAGAGCTCGCGGGTAGACGCGACGGACATGCAATTGGCAATTGCATCCAAGCGCGCCGAAGACAGCGCCGCGGCAGCCACGGAGTGGCGGCTGCGCTGTGCCTCTGAGTCGAAGCGCGCCGCTGCCGCTGAAGAGGCTGTGGCAGCCCTGCGCTTAGAGGTGAGCAGCCTGCGGGAGAACCTTCCGGGCGGGAGCCGGCGCCGGGAGGCCGCGGGAGCGCCGGCGGAAATCCGCGCGCCCGTTGCTGGCCCCCCAGGCGAGCCGATACGAGCCGAAAGCGCATCATGCATGCCATCCATGCATATTAAAGATGGCTCCAGGAGCGTCCGGGCGGAGGCCGGAGGTGTGCCAGGCCGCACCTCCGCCGCGGCGATGTGCCTGGCGTCTCTGGTGGAGGCCTCGGGTGGCAGGGCTGCCGCTGCTCTTGTGGCAACCGCGCCACCTCGGCCTGCTGCTGCAGCCCCCTCCCCGTCGCCGTCGGTCTGCACTGGGCCACCGCTCACAGAACTGGAGAACCTGCTCCCCTCTGCACCGCCACACCTCTCCCTCGCCACCACCAAAGCCGGTGCATCCCCGCAGGCCGCCCCTTCGCAACTGGACGATCCACAACTGCATGTGGCCGTGCAACCGCAACGCTCGCCATCGGCAAGCGCGGCAGCTCTGGTGCCACCTTTGCCTCCAGGCAGGCTCCGTCTCCCTCCGCCACCTTCATGTGTGCTTGCTCCGGCACCTGTAGCCACCCGCCAGGGCTCCCAGCTGTCATCAATTGCCGCGGTCGAGCCTGAAGCCCTTGCTGGATTGTCTCCGGTGCTCGCAACGCATGTGGGCACCCCTCAGGCACGTGGCCCGGCACCAGCCCCTGCGATGACACCCGCAGGCGCCGCAACGCAAGAGGTGTCCGTGAAGCGCCCAGCAAAGGCCCCCGCAACCTGCAAGCACTCTGCGCCCGCTGCCGACCCGGGCCGCGACGCGGGGCCGGCGCAGGAGTCGCCTGTCACTCCGACCATCCCGGAGGCGGCGGCGCCCCCCCCTCCTGGCCAAGCGGAGCAGCTCCCAGCCATGAGACCTGCATGCGCTGCTCCCCAGACCCTGCCACCTGCTCCTGCGGAGCCGCCGGCAAAAGCGGCGGCACGCCACCCCCCTGCGGACACTCTGTCTGTGCCGCAATCCCCTGCCGCGCCACAGTCTGCAAGCGATGCTGTGGAGCACAGGACGCCAGTGGACAGACCGACCTCGCCTGTAGCCACCCCACCAGCATCCCCGCCGAGATCTCCTCCAAAGGGCACGCGCATCAGGGTGAAGCCGCGATCCGCGACGGGGAATCCCCCTGCAGGCCGTTGCAGGCCAGCAAGCAACGTAGCGGCACCGATGCGGAGTGAATCCAGTGGTGCTGCCCTGGAAGCCCCGCTTCTGGCGGACTCCGGCTTGGCGCAGCCTCGGCCTTCACATACCCCTGTGTCTCCGCCGCAGGTATGTTGATGAATCCGAACATGGTAGTTATGTTGATTTTAAAGAATTGTGGCACCACGCTGTGATGATTCCCAACGAAATTGAACTACATCGTATGCAGCCGAGACGAGTGCATCTAGCTCACAGCCACGTGCCCCACCACGTCACAGCCCGCTCCTGCAGACCATGCCCCACTGCTGCCTTTGGTCATGTCACAGCTGCTAGTAGCACCTGCGTACAGCCAGACACCCTCTACAGTTCCCATTGTCCCCTGTGACTGCATGCATGCGACTGCAGGGTGCAAGAGCACCACGGCCCCCACTGCAGTCCACGCCGCCTCCACCGCCCGAGCCAGAGGCCACGTCCGAGGCTGCGTCTCAACCGTTGTCGCGCCCGTCGCGCTCACTGCAGCGACCCCCTCCATCAGAGCTGCTGGGCGATGTGGCCAAGGCCCAACCAGCGACCACGATGTCCGCTGCCGCCCCTCCGGCCACAAGCTGCGCCCGCGCCAATGTGTCAGCCCCGACCAGCGCTGCCAATGCTAGGCCCGCATCCACTACAGTGACTCCCGCTGCAGTGCCGGCCTCAAACAGCGCCACCCCCGTAGCCACCCCCACCTGCGCCTTACCTGCCGCTGGTACCACCTCCAACACCACCGCGCCCGCCGCAAAGCCAGCATCCACGGGCCCGATGGCCGCTGCCAAGCCCCGCAAGCGCGGCCGCCACGTGCAGCTCACATCTAAGCACCCTCCCAAGCCGGCTTCAGCTGGCGCGGCACAGAGCACAGCTGCCGTTGCCGCCCCCGGAAAGCCAGCAAGGCCCCTGTGCACGGGGCCCCCGCAGACAGCGCCGCCGCGCAGCGCCGCAGAAGCGCGGACCCTGGATGTGTCCGCTGCAGCCAAACGCTCCGCCGATCTGAGGCCTGTCCCGCCGCAAAGTGGCACAGCCACACGGGCGCCGCAGCAGGCTGCGGGCGCGGGGACCAGGGCCTATGCAACGTACGTCTCAGAGCTGGCGGACCCTCGGACGAGGAAACGCCCCGTCGCCGCAACACGCCGGCAGTCCTCGCCGCAGCCCCCACGGCAGCGGACTGACGGCGCCGCAGGGCTGACAGCAGCCGCGAAGCACAGCACACGCAGCACGTCGCAGCAGGCAACCGGGCCTGTCAGCCCGGACAGAATGCAACTGTCTGCGCCTGCGGAATGCGGACGGACTCCACGGACTTCTGCGGCAGATGGCGAGCCTGTGGCTTCAGGGGTGCCGGCTGACGGACCAGACGCACCGGTGCTCATGCATGATGATGCGTCCCCGTTCCAGCCGCCGTGCATGAACGGCCCCTCATCACCCCGAGCTCCGGAGCCCCGCACTGTAGCAGATGCTGACGTCCATGATGCCACGCTTGATCCCCATATGCATGGCCTGGATGCGCCGAGTGCCGGCGGATCGCTGACTGCCGCGGCATGTGCCGGCGAGGCGGGGCAGAGGCGGGCTGGCGTAGGACACGATGCGGCGGCTGGACGTACTGGACACGCGCCGATGGACACCAGGCACAGCGGGAAGAATGCCGGTGAAGCTGCGGAGGGCGCAGCTGCAGGCCCGAGTCGAGCGGGCCTGGCTGCCCCTGTCGAGGCTGCGGGCACTGCAGCCGGGCGCCCGGGTGCGTGCGAGGCAGCGCCGCCTGCTGCAGATGACGCGGCAGCTCTCAAGTCCCTGCAGGGGATCATGTCGGAGGCTGCCCGCACAGCGAAGGGCCGCCACCGCCGTGAACAGAAGCGCCCGGTGCTGGGCCCGCCTCCGCAAGAGGGACCCCTGTTGGATCGAGATCAGCCCCAGACGGGATTGGAAGCGGGGACCGATAAGACAGGACGTGCACAGCTGCACATGGAGCGGGTCACGAGTGCTCACGATGGGGCCAGCTGCCCAGACGCCCCTGCTTCCCGAGCTTCACCTGCACCCGATGACCTGGCACGGCCTCCGCTGCCGACCTCGCAGTCGGCATTGGACCCTCATTTGTCAGACACTGTAACAGAAGACTTTGACGGGGTCAGTGCTGGTCGAGATGCAGCGGGTGGCATGACTTTGATGGAGGTCGATGCAGAATCGTTTGCAGCAGCATTAAAGGCAGCAATGACGCCTGGGCAAAGTGCAGAAGCACAGGTGTGTTTATGATGTGCATCGTGTCTGAATGGCAGATGTTCTGCTGCAAGTGTTGGACTGCATGCCGTGTGAGCTTGTTGCCTTTGAGAGAACTGCAACAGGTAGTCTGCAGAGCCACACCACATAAACAACTTCACCTCCGAAATCCCTTCTGCATAACCGATCAGAATTCTGGAAGCCATCGCACATGTTGTTGCGCATGGCACCCGCCCGTCGACGGTCTTCACGAGAATGCTTCGTAGAATGACAGGGTCGACACAGCTAACGGACATAAATATGCACTAAACATGTCCCAGAGATCCTGACCTATTGTACAGCTCTCGCTACGTGCGTTTGTTTCAGTGCCGCGACAACAACCAGGCGTCGTCACTGCATCTCACAACCTCTGCTACATCCAGTGGCGAGAGCTCAAAATTGAGCGAAATTACACCTAATGGATGCTTGCAGGTTGCGGGTAATGCTGCATCGACCGTGGCGTGCGACGGCACGTTTCCACAAGAATCGCAGAGGATTATTCCGGCCGTCACTTCGCCCGCAAATAACGCAGCCACGCTTTTGTTGAAGCGGTGTCATCAGGACGATGAACAATTCGTGAATCTCTCAAGCGCCGACGTGCACGAGGCAGTAGATGGTGCTGCTGTGGCTAAAGGTACTGTCCGCTTGAGCTCCGATCGCCTGCCTCACAACTCGCATTCTTTTCTGTGGCGCCAACACACAGGCTACAATACCTTGTCCAGATTGTGACTAGAGTGACCAGCTCGTATCTCACCTGCAGAGATAGACACAGCGCCCTCAGGTGCCCCTGCAGTGCAGCAGCCCTCAGCAGAGCTCCAGGCCCCCCCTTCACCCCAGCGACCTTCACCAACACCTCTGGGGCCACATGTGGCGAGCAGCCCAACAGCACTCCCCCTCACAGCATGTGTCCCAGCGGCCGCGGTGGCCACATCAGTTATCCCTGCTGCTTCCAACTCCCTGCCTACACCGGACGACACAGCCCAGTTCCCCGCTCCCTCTGCCACACACAGCCCCACCCCACCTCCAACAGCAGAAACGGAGGCTGCGCCTAATGCAACATGCATGCAACGCGTGACACGCCTGTGCACTTCCGCCGCAGCCACCAGCGTTGCCGCACCCAGGAGTCGGCGGCTGGAGGGCACGCATGGTTCCACAGTGCCATCCCAGCCTGGGCCACCTCCCCCCAGACCCTTCTTCATCAGCAGCCTCGTCGGCCATCTTGCAGATCCACTGCCTCATGTCGACGGTGCTAACAACCCCACTCCACTGCCCTCGACGTTTTCGGGGCGGGCAAAGGCGCCGGCAGAGGCCGCCCCGCACCTGCACAAGAGACACGGCAGCGGCGCCATGCATGGTGCGCCACTGTCATCGCACGGTGCGGGGAACAAGGCAGCAGCGCCGACCGCCGTGCGCGGGGGCCCCGACTCTCAGCCCGGCTGTGCGGGTGGGAGTGAGGTGGCTACAGGTGCCAACTCCGGCATAGGGGAGCACTGGCATGACACAGAAGGCCGGAGCACGCCGCCGCCACCCGGCCCCCTGCCGCGGACGGGCGGCACGCAGCGGCTGGGCGGCGGCTTTAAGGCGAGCCGCGGCAACGCGCAGCGCCTGCAGACGGCGGCGGAGCTGCTGTGGCACCCGGCCCGGCCGCTGGAGATGGGTGCAGAGGAGGTGCACGCGATGTTCCCGACTGCGCGGCGCGGCATGCCGATCTGCAAGTGGATGCTGTCCGGCAACCGCGAGGCGCGCTCCCATGCCTCGCCGCACACGTGATCATGCTGACGAAGCACATGCTGCTGCAACCCCTCGGCATGCATGCCGGATGCTCATCACTCGTGCGTGGGAGAACCATCCGGGGAAACGTGCATGCAACTGCTCTGCACCTTGTTCTCCGTGATGCTGTGCGCTCCATGGTGTTTGAACATCAGCAGATGTGCTGGTGAGGATGCCTTGTCAGCATGCAAACTCAGCACAACTGCAATCTGTATGTTTTCGGATGCATACATGGGGTTGGCATGTGTGCTGCATGGAAGAAGAGGTAGAGGAAGAGGGACCGAGACGCACAGTGCCTCTGCAGAGGCATGCACTGGCCCGCAGGGCAGCAGCAGGTGCTTCTCGCTGCATACGACTCATCGATGTGCTTGCCATCATGCAGCACGGCGGAAGAGTCCCTGACAGTGGGGGAGGAGGCCTCGTGTGCCTCACCATGTTGCTCAGTGGATCTGCCCTGGACGTGACTACCTCGCAGGTTGACTGCTGGGGCTGGGCTGCAGGAATTGTGAACCTGTAACAGACTAACGATGGTGCCACAAATGCGGGAGATCTGATTTATGTGGCTGCACAGCATCTTGTAATGTAGCAGTTTGGCTGTGCCTGTGCAGGCACGCCCCCGGCCCGCACAGGGCACGAGTGTGCCTACCAGATGTATGCCATGAACATCTATGTGACTACCAACGGCAGGGACAGCAGTAAGTAAGCAGTGACGCACAGTAATGTTCTCCATGTTGCAGTCATCCCGAAGCCTCGCCAGGGCCACCGCATGCAGCAGGCTGCCAAGGTGAATGAAAGTATCCAAGAACCTGGCATGCGACTGCTGGACCTGAAGCTGCGAGCCATCGTGTTGGCTGTACAGGTCGCACGTCAGCGCCTGCGCGGTGGCCTCGACCAGCTTGCCTGTGAATTGCTGGAGATGCTTTGTGGTCGTACAGTAACGCCTGTAACCTGCATCTAACCTGCAAACAAAGCAGCAGCATGTTGAACGAATTATTATTGCTACATGCGGCTGGCACAAGTATCTATGCAGCACGCACGGATGACTGCCGTGGCGTGCGGAAGGCGGTCGCTGCCGCGATCGAGCACGTCTCTCATTATCCGATCATGCAGGACATAAGTAATCCACGTCATATCATAAATTGGGCGCAGTTGAGCACCGGCTGCTGCCAATGCCACAATCCTGAGTCTGACATGCCGGAGAGCTGGAAACTATGTTGGCATGCGCGATGCATGGCCATAACAACAGGTCGGGCACCTTCGAGCGCGTTCAGTTGACTGCAAAAGAAAATTCAGGAACATACGTGATCCACACTGTGCCGGGTCAGCGCTTGTTGGCTAGCAGGGGACATCGCACCGCAGCAACAGAGCAAAGCCAACAACCAGCACGAATGCCAGGTACATCGCCCCTCCAGGCCATACTGAGCGAAGCTCAGCCTCGGCATAGATGCTTAGACACACAGCAACCACTGTGGCTGTCAGACTCAGTGGAAGCGATCTCGGGAAGGCCGATCCATACCAACGCCATAGCGAAGAAAGCCCCAGACAAGATCTGTGGTAACGAATCATAGGTGGGACAACATTACTGAAACAATAACATCTCTAGTATTCTATGCAGGCCATTATCAGCCGTTTGCGATCTAAGCGTTTGCTGACCCAGCACTAGGCAACGGCGCTACACGCGCCAAGCCCCCGCACTAATAGCGAAAATTGATGTAGAAGACTGACAAGGAAATATCAGGGATCAAATAATGGTCGACAACACATCGGTTCTGCGGGCGGTGAGGAGAAGCGCAACTATAAACCAGTATGTTCGTAACAACGCACAACGTCCGGTCGGAGCATTGCAAAATGTTCTCACACACACACGCAACGACAGCATCTTCAGGGAGATGCAGTCATTCAAGCACTCCGGCTCACTGCTTCTGTGCATGGTCAGACGGGCTCGGTGTCGTCGACAGCAATCACGGCTGCATCAGCAAACACGTGACACCTGACTTCACCGTGTGGGCGCCTGCAGACGCATGCAGGTCAAGCTTGTGTGTGCATGTGATATATCGAGGCAGGGACACCAACCAGACCTGATCCCGCCGCTCGACGGATGACATGCGAACGCGCAACAGCCTGATAGAGCCATACGCCGCGTTGCTGTGACCTATCGATGCAGCAAATTGCATTACAAGAGCGAGTCACGTCGGACGCCACGGCTGGAATTCAGCTCGCGCCACCATGGCCACGGCATGCACGCTTTCACCTCCATCCTCTCGCAGCGTACCACAGCTCTGTCGCGACGCTGTGTGCGCTGTGTCGCCGCTCCACCGCGGTCTTGGATCCCACGACCCTGGAGCACCTGCCGCCTCAAGGTCAAGCCACGGCGCTTGTGCAAGCCACTGGTTGCGACAACGCATCCTTTAATCATGTTGTTCATATCACGTAAAACGACTGGCGTGCCCATATGCGCCCCAGCACGATGCTTCAGTGGACTGCGGGTTCTTGTCCGTTCCAGTCGTGCATGCATGACACGTGCATATGCATGTTGACTCTTCTGCCGGAGCTCCACGGAGCCAGGCGAACCAACATAACCTCCAAGACCACCCGGTGCGAGTGGTGTATGACCCAGCTGGGCCCAGTCGGGGCTTCCCCCGCGGTGCCTCACCCGCAGGATATGCATGTTCAGACGCACAGCAGTCGTATCCATATGCATTGTGCACTTCCCGGCGCAATGGCGAGTTCGACCTGCAACGCGATCGCCGCGGCATGCCGCGGCAGCAGCTGCGCCACGCGAAGCAAAAACCGCCCCGCGGCAGCGTCCAAAGCGGCTGTGGCACTTGAACCTGGCGGCGTTTTGGGTCGTCTCATGGCGACGCCACAAGGGTATTGCGCGCAATTGCGTGGATTATAGAAGCGCTGGTGACCTTCGCACGGCTCTCAGAGCTTTCGAGGACCGCTAGTTTTCTAGGACTAGTCCTGACCCAGATCCGTGCTGCGCCTTTCGCGTGCATGCAGGACGCGGCAGCGCGGTTCACTGCTCCCGGCAGTGTGCAAACCCTGCGGGCATATGCCTGCAGATCTGCTCCTGGTGCTGCGCAGTTAGCCGGCAGAGCTTTGCAGTCCCGCGAACTTCCAGCGTGCGCGCTGCACCAACCACAAACTCACAACACAGCACACTTAAGCACGAACCGAAATTAAAATCCGACTGCGAGTCAACCATGCTGTAGGGATGCACTGCATCGCAAGCCTCGCCGTGCGAGTGTTTGCAGTGCGTCATTGATCATGGGCCAACTGGAATTGGTCATGGCCACGACTGAAACCGCCATCGAAAGAGAAATGACAGCCAATTGTTCGTATCCGCCAGGCTCGTTGGTGCGTGGTGGTTGGTAGGCACGGTGCGCGTCGTTTATGTCAGCAGGGACTCATATTTGAAGTATACAGGAGCTGCAGTCTCTGGAAGTGCAGCTTCTTCGAGCCAGCTGGGTGCAGCTGCAGTGCAGCTGGCCATACGTACATGTCTCGGGATATGAATGTGGTTGAAGTACACTACCTGTAATCGTGTCATCACACACCCGGCAAGATATGCTTTCCATCGATAAATCTGCAATTGAGTACCCTGTTACGGCAAAGGCTTTCTGCTGCTCAAGCCGTGGCAATCCAGTGATCCAGTGATATGGCCGCTGTACCACTGGATTGCCACACAAGCTCCATCTGTGTATGAATGATTTGGGGATCTCGGACTTCGAGAAACATGTAGTACTACGTAGTACGCGCTACCCTACTGCTGGGCATCCAACAAGCACTGCCCAGTCCTGGCAGGACATACATGCTGAGCTGCCTTTGTAACATGACCTTGTGAGACATGTGCAGACGCCCAGTGCTGGGCTTCTTGGCCTCCAGGGCAGAGCAGGCTGCACCCTGTGCTTCTGTGTGCAGGCTCCGTGGCCAGAATGCAGCCTTGCCCCTCCGTGTGTGAGATCTATGTAGGGACGACTAGGCATTTCATGTGGCCAATTAGATGGGAGCGGTCAGGGGGACCAGACTTGGTGTACGCCTGGATGCACACCATGACTATCACAGTAACTACCACAGCATTGTTTTGAATCTTGCAGGGCCAGCATCAGTCAGTAATGCAAGATGCTGAGGTCCTTGTGTTGCACAGACAACATTCGGGTGGCAGATGGCCACCAGGTGTACATTTTTCCGGCCCATCACAACAGCAGCATTGGCCTCAGACACATATCTCAAGAGATTGAACAACTAAAGTCACTGCAGCCACTGTGGCACAGAATAGCAGCAACACATGCAAGTGCACAAACACCACACCCGGACATGCACAGTAACAATCATCTGCAATGCTCACCAGGTATATCTGTTGAGAACTCTGTAGAGGACTAAGATGCAGTATCCAATAGACGCACAGCTGTGGCAATCCAGTGATATGGCCGCTATACCACTGGATCCTTGCACGTCGCGACTTGCCGTGATGTTCATGTAATACAGCATCAACCAGTGAACTTTCTACCTCAGTTAGTACATATCACTGGATTGCCACAGCAGCCCATGCATCTGTATGTCAGCAGTCAGATCTAGCTTGGATCCTCACAGCACTGCCACCCATCATACACACATCAGCTTCCCAGATCTACAACCTAGAACCAAATCTCAGCATGGCTGTCTGAGTGAGTTTCTGGTACTGTGATGGTGACACGTAGCATCGCAGGCAGGAAGCTCCCTACTTGATCAGTGTGGATTACCCACCAGAGATCATGATATATCATGAAGCAGCATCACTTTCCAGGCCTACATTGCTACTACATGAGATCTACTGTCATAACTGCACACTGTATACGCCACCAGTGTCTGCCAGCAGTGTCTGCCAGCAGTGTCTGCCTGTGTTCTAGCTACCTCGAAATACCTCTGTCCATTGCAGCTCAGGTGCAGAGATTCAATGGCAGCAGCTGATGCGGCCACGGCCACACATGGTGGACCTGCAGGGGCCCTGGCATCTGCAGGGGCCCTGGCATGTGTATGTCAGTGCAGCAGGCTGTGGCAGGCCTCTGCTGGCGTGCGACCGCATGCATGGCCACACCCAGATGCAGCGCAGTAGATCCATTCCAATGGATGCCAGTGCAGCATGCTGCCTGCAGCGTTGCCTCATATACATGCAGCCTCCGCCAGGGCTGCCAGGGGGGCTGCCATTACGTCAACCAGACCCAGGGCTCTTCGTCCAGGTCCACAGCGCTGCTCGCATGGATCGCATGCGTACAGCTGCCCGCTTTGCTTTGCACCCTTTCATCCCCTTGGCTCCGGCCTACTTGAGCATGGAGGGTTGCGGGGCGGCCAAAGGTGGGAGGCAGGTGGCCAGCAGCGCTGGGGAAGAGCCCTGCGCCTTGCAGGGGCACAGCTAGACACAGTAGCTGCACATTTTACATTGAACATTGATGTTTCCTCACACAAAGTAGCATGTACACCCAGATTCTGCTATGTATGGGCCACCTGCTGCCACCTTTGCCTGTGTGCAGGGGGACAGAGATGTGCGACCTCTCTTGGAGCCCGTAAGGAGTTTTCCCAGCTGACACGGCGCATGATCGGAGTGACGACAACATAAAATACATTCTGCTTTTCACATGGCTGACAGCGATGTGTCTCACTCACCAACACCACTAGTGCTGCCCACCCGCAGGCACACAGATGTGAGGTATAGATGATCTTGGCAAGCGTAAGGTTTTTCTGAGTGAGAGCGGAGCAGCTGAGCATTATTGGCAAGCTGGGCCCGAGTTGCGGCACAACAACCAGTAGTACTTGCTGGGCTTCAACAGGAGGGGAGAGTGTGGGGGATATGTGATTGTTGGTGCCTGGCGTGCCACAACCACTGCAACCGCTGCGTTGCTTCATTGTGACTATCACAAGCTTGTCACGGCGGACGTATCTGCAATTCGGCAGCGCACCAGAGCAACATATGAACCGGGACAATGACAAGAAACATGCCACACAAATGCGAGCTTCACATGCAGGCTTCAGCAGCCTCGAGGAGCGGACCATGGGGAACGGTTGCACGACCAGCTTCCGGCTATTGCAGCGCCGTCGCTATGCAGGCTTGGGCATGATTATATATATATGGGGACGTGTAGATCAGGCCGGCACAGATGTGCAGGACACCAGAGATTGCACTGTGAGATATTCCAACATGCTGCATGTTTACCAGGAATTGCATGTGGCATTCTTACAACCATACGAGCAGGGCTCATATACCTGGTGAGAATTGGATTTCACATGGTGCAGTGAAGATCTGCAAAGGCGGCGCTGTCAGCGTGGGCGGCGAATCAGCAGCCCTGGGAATCTGAGGAAAGGGACAGCAGGTGAGGTCGTGCTGGCCAGCATGGTTAAAGTGTCTACGGCAGTAGCTAGGTCGTTTCATGTCTTTCATGCTCGCCTCAGCGCAGGTCCTCGTCCTGGTGGGTCTGGATGATTACATCTGACGTGGGGTAAGCAACACAGGTCAGAACCTGGCCGCTGGCTATATCGTCTGCACTAAGAAAGCTCTGGTCTGACTGGTCAACAGTTCCCTCCTGCAACGCTGGCAGATGTCAGCCTCCCGCATTGGCATTAGCATGATCTGGGGCATGTCCTGATGTTACCAGACCCTGTTCCGCAAGATCGAGTATGCTGCAGTCAAATGGTGTAGCGTCAGGTATCTTGCATGAACTCTACTTATCCAGGACCGGCAGGCAGTATGTTCAGGGCTGGAATGACAGCCAAGAGATGCTAGCACAGGACCTGTGATGACGGCAGAGAGAGTGTGGATGTGTGCCAAATGCACTGCTGCGCAACCTGGCAGTACCTACGTAGGTACCGTGCAAAGGAAATGTGAGAGGAAATTGATATGCTTTCGAACATGAAGCAGGTCGCACCAACAACAAGCCTAGACATGAGGAGCAGGAGCCAGCACGGCAAGAGTAGGGCAGGTTGATGCCAGCAACCTGCACACCACATTGCTACTCACAGCATTTGCAGGCAGAGGAAACTGTCAACGTGTCAAAATCAAGAGCGACAAAGAGAGCTAAGTAGTCCACACAGGCACATTTGGCACAGGGTTGCCTCTGTATGGTTGCGCATGGCCATGACCAGAGGACAACTCACTGCTCCTGCAACCCAACTGGATGCCATGATTGTGGCCCCGTAATATCAACTGTCAGCTGATGATGCAAAGCATCAGTCGGACCGGCTACCTCTCTCGTTGGGGGTGCACAAATGCGCAACCCATTGCAGCACATCTCCCACATCCAGGACACGCAGGAGAGTCGTCCCGGATCGTCCACCAGTCGACTACATATGAGCATGTGTGTTGCATACTGTCCATAGGAGTTGGCAGGCTGGGATTATCTGTGCAAACTGCGGTGGTCACGGAGGTAGCAGACATCTCACGCAATAGTGCTTGGTCAAACTTAGCAAGGACCCTTCAGATGTGCAGCGTAGCCCATATTTTCGTACAGTGTGCCTACATTGCCGCCGTACAGATGTTGCTGTTGAAACATGCTCACGGAGCAAGCAACGAAGGCAGCACTCGCTGAAAACGTCGTGCATGCCCAGGCAAATTATTCAGACCCAGCCGTGTAACTGAAATATGCATGCTTGGCTGACATGCTGTGGCAACTTACGTATGTTGCCGGAAGGGCCGGAGCTTCATCCGCACCTCGGCAGCGTCAAGAATGTAAACGTCTTCTTCGACGTCCAGTTTCTTTCTACCCTTGGGAGTTACTAACGTGACTCTAAACTGGGCTTTGGAAGTGGCTCTAGAAGTCGATTCTACACGAGAGACACGGATAGGCGCTCCGAAAGGACTGTGATTGCATGTGCGAGTGCTGAGGATCATCGCGCAGGACGCGCCGGGAGAAGAGCCGCAGGGTGCTCACAATGAACAGTGGTAAAAGTGGGGCCGACTCACTTTGCCTAAACGTCACTTGGGGGAGACATGTAAAGAATTGGCGGGCTTCGCGTACAGGGCAGTCAGTGTATGGTCCGGGCCAAGCCGATCAAGTGCAAATTACAAGAAAGCAACCTGGTCTGGCCGTCGCTTCTTCAAGGTCAGTATGGAGTCAGGCACTGATGGAGGCCAGATGGTATCACAGCTGCTGTTTTCGCTGAACATCTGCAATGCCGGTGAATCGCGCATGCATTGATTCGGTACCAGTGGACCGGTGCGGTGCGTTCCGACGCAGTAGGCAATCTATATGGAGACCAAACAAGCCGATACCAGAAGAGATCATGTGGTCGACACTGATCAATCAAATGGACAAGGTTGCTGTTAATGCGGATTCTTCATTTTTTAACAGTGCATATCTTCGTAGACCGCAAAATGTCAGAATCCTCAGATGCGCAACACTTGACAACATCGATTGTACTTGAGGAAGCTCAGCGTCCATTTTGTTAACCTTACGCTGGACGCCGCTGACTGCTGCAAGCATCGTACATGACAACTGGCTGTGCATTCAGAGGTATCGCGAGTTTGGCCTGTTCTCACACGATCTTGCACGAAAGACTGCTTGTCTAAATGTCAGCCGTGCGCACGAAGCGTGAGCCGCTAGATTGGGCTTTCAGCGCACATACCTTCACCTTCGTGGCTAGCCACATTCCCGCAGTGACGGCCTTGTCTTGGGCCGAAAGCTTGTGACGTGGCGACGTGGGGCATTGTCGACTAGCTTGAAGCTGTGCATCTGAGCGCGGGACGAACACCTTTGAGCCTTGGCAGGCGCATAGATGTTGAAACGGCTGCAATTTGCTGCACCAATTGTCGGAGAATTGGGGTAGTCTCTGTATGAAGGCTTCCTGCATGCTTCAAATCTCAGTATGTTGCGCAAAACTCCATCTCTGACATGCCGGTACTGATATACTGCCTGCAATAACCCTGAGCTCCGTGATCTAGCAGCAGTTTTGCCGTGAATTGTGCACCTGCCCTCGATGGTCCGGCGTGATGTCGTGAGGTGACTCGCACACTTCAATGCCAAGCAAGCTGCAGATGCGATACCATGAAGTAACTCGCATACTGTGAAGCAAGAACTGGTAGATGGAAGTTTGACAATGTTAACCATCCGCAGGTCCATTCGAACCAGGTATGCCTGCTTTGTGTCCGTATGTACTTCAGCGCCAGTCCAGCCCCCGGTTGTGCGCATCAGTGCGCGGTCGACAGATACTGCTCAGAATTTCATTTTCAACTATCTCATAAGGAGTTTGGTCCGAGTGCCATGGCGTGTTCTTTCCGCGTCCAGTTTTTCCTGCATGTGCTGAGCTCAGGACATCACCTTGCTTTGCAGCACTTGAGGTAGAGATTCACACTACTATCATGACAGCAGGGTGTCCACTTGGCTGGATGTTCTTGTGTGTTGCACCTCCAGGGATGTGTGTAGCTAATAACGGTTAAGCTGAAACAAGAACTCGACACGCTCCGCTGCAATGCTTTTCGTCAGGGTCAAGCAGCTGCCATGTCTGATTTGGGCTATCTTGTTCTTGCACCGGGCTATCTTGCACAAGCAATGTGTGCCTGTTTCAAGTGAGAGTGGCAGATTCATGTGCTCTGCACCATGCTGATGAGGCAATTGCTGTGGCTCATGGTCATGCACTGATAATAAACTAGCACCTGCTGAAACAACCCTTGCCTGGCCGTGCAGATCCTACTTGGGCTGCTGCTGGCAAACTCACCCGAGGAGTGGGGCTACTGCAGCCAAGCTCCAGCTGTACTACGCACGTTGATGCAATTCACCATGGACGTGGACGTGGACAGAGTAGAGTAGCCGTGGTATTGGTGGAATTTGTGGCGAGGGTGCTGTAGTGGGAGTTCTCAGCATTTCAGATAAGTTTTCATGTGTTTTGTCCTCACATTTCTGTGCAGGACCTGGCGGTGACTCTGCGCCTTGCATGTGGTACACTTTTCATACATTGGAGCCCTGGTTGAACCAGAATAGCCCATCCTGGCAGCCCTGGAGCATCAACTGATCTTCTGCACTGTTCACATTCATGTTCCTCAAAAGTATGAACGAACAGAGATGTTTAGCTCTCATGCGATCGAGAACCACGAGCAAATCAATTTGGCGTGCTCGGATTGTGGCTGTGAGTTGTGGCTGTGAGTGTGGCTGCGATGGCTGGATTGTGCACATTGTTGGCTCAAGTTTGGCGCACGGCAGCTTGAAGTGCACAGGCGGGTGAGAGCAAGCACTCTGCATGGTTGTGTAGAAACTCAGTGTTTGGGGTGATGCATGGCCAATGGTGCCACATACTAATGCGTTCATGGTGGCAGAGAACAGGATCCTACTCACAGTCAAGTGCGTGTGACAGCAACAGTGATCCACCACCAGGTGCCCCTGGGAGCTGGCACCTGGTGCCCTCGCTGGCACCTGGTGCCCCCGAGCCATATGGTACAGTTTCAGCGATTGCCGCTGCTTCGGGAATCCTGTGGTGCGAAGAGCGTCCCACAGCAAGATGGTGCAGTTTGTGGTCAGCCTGCAAAGTACGGCCTGCGATCTACGTGACTCCATCGAAACAGAAGGGGCTACAGGCCAAGTTGCGTCGGGAAGGAGTGCGATGCGGACTCGATGTGTCCGACTGTTTCGCAATGCATGCATCAAGTGCAATCACAATGCCGCGGACACCCATCCACCGACCGCCAGCGGGGCTGGCGCACATGACTACCCAACACCTTCCCACTGCACACCCTCTCGCCGGCCCTCGGATCCGGACGCCGCTGCCGTGTAGGCGCGCGGCGACGTGCATCCGTCTTCGCTAGTCGTCGGGCACGGCTCCGGGCATGGCCCCGTTGCGCCCCTGCGTGTGCTTTGGCCCGGGCTTGCCTCTGCCTGGGTGTGTGTGGGTTGTGTCGGTGGTTCTGGGTCCGCGTGCCGCCGCGTGCCGTGCGGGTTTGGGTCTGTAGATAGGTGACTGTCCCAGGACGGGACCGGGTGCGGGGGCTGGGGGGGGCCCCAGCAGAGCGAGGGGCAAGCGGCAGATTGGGCCACCTTGGCTGTGAGGGAGGCGGCGGGGTTGTTCTGTTTGTGGGCTCGGAGCTGTGTGTGGTTGAGGCGTATGGGTGGGGCCAAGTGGGTGTGGGTGTGTGTGTGTGTGGGTATGCGCGTCTGCGCGCCGAAGTGGCCCCGTGTTGCAAGGAACAAGCCGTCGGGCGCAGCAAGCACAGCAATCCCAGCAGACACTGTCACATGTCAAGTCTGCCCACGGCTCTCATGCACAGCAGGACAGCTACACGAGCCACGCCCAGGACCACCAAAGGTCCGCCACACCCACCCCACCGTGTGGGGGTATATGGGTGCGTGTTCAGTGGGTTCCTGTCAGGCTGAGGCCGGGTGCTGTGTGTTACAAGGACAAAGCAAGCATGGCAGGTAGCACCGCGAGCAGCAACCAGGGGAACCGCGCACTACCCAACAATCCACACGCAGCACACACCAACACATCCACGCACCACCAGCACCCGCGCCGGCCACAGCCACACAGCCACAAATACGCACAAACATCGCACCCAAGACCCACGAGCACATGTACACCCACACGCGCACCCCCACCCGCACCCCGCCCACCAGCCGGGTGCTGTGTGCGTGCATGACACACGAAGACACCTCATGCATGATGATACAATTTGCAGGTTGTACACAGCGTCCAGTCAGGGCAACACCCAAACGCCACCGAACGACATAATGGCGGCATCACAGCCTGACAGCAAGGGGTCACTGTGATCACAGTTGGTGTGACCTGCAGTTGTGTGCTATGCATTAACATCTGCTCTTTGAGTAATTTCCAGCTGACTCGCCAGGAAAAGATAAAGACATCATTTACGGCAAGGACTTTTCTGTATACAGCATAACTGCAACTACTGGGAGAACTGAGATTTGCCTGGTTCCAGACAGAGTACAACATGGGCGGGGAAAGGGAACGCTTGCGCAACAGAACAATATCATTCAATGGGCACCTGCGAACGCACAAGCAGCCACGACTGTCATCACAATGAAACCTTCTGCCCAGAATGCAGCAGCGCCTTGGACTAGCAGGGCATAATTCAACATTTGGCATGCTCGATGCGCATATTGTTTCTGCATAATGTTTGCATGCTCTGCATCCGTGGCCTGGTGGACAACATGTCACCGAGAGCAACATGGCATTCCACAGAGTTTCCCAAAGCTATCTGTAAAGCCTCTGCAGATATGGCACCATGCTGTGACTCATCTGACAGGGAGCTCGAGCAGGGCAGTGCACCCAAGGACACTGATCAATGGCTTCAATGTTGTGTGGCACTTGACATCCCAGTTGAGTGCCTCTGCCCTCCCACCATCTGCACATGTAAGTGTGCACATCTTTGAATAGCACTGTTAGCGACAAAAGAAGAGGTCGTGTAAACTTGGCGCTTATGCGGGGCATGACACTGGCGTGACAGGAGGCATGCCACCAGAGACCTGAAGCTGCCCCGATTCCTGGGCACTGTTCTGTACGTCACTGGGACACGGAATGTCTCAAAGAAATCTATCACATACACGCAAGTGACCAATTTTCTGACCTCCACAGCACATTCCTCCTTTACTGAGATGAAGGATTGTGAGGGCGAGGTGTGCCGTAGGACGGGGCGGGTCCACCTTCAGAGTGAGCGGTCCTCAGCCAACAGAAAGACCACGGTCGAAGGATTCCACGTCCGCAACCATGATGATTGTCGACAATCGTCTTCGCTGCAGAAAATTTGGCTCGGCAAGGAATTCGGCTGCCGCGTGACTAAGCAACATGATGTGATGGTGAGGCCATAGCGCACCGTCGCGCAGCACTGTGCTGAGTGCTACTGCTTTCCATGAGCTGTTAGCCACTGCATCCACATCGTGATTGCATGCATCTGCGAGACTCGTCGGCCAGCCCTCGAATTCCTCCGAGCAGTGACCAGGTACATTTATGCTGCCACCTCAGTTTTCTTCAGCACTGTTCGACTGGAGTGACCAGCACAGCATCCCACTGCCGTACATCAGACTCATACAATCACGAAGTCAATCTGCTAGTTACAGGTGCTGGATATCAGAGTCAGAGGTGTGATACCTGCACGCTTATACGCATTTATGGAGGCTGTGTATGTCGGTGCAGGCGTCGAGGTTGCGAACGAGCATTTACCATCCTGACCTATGCATCTAGGCTGCGAAAATGATTTTAAGGAAGGTCCGTTGCATGTTGTAGGCGCAGTTTGGTCCCGCACGCCTGAGCTGTCGCTGCCCAGGCCTGTTCGTGCATACGGGCTGGCTATGTAGTCCTGCTGTGCCCTAATTGCTTCCAAAATTAGGCCATTCACAATGTGTTTACAGTAATCAAATTATTGAGTTCTGCAGCGTGGTTGTTTCCCGCTGTGCTGGCATCTGGCAGCGCTACGGCTTGCGAAAGTGCGGATGTCGCTGGTCAGCGAATGCGCACTGGTCTTGTCAGCTGGGGCTAGGAAACGCACAAGCGCATTCCCACGCGACTGCCCAATAAATATTCGATCTGTGCGGACGCTGGATGTGAACTGTGTGCCGTGGTGCCCCTGCCTGGCCATGGGTTGTCCGTCTGACTGAGTACTGTGACGACTGACGGAAGTTGCAATTGTCCTCGGCGCGTGGCGTTGCTCTCGTGCAGCTGCATGACCCCAACTCTGCGACGCGATCGCCCTCGCATCACGCGATTGACTCCTGCACCAGATTATCAGGAAGTGGTAACCAAGCGCAGCTGTTCTTGCGCCAGTGCCGGCCACGGTGCCGGCCCGGGCCCATGCAGCGATGTATCCAGCACGTGCGCATGCACACACATGCACGTCGAATTGTCAAAGAATGCCCGGCTGCGGCCAGAACATCCATACATGATGGTTGTGCATGCATACACACGTCTTGCTACGGCGGCTTGTGAATTCTCCGCGATGCACCTGCTGCACCGCAATAGTGTACGACTGCGGCCCAGCCTTCTAGATCTGGGGCTTGCGGGGATAGGTAGACACTTCAGGGGTGCTATTACGCGGCTGTTCCTGTCGTGAATCCATCGACTCGTGATTGCTATCGCACCTCGTGGATTCAACTGCTCAGGATAGAGTCGTATCTCCATCTGAGATATGTTCCCGCGGACAGAATTCCGGTCGATGAGTCTAAGACACCACATGTGGCCGCCTTGCTGAATTGTTCTGGTCCGCGTCGTAACTCAGAACTGCAGTCTGCGGACGTTTCGTACTGAGGCGCACATGCCGGCCTGCAAGCTGGTGGTTGGCCCCGTGGGTCGGCCCTGTGGGCCGCGGTGCCAGCGCCCTGTTGTGCACAATTGCGTGATAGGTGCGTAAGTTCTGACTGTACCTCCGTGGCATCGAAATTTTGTCAAGGGGGTATCACCTCACACGTGCCAGCCCGTGTGCAGTGTAAGCCCTTCTCGTGCGACAAGGAAGTGAAGGAAGACTGCAACGCGCAGCAGCACAGCACAGATTCAACTAGCAGCTCAAGCCACCAACACAAGTCTTCATCATGTTTGCTCCAACAATCATCTCCCTGCTGGCTTTGACAGCCCCTCACCTGGCGCATGGCCGACAGCTGCAGCTGTCCAGGCAAGGGACCAGAGTCCAGCTCCCTGGCAGGGCTTTGCAGGGCATGCACCGGGCACTCCAAGCTGGTGCGCCTCCTCGGCTGCTCAGACACAGCTGTGCCATTCCTGCTCAGACACAGCTGTGCCATTCCAATTAAGCCAGAGCGGTTCGAGCAGGCACCATATGGTGCAGTGATGTGAACATGCTCCATGAAAAATTCACATTGCTTAAACACAAGACCTTGGTATTGATGCACCACCACGTAGACGCCATGTCTTCAAACACAGCAGCCTGCACGGTTCCCCTGGTTGTTGTTGCTCGCGGTGCTACCTGCCTGCTTGCTTTGTCCTTGTCACACACAGCAGCCTTGCGTCGGCCACCAGGAACTGTCACCCCAAGCCTGCGCACTGTCCATCCGCTGGTGCCACTCGGCCCGGCTGCGGCGACGGTGACGTCTGCACCCGAGTCCCTGCATGCTCCTGCACGGAATCCGCCATCCTCCCCAGCAACATTACTTCCTCAAGGCGTCTGCTCCAGCACATTGTCAATGTGCACCCACATGCATGTGTATCATGCACTGCAGCAGCCTGCATCGAACCGGGCGCCCTCGTTTCTGTCGGGCCACCAAGCTATTGTGTGTCTGCAGCCATTGGGGCATGGAAATTGGCCCTGCAGCTGACTGCATTGTCAGCCGGCAAGCGCACATGATCTGCCTGTCCACACCACCCATCGCCCTGTGCATGCCCGTCATGCATCGCCAATGTGTCTGGTGGCCTGCAGATGGTTCTGCCGGAAGCTCCGCCTCTACAGACGGATTCAACGAGGGGAACGAGGGCAATGAGGGCGACGAGGGCAATGAGGGGAACGAAGGCAACGAGGGCAACGAGGGCAATGAAGGAAACGAGGGCAATGAAGGGAATGAGGGAGGCTCTGCTGTGACATCGCCGCGGCCGCGCCTTAGCACTCGCCGGGGCCGTGGATTCCCGGCCTCGGCAGCAATCTCTGGTGCTGCAGATGAGGGCAATGAGGGCAATGAGGGGGATGAAGGAGATGAGGGGGGGCCTGTGACTGCGCCCCGCACCCTGGCGACACCAACGCCGGTGCTTTCTCCACCGGCGCCGACACCACTGCCGCCAGTGCAGTCGGAGGAGGCCGTCGCGGTTGCAGTGGTTGATGAGGAGGAGACTGAGGCGGTGGAGGTCGTGGCGACAGATGTAAACGAGGCTGATGGTGATGACGAGGGCGATGAGGGGGACGAAGGCGATGAGGGTGACGAGGGTGATGAGGGTAATGAGGGGGATGAGGGTGATGAGGGCGGTGCGACTGGCTTCCTGGCATCTGCCGACTACGATGGGAATGAGGGGAATGAAGGAAACGAGGGCGATGAGGGGAACGAAGGCAACGAAGGCGATGAGGGGAATGAGGGTACAGAGCAACCGGAGGTGATTGCTGCTCCGGCGCCCCCACGAAGGGGCTTCCCTGCATCTGCTGCAATCTCCGGGCTCCCATAATGCAGTAGGTGTCATTCCAGTGTGGGTGCGTGATGCATGAGTGGCATACGCATAGTTGGCAGCGTCAGCGAGGCTGGCGTGCCGATGGAGATGCTGCATGAGACACAGCAGCATAGAACTACTCTGAGCACAGTTTTGGTGCGTAAATATATATTTTGGCGTGGCGCGGCGTAGTGACCAGAAGTAGTTAAGAAATGAGACTTTTCAGGCATGCAGGCCTGCACAACAGCAGAATCCATTCATACTCAGAGAACAGCATGCCAATGAACTGAGAATATGCTCCACCAAGGCTAGACGAATGTGGTAGCTGCATCATGTGTAGGCCAATGCTAGGCAGAACACAGCAGCCACGCATGGATGACGATGACAATGACCGCGATGGGAAGTGTAATCAGTGTTGACACCATGCAGTGCATCTCTGATATGTGTGGGTGATGCCGGTTGCACCAACATGTGAAACAGAAACAGTTGCACACCCTTTTGCCACAGTCCACAGACTCACTGCATGGTGGCGGAGAAAAGAGAAGTGTTCAAGCGATCAATTGTAAGTCCTCACTGCATCATATCTGCCATTGAGTTGGATCCTGTGCAACCGCTCATCACGTTCGAAGGCGTTCGAGGATTACGTGTCCAATGATCATGCCTGCAACTTTGAGTGCAGTGTTCGTGTGCATAGACACTGTCAGAGTCTCTCGCATCCTTGAGACGCAATCACGGACACATTATGGAAGCGTGTGCGATTGAAACAGTCCACATAAGTTGGCAGCTCGCCATGCTGTCATTGCAGCTCGCTGTGATACATCTTGTACTGCACCGATCATCCGGTGGCATTTAGGCAGGCGCCCCGATGGTGAGAGACGGTGCAGTTCCGAGCGCCGCACCCGACCATACATTCCACGAATGATGAGAATGCTCAGACAGTTACATGTCGTCAGTGTCTAGATGCCAGCTTGCGCGGCGACCGCACAGTCGCCTGGCATTGCCATGGAAAATCTTGCCCACAGTCGCGGACGCAAGACATCCACATGATATTGCTGCCCGGCTACTTCGCCTCGACAAATTACATATATACGCATTAACAATATAATCGGGGCGAAGCTCTCTCTTGAAGCCGCCTGAGGCGAAAACATGTTTCTGATTGCCCTGCGTTATGAACATGGCAGACTCGCGTCGGACGTGCATGCCACTATTAGCCAGTTCGAGGAAGAACTAGAGGCCGTGGAGATACAGCGCACGGATGGACGCGCAGTGGCCCATACTTCTACTATTTTGCAGGCCCTTTCAGATGCTGAGCACTTCAGACACTATGGTGCACCACTCTGCAAAGCTCATGCACGGGCAAAGCACAAAGTGGACACTTCACCAGAACTACTGGGCGTCACTTTCTGCACTCGATGAATTGAGCTTGAGATGTTGTTTCAGGAAGGTTGACAAGCTCTGCAAAGGTCAGGCAACAGGCTCCTTGGGAAGAGCCTGTCTGTTACGCCCAACAAGCCTGTGCACTACTCCGTCTCGCCAAATCCGGAGATATATAAAACTCAGAAATTTTAACACGGTGTGTCTCTTATGCTCCTGGAGTGCTTGGAGCGTCCTGGACGTCAGTGCCTCTGCGTCGATCTGCCGAAGTTGGTAACAGGCAGAAAAAGCTTGCATGCGCACTCTCACTCTGATCTGCGCAATGGCGAGGACAAGCCAACACAAAATTATCTCACTGCTGTTAGTTCTGGCTACTGCTGGTTCACCATTCTGCTAGCTGTTAAGGGAGCATTTATAGCGCCGGGCGATCGTTGGCTAGGCTGTTTGGTCGTGAGTTCTGGCCGGAGATGATGTGAAAGCGCGGCGTGAGCGAAAGTTTCTTGCTTGATACCAATCGTCAATGTACATGATTGTAGCCCTTTGTCACGGCCGACCGTGTTTCGATCTGTGTGCACAGTGTGGAGTCTCTCGCAGGGCTTTACCCGCCTCGGCATTGCTGCTGCCGAGCGTGCATGGTACCTTGGCTGAAGGACACGCGCACGTGAAGGATCCAACAACTTTTCATCCAACACATCGTGCCTTTCATCTCACTGCAATCCTGCTGCGAGCAAGCTGCAACGTACGAGCCAGTGCGCCAGCTGAAAGTGCTGCGAGAAGCAACCGTTGCGATGCACGGCCCTGGACGTTGGTACCCAAGCAGATCGGTCATTGGCAAGAATGTTGCCAATAACTAACCTAGCCTAGCTGTGTGCTCAGAATTACATGCTGTGGCACGTGCTGCTCCGATACCGTCACACCTGCTGAGTAGCTGTTCCCAATGCACCACACAGCCAGCTACAATCAATCGCTGCAGCTCAGCTGCACGCAAAAACATCACTTCACCAATCCCGTTCGTTTGCAGCCGATATTGTGTGCTGCTAAGCTTGAATTTTCCAATTCATTAACGGCTGTGACCTCAACTGGCAGTGACCCGGGACATGTGTGTTCACAGCAAACTGAGCTGACCGTTCTGTGAAAACACGAAGCAGCTACAGATGCAGGGACCCTCGACAGCACCTCCCGCAGCGCCCTGCCACCTTGCGCAGTGATCCACTGTGCACCGTCAGCCAGAGTACAGGACCACCATGTAACTGTCAACGACATGGACTGACCCCCCAGTCATCAGACAAGCCCACAGCCAGAAATGACCGGCCCCGTCGCTCCACTGCAAGACAGCTGCATTGCCGACGCAACCCCGACGCACAGCCGGCACCACCAGCCCACACACCTCCCCAGCCACGGCCCACATAGCCACGACCATGACGGACACCTGCTCCACAGTGACCACGCTCATGCGCACGAGCGGGAAGCAGCATTGCCCCATGCATGGGGAGAGCAGCATGCCCATTTCCCCGCGCATGAGCGTGTTGAAGACCGTAAGGCCGGCACCGGCAGCCCCGCCTCAGGGGCACAGGGTGGCTTGGAGGGGCGACAGTGCGGTGCCAACGCCCCACTGCCCGCCTCAGGCTCAGGCGCAGCGGGTTTACATGCTTTTGCAGATTTGGACTCCTTCACCCAGATGCACCTCCAGCTGCGCCACCTCCAGACACAGCATGCTCGCCTCAGCGAGCGGGCAGAGAGAGCGGAGCAGGAGGCCGCCGCGAGGGCGGTGCAGGCGGCCGCCGCCGTCGCGGCAACCGCAGAGTTGCAGCGGCAGCTGCGGCAGGCGCGGGAGATGGCCATGCGAGAGAGCTCGCGGGTAGACGCGACGGACATGCAATTGGCAATTGCATCCAAGCGCGCCGAAGACAGCGCCGCGGCAGCCACGGAGTGGCGGCTGCGCTGTGCCTCTGAGTCGAAGCGCGCCGCTGCCGCTGAAGAGGCTGTGGCAGCCCTGCGCTTAGAGGTGAGCAGCCTGCGGGAGAACCTTCCGGGCGGGAGCCGGCGCCGGGAGGCCGCGGGAGCGCCGGCGGAAATCCGCGCGCCCGTTGCTGGCCCCCCAGGCGAGCCGATACGAGCCGAAAGCGCATCATGCATGCCATCCATGCATATTAAAGATGGCTCCAGGAGCGTCCGGGCGGAGGCCGGAGGTGTGCCAGGCCGCACCTCCGCCGCGGCGATGTGCCTGGCGTCTCTGGTGGAGGCCTCGGGTGGCAGGGCTGCCGCTGCTCTTGTGGCAACCGCGCCACCTCGGCCTGCTGCTGCAGCCCCCTCCCCGTCGCCGTCGGTCTGCACTGGGCCACCGCTCACAGAACTGGAGAACCTGCTCCCCTCTGCACCGCCACACCTCTCCCTCGCCACCACCAAAGCCGGTGCATCCCCGCAGGCCGCCCCTTCGCAACTGGACGATCCACAACTGCATGTGGCCGTGCAACCGCAACGCTCGCCATCGGCAAGCGCGGCAGCTCTGGTGCCACCTTTGCCTCCAGGCAGGCTCCGTCTCCCTCCGCCACCTTCATGTGTGCTTGCTCCGGCACCTGTAGCCACCCGCCAGGGCTCCCAGCTGTCATCAATTGCCGCGGTCGAGCCTGAAGCCCTTGCTGGATTGTCTCCGGTGCTCGCAACGCATGTGGGCACCCCTCAGGCACGTGGCCCGGCACCAGCCCCTGCGATGACACCCGCAGGCGCCGCAACGCAAGAGGTGTCCGTGAAGCGCCCAGCAAAGGCCCCCGCAACCTGCAAGCACTCTGCGCCCGCTGCCGACCCGGGCCGCGACGCGGGGCCGGCGCAGGAGTCGCCTGTCACTCCGACCATCCCGGAGGCGGCGGCGCCCCCCCCTCCTGGCCAAGCGGAGCAGCTCCCAGCCATGAGACCTGCATGCGCTGCTCCCCAGACCCTGCCACCTGCTCCTGCGGAGCCGCCGGCAAAAGCGGCGGCACGCCACCCCCCTGCGGACACTCTGTCTGTGCCGCAATCCCCTGCCGCGCCACAGTCTGCAAGCGATGCTGTGGAGCACAGGACGCCAGTGGACAGACCGACCTCGCCTGTAGCCACCCCACCAGCATCCCCGCCGAGATCTCCTCCAAAGGGCACGCGCATCAGGGTGAAGCCGCGATCCGCGACGGGGAATCCCCCTGCAGGCCGTTGCAGGCCAGCAAGCAACGTAGCGGCACCGATGCGGAGTGAATCCAGTGGTGCTGCCCTGGAAGCCCCGCTTCTGGCGGACTCCGGCTTGGCGCAGCCTCGGCCTTCACATACCCCTGTGTCTCCGCCGCAGGTATGTTGATGAATCCGAACATGGTAGTTATGTTGATTTTAAAGAATTGTGGCACCACGCTGTGATGATTCCCAACGAAATTGAACTACATCGTATGCAGCCGAGACGAGTGCATCTAGCTCACAGCCACGTGCCCCACCACGTCACAGCCCGCTCCTGCAGACCATGCCCCACTGCTGCCTTTGGTCATGTCACAGCTGCTAGTAGCACCTGCGTACAGCCAGACACCCTCTACAGTTCCCATTGTCCCCTGTGACTGCATGCATGCGACTGCAGGGTGCAAGAGCACCACGGCCCCCACTGCAGTCCACGCCGCCTCCACCGCCCGAGCCAGAGGCCACGTCCGAGGCTGCGTCTCAACCGTTGTCGCGCCCGTCGCGCTCACTGCAGCGACCCCCTCCATCAGAGCTGCTGGGCGATGTGGCCAAGGCCCAACCAGCGACCACGATGTCCGCTGCCGCCCCTCCGGCCACAAGCTGCGCCCGCGCCAATGTGTCAGCCCCGACCAGCGCTGCCAATGCTAGGCCCGCATCCACTACAGTGACTCCCGCTGCAGTGCCGGCCTCAAACAGCGCCACCCCCGTAGCCACCCCCACCTGCGCCTTACCTGCCGCTGGTACCACCTCCAACACCACCGCGCCCGCCGCAAAGCCAGCATCCACGGGCCCGATGGCCGCTGCCAAGCCCCGCAAGCGCGGCCGCCACGTGCAGCTCACATCTAAGCACCCTCCCAAGCCGGCTTCAGCTGGCGCGGCACAGAGCACAGCTGCCGTTGCCGCCCCCGGAAAGCCAGCAAGGCCCCTGTGCACGGGGCCCCCGCAGACAGCGCCGCCGCGCAGCGCCGCAGAAGCGCGGACCCTGGATGTGTCCGCTGCAGCCAAACGCTCCGCCGATCTGAGGCCTGTCCCGCCGCAAAGTGGCACAGCCACACGGGCGCCGCAGCAGGCTGCGGGCGCGGGGACCAGGGCCTATGCAACGTACGTCTCAGAGCTGGCGGACCCTCGGACGAGGAAACGCCCCGTCGCCGCAACACGCCGGCAGTCCTCGCCGCAGCCCCCACGGCAGCGGACTGACGGCGCCGCAGGGCTGACAGCAGCCGCGAAGCACAGCACACGCAGCACGTCGCAGCAGGCAACCGGGCCTGTCAGCCCGGACAGAATGCAACTGTCTGCGCCTGCGGAATGCGGACGGACTCCACGGACTTCTGCGGCAGATGGCGAGCCTGTGGCTTCAGGGGTGCCGGCTGACGGACCAGACGCACCGGTGCTCATGCATGATGATGCGTCCCCGTTCCAGCCGCCGTGCATGAACGGCCCCTCATCACCCCGAGCTCCGGAGCCCCGCACTGTAGCAGATGCTGACGTCCATGATGCCACGCTTGATCCCCATATGCATGGCCTGGATGCGCCGAGTGCCGGCGGATCGCTGACTGCCGCGGCATGTGCCGGCGAGGCGGGGCAGAGGCGGGCTGGCGTAGGACACGATGCGGCGGCTGGACGTACTGGACACGCGCCGATGGACACCAGGCACAGCGGGAAGAATGCCGGTGAAGCTGCGGAGGGCGCAGCTGCAGGCCCGAGTCGAGCGGGCCTGGCTGCCCCTGTCGAGGCTGCGGGCACTGCAGCCGGGCGCCCGGGTGCGTGCGAGGCAGCGCCGCCTGCTGCAGATGACGCGGCAGCTCTCAAGTCCCTGCAGGGGATCATGTCGGAGGCTGCCCGCACAGCGAAGGGCCGCCACCGCCGTGAACAGAAGCGCCCGGTGCTGGGCCCGCCTCCGCAAGAGGGACCCCTGTTGGATCGAGATCAGCCCCAGACGGGATTGGAAGCGGGGACCGATAAGACAGGACGTGCACAGCTGCACATGGAGCGGGTCACGAGTGCTCACGATGGGGCCAGCTGCCCAGACGCCCCTGCTTCCCGAGCTTCACCTGCACCCGATGACCTGGCACGGCCTCCGCTGCCGACCTCGCAGTCGGCATTGGACCCTCATTTGTCAGACACTGTAACAGAAGACTTTGACGGGGTCAGTGCTGGTCGAGATGCAGCGGGTGGCATGACTTTGATGGAGGTCGATGCAGAATCGTTTGCAGCAGCATTAAAGGCAGCAATGACGCCTGGGCAAAGTGCAGAAGCACAGGTGTGTTTATGATGTGCATCGTGTCTGAATGGCAGATGTTCTGCTGCAAGTGTTGGACTGCATGCCGTGTGAGCTTGTTGCCTTTGAGAGAACTGCAACAGGTAGTCTGCAGAGCCACACCACATAAACAACTTCACCTCCGAAATCCCTTCTGCATAACCGATCAGAATTCTGGAAGCCATCGCACATGTTGTTGCGCATGGCACCCGCCCGTCGACGGTCTTCACGAGAATGCTTCGTAGAATGACAGGGTCGACACAGCTAACGGACATAAATATGCACTAAACATGTCCCAGAGATCCTGACCTATTGTACAGCTCTCGCTACGTGCGTTTGTTTCAGTGCCGCGACAACAACCAGGCGTCGTCACTGCATCTCACAACCTCTGCTACATCCAGTGGCGAGAGCTCAAAATTGAGCGAAATTACACCTAATGGATGCTTGCAGGTTGCGGGTAATGCTGCATCGACCGTGGCGTGCGACGGCACGTTTCCACAAGAATCGCAGAGGATTATTCCGGCCGTCACTTCGCCCGCAAATAACGCAGCCACGCTTTTGTTGAAGCGGTGTCATCAGGACGATGAACAATTCGTGAATCTCTCAAGCGCCGACGTGCACGAGGCAGTAGATGGTGCTGCTGTGGCTAAAGGTACTGTCCGCTTGAGCTCCGATCGCCTGCCTCACAACTCGCATTCTTTTCTGTGGCGCCAACACACAGGCTACAATACCTTGTCCAGATTGTGACTAGAGTGACCAGCTCGTATCTCACCTGCAGAGATAGACACAGCGCCCTCAGGTGCCCCTGCAGTGCAGCAGCCCTCAGCAGAGCTCCAGGCCCCCCCTTCACCCCAGCGACCTTCACCAACACCTCTGGGGCCACATGTGGCGAGCAGCCCAACAGCACTCCCCCTCACAGCATGTGTCCCAGCGGCCGCGGTGGCCACATCAGTTATCCCTGCTGCTTCCAACTCCCTGCCTACACCGGACGACACAGCCCAGTTCCCCGCTCCCTCTGCCACACACAGCCCCACCCCACCTCCAACAGCAGAAACGGAGGCTGCGCCTAATGCAACATGCATGCAACGCGTGACACGCCTGTGCACTTCCGCCGCAGCCACCAGCGTTGCCGCACCCAGGAGTCGGCGGCTGGAGGGCACGCATGGTTCCACAGTGCCATCCCAGCCTGGGCCACCTCCCCCCAGACCCTTCTTCATCAGCAGCCTCGTCGGCCATCTTGCAGATCCACTGCCTCATGTCGACGGTGCTAACAACCCCACTCCACTGCCCTCGACGTTTTCGGGGCGGGCAAAGGCGCCGGCAGAGGCCGCCCCGCACCTGCACAAGAGACACGGCAGCGGCGCCATGCATGGTGCGCCACTGTCATCGCACGGTGCGGGGAACAAGGCAGCAGCGCCGACCGCCGTGCGCGGGGGCCCCGACTCTCAGCCCGGCTGTGCGGGTGGGAGTGAGGTGGCTACAGGTGCCAACTCCGGCATAGGGGAGCACTGGCATGACACAGAAGGCCGGAGCACGCCGCCGCCACCCGGCCCCCTGCCGCGGACGGGCGGCACGCAGCGGCTGGGCGGCGGCTTTAAGGCGAGCCGCGGCAACGCGCAGCGCCTGCAGACGGCGGCGGAGCTGCTGTGGCACCCGGCCCGGCCGCTGGAGATGGGTGCAGAGGAGGTGCACGCGATGTTCCCGACTGCGCGGCGCGGCATGCCGATCTGCAAGTGGATGCTGTCCGGCAACCGCGAGGCGCGCTCCCATGCCTCGCCGCACACGTGATCATGCTGACGAAGCACATGCTGCTGCAACCCCTCGGCATGCATGCCGGATGCTCATCACTCGTGCGTGGGAGAACCATCCGGGGAAACGTGCATGCAACTGCTCTGCACCTTGTTCTCCGTGATGCTGTGCGCTCCATGGTGTTTGAACATCAGCAGATGTGCTGGTGAGGATGCCTTGTCAGCATGCAAACTCAGCACAACTGCAATCTGTATGTTTTCGGATGCATACATGCATCCTCACAGAGCCAGATTTGATGGAGGACAGCTCAGCATACGATATCCACTGTCCCCACAGTAGCAAGCTGTATGATTTAGTCATGATCTGATCACTGGTGCCATGTACCATAGATGTTGACAAAGGCACATCAAGATTTGCTCGTTGCTCATTGCTCATGCGTTCACCACCATGCCTCATGCGCTCATGTGGGGGACATGATTACTATACTCATGCAGTTTCTTGAATGCACGTTCCAAATGTGATGTTTGATGTCATGGCCGGCACCGATGCAGCTGCGTGCTGCGTGCTGTGCAGATGCGTGCTGCGTGCTGTGCAGATGCGTGCTGCGTGCTGTGCAGGTGCGCATCACGTCGCCGCAGCACTTCCACGACCGGGCCGACCTTGCCGACTTTCTGCACGAGGCCTCGGACGGCTTCACCCGTGACGTCGCCGTCACCGGCGTCCGTAACTACGTCGCCCAAGCCATCCTCCGCACCCGGCCCTGGCCGTACTGCCGCCTCGTTCTCGGCGACTTCTACTCGCTCTTCAGCACCCCCCCGATCACCGCCGTCACCATCTACTGCGTGTACTGCACCTACATGGAGCTCGCGGGCCTGGGCGGCGACTTCCGGGGCAGCATGGCCGTGCGGCGGCTGGCCCGGCGGGCGCTGTACTTTGACGGCTTCAAGAGGCTGCAGTGGAAGCCCGAGGTTCCGGCGCGGCTGACAGCGGACTGGGAGACGGGGGAGATGCTGTGGGAGGAGGGGGGCCTGCCGCGGCGGAACCTGCTGCTGGAGATGGCCGAGTGCATTGTGCCGCTGGAGGCGGACCTCTGATGTGTTGTTTTGGCGTTGTGTGGGGTTTTGGGCCTGGTAACGAGGTTTTTTTTATATGGCAAGAACAGCCGATCGCTCGAGCAGCACCTTGTGACCCGGATACAGGTCATCATGCAATTGCTGATCAACAACCGCGTTCCCGCCTTCTGCATCTATCAGTGGCAATGTTCCGTGAAGTGCTTCCGAAGTTCACCTCGCTTAGAGAACCCTACCCCGCCGGAGTGAGGCGCGTGTGTGTGCGTGCGCTGCTGCGGTATGGCTGTGAGTGTGACTTTTTGGTCGTCACACCTCCGGGACACGTCCACAACAACGCACTTCAGAAATGAAAGCACATGCTTGTGCACCATGCATTGCAATTAGATCTGCAGGTGCAGATCTGCCATGGTGTGTCCCCGTGTGCTGTGCTGGCAGGCCATGAAGCCAGCGTGGAGCCTCAGCCACTGGGGAATGTGAAGAGCAACAGCCGCCGTGCTGCCGACTGCTGTGACCGTGGCATTCTGGCGTTCATGTGGGAGTGTTTCTGCCAGGCCAGCACGTGTGGTCTCCCAAGTGTAACTGCCCTATCGCCCTGTGCATGGCTGGCGCTGATCCGGCGGGATCCTACCCACCTGCAGCGTCGTGTGTCACGAGGCAGAACTTCGTCGGGTCACATGCATGCAGATGGTGCTGCCGCAGCCTCGACTGATGACAGTGACCAGCTTCAACAGCTCCGCGGAAGTTTTGAAAAATTGCAACGGCAACAGATGAGGATGTGCGTGAAGGCTTCTTCGGAAGCCTCTTTGCTGTGTTTGTTCGTATCCGCCAGCGCTTATCCTTCTGTAATAAGGGGAACAGGCGACTCTGCTGGGGCGGAGCTGCGGCCGGGCAGGTGTACCCGGGGCAGCGGTGTCTGCTGCTGCATATGCGGAGTCACATGAGACGAGGGGGGGGGCCCTATGACTGCAGGCAAGACCTACCGCCGAAGCACATCATGCCTCTACAGTGAGCTGTGGGGACGGACACCATTCAGCAGAGCTGTTTCGGTCTGCGCCATCACCATGCGCGTGCCTACAGCTTGATGTGCGCATTACGTATCACATTGCTCCCTACATGATCAGCTCACGTCGGCACTCTTGGTCGTTTACCGAATGCCGGGCCGTGCTCAACATTTGTACACTGGGATGTGCCTGGCGAGTTTGTTTCGTACAGAACATGAGGGAGGCACACCACGTTAAGCCACCGTGGATCTTTTATTCATTGACTTGACACTGAGCAAATCTCCTCGCGTTGCGTGCGTACTGTTCGACTTGGCTGCAGCGGTGTTCAGGTGACCTCGAGCAAAGCGGCTCTGCCACTACCGCCGCGAGAGAGCAAAATGTCTAGGACTAGTTGTCCGTGGTCATTGAGCGGACCTCGATGTGCTTGATGCCGCGAAGTTGAAGGGATAATGCTCTGGCGCGGGGACCTATGTGAGCACTAGAATGTATGAGAAGAGCGTCAAGGTTTAAGAATGCGTGATAGACAAAGTCAGAACAGAGTGCATAAATGGTTGCGCCCCATCCGACCAGTAATTACTGTGTCGGACCCAGCAAGCGTGCAGTATAAATACTGCTGTGAATGCGCCAAGACTAACCCCTGCTAAGGCTGGCCTCGCCAAGATGCCGCACAGAATGATATTCTAGCACCTCAATGATATTCCCGCAGATGATCGGGATATTATCTGCAGGAATGTCAATAAGTTGTGGCGTATAAGTGTATGTACACGACTTTAAACGCTGAGCGCATGGAGTCTGTGCTCAGTCGTGCCATGCACGCCGGATAAAGAGAATCCGTGGTCTAAGAGTCCCGATATCGTTGAGTCGGAGTATAACGGGCATGCCGGAAAAGATAAGCCCGACACTTGTTGAGTACATTCTGTGTTCCATCTTGGATTGAGCCGTCACGGTGTGTAACGCAAGGGCTTGGGTTGACCTGCCCGTAGCCTGTGCACACTAGCGTATGCATTGCTGAGTCTGTTGACATTGCTGCTGTGTTGCTGGTTGGTGGTGGCTGTGTCGCTCGACCTCGTCCGCGGCATGGCGGTCAAGTCCCCGGAGACTCGGCGCTTGGCATGAGATGAAACTTGTTGGCCATATCTGCAATGCTAGGATGCCATGGGCAAGCCGAAACGGAAAGAGCCGTCAACGGCAAAGCTGAGCGATCTGAATTGCCAGCACGCTTCGCAGTCGCACGTGCAACCTAGCCTATTGATTAGAGACGAACATACGTAGGGGCACGGGCGGCAGCGGTAAGCAGCAACGTGCCCGGCGGGGCGGCAAGAAGAAAGGCAAGGGTCGGGGAAAAGACAGGACGGGCTCCGTGCGGCTGCATGCGCCCCGCCGGTGCAGCGTGCCAACGCGGCCCCACAGCTGCGCATGCATCAGGAAGTCCCTTTGGATGCGCGCGGCCGGCGGGGTTGGGCCGAGGCGTGCACAATGGCGTGGGAGCGGGTGGCCGACGCGTGCACGCACGCGCGCGGCGATAGTGCGCGAGAGGAGGTTGTTGCGGCTTTCGAGGAGCTCATGCGCCTGCCCATGCGCCTGCTCGCTTACATTAGGGGGCGGCTCTCTGAGAAAGCGGTTACAGCGCGGTGCCGCGACTACGCCCTTGGGCGCCCAAGAGCTGCCCGTGGAGATGTGGGAGGACACGTTGCCCGGCCACTGGCCCAGCAGACGCAAGGCTCCCATGTCTGCAGATTAGCTGCGGGCGCAACACATCGACAAGTGCTTGCGCTTCCAGCGCTCCATTCACAAAGCTGCACGCTGATTGCTGGAGGGCAAGCCCGCAGATGAACGGTCCCTGGCGGTGCAAGCCGGGCTGCACGCATTGTTTCCGCCAGCAGATCCGCCGGCTCCTCTAGAGCCGGACCGGATGCCCCCGCTCTGAGCCTGACGCGCGAGGCGTTAGTGGCGGCAGTGGCCGCCGTGAGCGCACACCATCGAGGGTCGTTGGCCTGCCCGCCCGGCTGGACGTTCGAGATGATCTGCGCCGCATGCCAGTCCTCGGATGCATCCACCGACGCGCTGCTTGCGGTCATCAACCACATGCTGTCCGGCATGCTGCCGCAGGAGACATTCCTGCTGGACGGGCTCCTCATCGCGGCCTGGAGAAGCCGGATGGCGGCACGCGGCCGATCGCTGTGAGGGAGACCTAGTACCGGTTCGCGGCCGTGTGCGCCCTGCGCGAGTACGGCCGCGGCATCGGAGAGAGCCTGGCGCCGCTGCAGGTCGGCGTTGGCACGCGGGACGGGATCGAGACAGTCGTGCACGGCCTGTCATCTGCTCTCGCTGAGGGCGCTTCGGTGTTTTCTGTCGACATGAAGAACGCCTTCAACTGCATCGACCCCGCGGCCATGTTCGCTGCCTTGAAGGAGCGTGCCCAGGCGCTGCTGCCCTTCACGCAGTGGGCGTACGGCGCCGGGACCTCGCTGCACATCGCCGGCGCTCCGGAGGACGTCGAGCCGGTTCTCTGGAAACGTGGCGTCCGCCAAGGTGACCCCCTGAGCCCCTTCTGTTTGCGTTGACCCTGCAGCCTGTGCTGGAGCGCGTCGACGCGTCTGCTGCCGGCGCCCCTGTGGTGGCGTATCTGGATGACATCAGCATCACGGGCGACTTTGCGGGTGGAGCTGCAGTGTTCCGGTGGCTGTGCGTGGACGCTGATGGCGTGCGCAGCATCGGGCTGGAGGTGAACTCGGCCAGATGAGGCGTCCACAGCGCATATGCTGAGGCGGCGGCCGCTGTGGCCGCAGAGCTCGACATTTGGGATCTGCACGAGGGCTTCAAGGTAGTCGGCACGCCGCTGGGCACTCCTGAGTACGTCGACGAGGCGCTGGACGGGCGGGCACGCGAGGTTGAGGGCCTCGTCAGGACCCTCGTGTGAATCCCGCTCTCAGTGCAGGCTCAGTTCCTTCTAGAGCTGCTGCGTGTGTCCCGGAGTGTGCGCATGACGCACCTGATGCAGAGGTGCCATATGCCGTGCTCGAGCCGCACATGCGCGGGGCGGAGGCCGAGGTGTGGCGCGGTGCCACTGCAATGTGTGCTTGTCGCCTGAGGTTGCGGAGGCTGTTGCCGCGTCTGACAACTCAGCCGCTGACGTCGAGACGCGGCGGCTGTCTTATCGGCTGATGTCCCCCGTCCGCCATGGCGGGCTTTGTCTGACGATGCTGGTGGACAGCGTCGATGATGCAGCTTTCTTGCGGCCGCTGGCGTGGCCGAGCGCAACCTCGCTGGCTGCCCAAACCTGCTCCGCCCCCTCCGTGACCGCAGCCGGGGCGGTCTTTTGCAGCGCTGGCAGGGCTTGTTTGACGAGCTGCTGGGGTGGGAGGCCGACGCCCGCGCCCTACCGGCAGAGTTTATCTCAGGCAAGCTGCTGGAGGCCCAGCGTGAGGTGGTGCGGGCGGTCGCGGACCATGCCGCTGCACCCCTACTCCACTGCCTCGACCTCAGCACGCCGGCTGGCAGGCAGGAATCGGCGTGGCTCAGAAGTGCGTCGGGGGGGGGGGGGGGGGGGGGGGGGGGGGGGGGGGGGGGGGGGGGGGGGCGATAGGCGCCTTCCTCACCGCTTTACCGGGCGGCGTTCTCACCATGCAAGACGACCTGTTTGTCCTGACGGTGTGGCACCGCCTGAAGTTCCGCGTCCCGACGGACGTCCACCCCCCCCCCCCCTTGCAAATTCAGTGCTGGTTTTGCTGCTGAACCGGGCGTTGACCATGCAATGATCTGCAAGAAGGTGGCAAAGGAGACCCAGATGCACCATGATAACCTGGCTCGTGCCTTGCGCCTGGTCGCCACTTCCGCCGGACTACAGTCTGCACTAGAGCCGCTCTACCGTGCCGTTGCCTGGGGCGCGGGTGTGGAGCAGTGTTCGAAATTTCATCTGCCCGGCATTATGAATTGTCGGAGGGCTAGCCGACAGATGTTGACAAACACTTATTTATGTGTCGGACGTAGCCGACGAAACCTGGTTCCTGTTTGTGTCGTCGGTGTTCACGGATTTTTAGCTTTCGGCGGTTCTCCAAGTGAGCACCTTTCCTGCGCTACCAAAGAAAATTGAAAGTAAATTGCAATGAGGCCGTTTCGTACGCTGGTCGTGCCCCGATCGAGAAGACGGTCCAGCTTGTAGCGAGCTCGACAGGCTGAAGACGACGGGATCCATGCTGACGCACACACACGCAAACGCAGCATTACTAACATTACGACCATTAGGCGCCTGTCGTGTGCAAATTATTACTTTTGTGGCGCTTCCTAGCCGCTCAGAGCATCGACTTCACTTAATTATGTGGCTGTGGCTAGCCGCTCTGGCAAGTCAAAATCGGACCAATTCGCCGACCAAATTTTGGACAACTTATTTTTGAGCGGCCTTTAAACGACACTTTCCCCAAAATTCGAACACTGGTGTGGAGCTGAATCGTCGCTTGGACATCGTTGTGGTCATGCCGCGCCTGGAGACCGCTGCTATGGATGTCGTGGTGACGCATGCGCCGGCGGCCTCGTACGTGGCCGCTGCAGCGCGGGAGACGGGGGCGACGGCGGAGCGGGCGGAGAACATGAAGCGGGGCCGTTTCTGGCGGTCGTGCCCGATCATGCCGCGTTTTGGTTTGTTCCGTTTGCCGTCGAACCATGCGGCTTCATGGGCAAGGCTGCCGTGAGGTTCATCGGGCAGTTGGGGGTTGTGGCTGCTGCAAGTGGCCGCATCTCCAAGGGCGCGTTTGTGCTGTGGGTGCTGCATGTGCTGTCGGTTTCTTTGCAGCGGACATGTATCGGAAGTCAGGCATGTCATCTCTTGTGAACAGGGGTTGCGGTATGAGGCAGGCCTAGAGGACATGATCCTGCCGGGCTGAGGTGTGCCTGCGGTTGTCGTGTGATCGTGTGTCTATGTGTGTGTTGCTGCTGATTCGGCTGCGACTCGATTTCTGTTTTTGTCTTCTCCCGTTCACTATTTTGTATCTACATTACTGAGTCTAGCACGTGAGCATGTGGACTAGGGAAGTTCACAGAGCGCGGCTGAGTCGCCAGGCACGCAAGTAGTGACATAAGAACCTAATTAAATTTAAGCTTAAGCGCTTTAAGTTGTGTTCGTGTGCATAATTAAGCTCACTTCTGCTTTGATATCGACTCGCTCAATCAGTAGCGCCATTGTGATTATGATTGAGCTGGTCGACATAGGCACTCGTAGCCACATCGAGGGTCAGCGCACGATGCTTTGTATGCTTGTAGTTCGTGTGCACAATCTTTCAAAATTTTTAGACACGAACATTAGTTTGTACATGATATGTACATTGTGAAATTGACGATCAGTAATATTGAATTATTGTGTACATCAAACGCAACAGGCTATAATGACCAGCCTACGTTAAGAGGTGCCACCTCACGACACGAAGTTTCGAGTACGACGCTGGCACAAGAGACACAAAAATTACCCCTTATGATGTTGCGGAAGGCAGTGGCACTGCTTTCAAGGCACCATGTAACCTAGTGGAATGTTGTGCATAGCTGCTTGCAAGGCAGAGGTAAGCCTTTGACAGACATCTGTGTGCAACGTGCTACTTCTTCGTGATTTACAAAAGAGTGAACGGAAGCAAAACAACCACTGACACCGAATCTCATCCAAATCAACAGACACAGACACAGACACAGCCACAGACACAGCCACAGCCACAGACACAGCCACAGTCACAGCCACAGTCACAGCCACAGCCACAGCCACAGACGTAGACACAGACACAGACACAAGAACACTACAACCGCACTCACACCTCAGTCCGGCAGGATCGTGTCCTCCAGACCCGCATCATACCGCAACCCCTGCTCCCGAGAAATGACAAGCCCACACTTCCGATACATGTCCGCATTGCCCCGCTGCAACGACACTGACAACACCCGCAGCGCCCATTGGACAAACGCGCCTTTGGAGATGCGCCCACTGGCAGTGGCCACATCCACCACCTGACCGACCATACTCACGGCAGTCTTGCCCATGAAGCCGCACGATTCAACTGCAAACGGAACAAACCAGAACGCGGCATGGTCAGGCACGTCCCGCCGGAAGCGGTCCCGCTTCATGTTCCCCGCCCGCTCCGCCGTCGCACCCGTCTCACGCGACGCAACGGCCACGTACGAGGCCACCGGCGCATGTTTGACCGAGACGTCCACGGCCGCCATCTCCAGGCGCGGGATGACCACAACGATGTCCCCGCGGCGATTCAGCTCCACACCCGCGCCCCACGCAAGGGCACGGTAGAGCGGCTCCAGGGCAGACTGCAGTCCGGCGTAAGAGGCGACCAGGCGCAAGGCACGAGTTAGGTTATCATGGCGCATCTGGGTCTCCTTTGCCACCTTCTTGCAGACCATGGCATGGTCTGGTTCGGCGGCAACACCTGCACTGCATTTTCACGGAGGGAGGGGTTGTCCGTCAGGACGCGGAATCGCCCAGGGTGAGAACGCTGCCCCCCCGCCCCCCCCCCCCCCCCCCCCCCCCCCCCCCCCCCCCCCCCCCCCCCGACGCGCTCCTGAGCCACGCCGCTTCCCGCCTACCGGCCGGCGTGTTGAGGTATATGCATTGTAGCTGGAGTGTGGCCGCATGGTCCGCGACCGCGCGCCCCACCTCACGCTGGGCCGTTAGTAGCTTGCCCAAGACGAACTCGTCCGGCAGGTCACGGGCGTCGGCCTCCCACCCTAGTAGCTGATGGCGTGCAGCTCATGCAACTCGTCAAACAAGCCCTGCCAGCGCAGCAACAGACTGCGCCGGCTGTGGCCGCGGGGAGGGCGGAGCAGGTCCGGGAAGCCGGCGAGATTGCGCTTGGCAGTGTTGCATTCCTACGTGTTTCTTTCCATAAAATAAGTTTAGTATGCGTTTTTTATTTGTACGCAGGAAATCAGCGTATGATACGTTGGGACGCGGGGACTTGACGTTTCAGGACGGCTCCGGCCAAACTCGCACCGCGCTGCACCCCTAGCCATGCGGCATGGATTCCATGCATATCGGAAACTTGATGCACCCGTAGCCACAAGGCGTAGCAAGGCCGGTCACACCATGCCCTGTGAACAACAATTCAACACATGCCACAATAACGCACATTGAACTTGCAACATATGTCAATATATATTTGATGCATCGTTCAGACCATAGACTGCACAGATCGCTGCACACTGCAAATGGCGAAAAAGTCTCTTGGCGCCAAGACGGCATTTTACCTACACATCGTTTTTTTATTTGGCACCGAAATTGAAACATACGTTTCGTACGGGTTTTTTATTTTAATGTTTTTTTAATAGCGTAGGAATGCAACTCTGGCGCTCGGCACATGCCACAGCCCGACAGAATAGCCGCGTCAGCGACGCTGTCCACCAGCATCGTGAGTCCGAGCCCGCCATGCCGGACAGAGGACATCAGCCGATAAGACAGCCGCCGCGTCTCAGCGTCAGCGGCTGAGTTGTCAGATGCGGTAGCAGCCTCCGCAACCTCCGGCGGCAGGCACAGGATTAGGGCTGCTGAATTACAATTAAACACGGATGAAAGCACAAATTACAGAGAATTATGCTGTTGTAATTAAATGATAATTTGAAAACATGTGATTAACTCAAGACCAGTTATTATTAATTTTTTCTGGCGATTAATAATATTACAGTGTACATCATAATTAAGATAATCAATGAATGCATTAATGTAAATGGTCCACCTGCATACGCGGGACAATGACCTGAAAATCTTGTAATTTCTATAGAAATTTCGCGTAGCCGCTATCCCCAGCTGGGGATAGTATACCACTGGACTGCAACATTGTGCCTATCACGATGTTCTACGGAGCACAGCATCTGTGTCATTGCCGAGAACGGTGCCCGGCAGCGAAGACGTCTGCACTAGAGCTTACACTAGACTGCTAAAAGTGTTGCATCTATACAGGCCATTGTCACACAGCCTAATACACGCCTGGCGAGCACAGCTGCAGCACTCGGCTTGCTGCATAGCACCCCCGCTGGTAGTTGATATAGGAAGTATACAATGATGAGTATGATGACAATATATGGTATACTATACCATATATGTGGTATGTAGCAATGGCCTGTGTCTGTGTCGATTAAACGAGTGAATGTTGACTAGCTGAAAGGCCTAAAAGGCAATTACAGGAAATAATTAACTGCTTAATTAATTGTTAATTTGACACCGAAAAAGCTGATTAATTTAATGTAAATGATGTTAATTCCGATAATTTTGTTTACAGATAATTGACAGTGTAATTATACTTTGTAATTAAGTGTTACTATGAGACACGGAGAATGTAATCAGCAGCCCTACACAGGATTGCAGTGGCGCCGCGCCACACAACCCCCTCCGCCCCACGCATGTGCGGCTTGAGCACGGCATACGGCACCGTCCGCATCAGGTGCGTCATGTGCACACTCAAGGACACACGCAGCAGAAGGAACGGAGCCTGCACTGAGAGCGGGATTCGCACGAGGGTCTCGACGAGGCCCTCAACCTCGCGTGCCCGCGCGTCCAGCGCCTCGGCGACGCGCTCCGGAGTGCCCAGCGGCGAGCCGACCGCCTTGAAGCCCTCGTGCAGATCTCGAATGCCGAGCTCCGCGGCCACAGGGGCTGCCGCCTCAGCATCGGCGCTGAGGACGCCGCATTTGGCCGGGTTCACCTCTAGGCCGATGCTGCGCACGCCATCAGCTACTACGCATAGCTTCCACGCTGCTGCCCGTGCCCCCATTGGCCTGCGTGGGGGGGGGGGGGGGGGGGGGGGGGGGGGGGGGGGGGGGTTGCGCTGGCGGCTGCGTCTTTGCGCTGTGGCCGATGGGCAGCGGGCGGCTTGGTTGCTGCGCCAGCGAGGCCAGGAGGCGGGGGAAGAGGCGGAGTGGGGGTATCGGTGGAAGCGAGCCGGGGTGGATGCATCATGGTGGCACTGTGTAGTGCAGTGAGCCCTGTCGTGCTGGTCGCTGCTAGTGGCTGGCGGCTGCTGCGGGGCAGCCGAAGCGAGCTGCTGCGTCTCGCCAGGCGCCTCATTCTGCGCAGATTTTACCTGTTTGCTTATATCTGCAGATATATGAGCCTCGGTAGCTGCCCCGGTGGCAGGTGGTGCGCGCCGGCGCTTAAGCAATTGGGCTGTGGAGACCCGCGCGGTGACTCGCGCTGCACGACTGCGAGCTGTCCATTGTTGTGGTTAACAACTTCATTAGTATCTAGGATGCTACGTTGGTCTGTAATCAATAGGCTAGGTCGCACGGGCGAGTGCGAAGCGTGCTGGCGGTTCAGATGGCTCAGCTTTGCCGTTGGCGGCTCTTTCCGCTTCGGCTTAAGCTTAAGCTTGCCCATGGCGTCCTAGCATTTCAGGTATGGCCTAACAAGCATTATCTCATGCCAAGCGCCGAGTCTCCGGGGATTCGACCGCCATGCCGCGGACGAGGTCAATCGACACAGCCAGCAACAGAACAGTGCGGGCTTTATGAATTAATTCACTAGCAGCATTGACAAATCTGGCGCTGTCATGGACTGTGGTGGTGGAGGGTGGTGGCGTGGTGGCGACTTCAAGAAAAGCTCGAATCGCAAGACAATTAGGATACAGAGATGTGCTGATTTATTGTTGTTGTTTTGCTTCTAACCGGAGCTTCATCTGATACGTGTACGAGCCACAGCTGTAATTTCGAATTCCCGGCACGGGTGTTGTGGCGTCACACGACGCATTGCCATGACATGGAACCACGGACGCGGCGAGAGCAGCACGTGGGCCATCGCGCGCTAAAACTTGGCTATGCAACGCACTGCGCAATGCATGCACGAGAGTAAACCTTCACCAACGCCACCGCGGTGCACCCTCCACCACCGCTGCGCCACCCTCCATCACCCCAGGCAATTTCCTACAGTGCAGTCGTGCACAAATGGGTAGCCTTGACGACCGCGATCATTTAGTTATACCAGTATATACTGGTAATATATACGACATTATCTTGAAGGTGGTATCCCATCGACTCGCTGTCCTGAAGGCGTTGGCTGTCCGCCAGGTTGAGGCCGCTTCGCGTCAGCCCCGCGTCACGTTTGTTCAATGGCCAGCAACCATGCATGATGCTTGCCGTGTTGTGGTGATTGCGGAGCACCAGCAAACGGCTGCAGGCATGTTACACGGCCTCGCCGAATTCAAGCGTTGACCATGCAAGCAGAGTATGTGATACATGGCAAAGCTCTAGTGACGTTGATAGCTTTGTAGCTACAGGTTCCGCCGGAACATCGCGAACGTAATTGCTCATTGCTATTGCGACAGCATTTCGCGTGGGCATGCAAAGTTGTATCAAAGCTTCACACGGCAGCTAATGATTGGATAGTCAAGTTGCTTTTGTTTGTCAATTGTTTCCGCTACGGGCGCCAACGTGGGGTTAGCCGAGCGTATGTGGCAACTCGGCGCAACCAAACTGCCTTGAAGGCCGCTTTATGCACTGCACACCGAATCATTCAGAGACATCACCGATGTTGATGTCTATGTTTTAACGTGTTACGAGGCACATGCCGTGATCTACAACCGCACGATGGCTGTTCAGCCGAATTCAGATGCAGGCCCGGATACTCAGCCCGTCCACCAGGACGAATGGAACTACCAAAATTCGGGTACTGTTTTCGAAAGCTATTTCTCGTTGACTGCGATGTCCTCTAGCGACTCATGATGCAGATGCAGTGGCTGTCTCCTCATGCTGCCACAACATGTCAACAGAGCCTTGTGCCACCTCTATCCCGATGTGATGCGTGTCAGAAATGCTCTCTATCTGTCACGTCAGATACGCAGTCTTAAGTCAAGTCAAGTAACCAGCATTCCATATCTGCTGCGCACAGAGGTAGAACCGAGGAATGCGAGGCAGAGATCAGATACTGCTAGTACCCTGAAACAGTGAAGAGAATGGTTACAGCTCTCTGTGTGCACAGCCATATATGTGTGCACTAGAAGAATGGCGACACGGTGAATCGGAGAGCTGACGTAGTGTGTGCGGAGGGGCAGTTGGAGAGCCTTCGGAGAATCGGTGGAGGCCGGACGTAGGTTGCTAGGAGTATCGGAGACTTGTGGCGGAGGTGGGGCAGAGGCAGGTAGGATTTTCCGATTCCCGTCCGGTACGCCCCAGGGCAACGCCTTTTGTTACTAGCCTGCCTTCGGAGCCCAACCGGAGGATGTACGGAAGAAAAGACGGTTCCGTTGTGCGTCCGACGGAGGGCCTACGGACGCGTGCACTAAATTTCGGATCCGTCTCGGATCCGTATGGCGTCCGCCTCGGGGATGCGGGAAATACAGGCTGGGCCGTAGGATTGGTGACCTCTTGACGTACATGTATCCGTCTGGCTTGAGATAAACTCACGTATGGTTTCGAGGAGTGTGCACTTGTGGACACGCAATGCCTGACGTCATGGGCGTCATGGGCGTCATGGGCGTTATTACCGGATCAGACTTGGTCGCGCACATGTAAGCGGAGTGCAGGAAGGATCGCGGTTTTGTGGAAGCATGATGTGGTTGTTTTCTTTGTTATGAGGCACGTGAACACGGGGCTGCAGTTGGCAATATGCCTGCATTCATATGCTGTAGGTGCTTACATGGCGCGTGCTTTCCTTGTTCATCGCTAGATTCATACATAGCTCACACTCCCACACATTTCCTCAGGACAGACTCCCTGACATTCCGCGGACAGGACCGGGCAAAGGACCTATGTCTACGTACAGGCTGCAAGATGGTCCTGAGGTGGCCCAAATACAACCATACAATGCACTGGCATGTCTACTCGTCCTCGTCCGGGAAGTCGTCAATTAAGGAGTCTTGCACCTTTGACAACTCGGCCTGCATGCAATACCAGCTGCATGAGTGCACGGCTCTAATGCATTCGTGGTCTGAGCGACTGTCACACAAATAGTGCTACAATTGCAGGCATTGGTGTCACATGTTAGTTCAAGTGTATCGGGGTAGTGACATACCGTCAATACAGCAACCTGCTGTTTTAATTTCTGCACACTCGCACCCTTGCTTCTGGGCTGATGCCTTGCCAGCTTAGCCTCGCAATCCTCTATCTTTTTCCGAATATCCCTGCGCGCTTGTAGGGCGGCCTCCTTCTCTGCCTTGGCCTTTCGCTTCTCAAGAGCTTTGTTGGACTTCTGCAATGTACAGGCGCTCTTACACCTGGTCTGATGATGGGTGGGGCAAGTACAATCGGACTAGGCGTCAATTGGCACAAATCATAAGAGGACGTACCGGCGCTGCGGCTTGTAACTCCATCTCCGGGGACTCGCATCGATCGTCTGCCCGCTGGGGAGAATCAGGCTCTTCCTCTTCACCCATCTGATCGTGACCCACCTCTTCCACGTCCGGCTGGTGCTCACTGTCCTTATCAGCAGTGCGGTCTGCCCTTGGATCTAGCCCTGGCCGCCGGGGAGAAAAGTCAGCGAGCATTGTGCGCCGTCCGCTGTTGGAATGAGTGCCCCGTCTTCCTGACTTCGATGCGGTAGGAGCCTGTACACGCATGGCTGCCTCGAATGATGGCACATGCCGCTCACACAGGCGTCCGTACAATCCCGGTACCACTTAATGGTCAACCTCAGGCGGGCAGTACAGCGTGTGGTGAGATTGTACCTTCTCGGTCTTCCTTTGTCTCTTGCCCCGTTGGACGGGAGAGTCAGCGGTCCCTTCGAGGGCGCGCCGGGCCGCAGCAACCTTGGCGATTCCTTCGCACACATACTCACCGTCCTCCATAGCCCAGGCCTCGGGGGTTTTCATGGGTTCGCTATCGATAGGGAAGCGGTCTCCTCTCACGGTGAACTGCGCACGAACCACATTGGTTGGAACACAGTCGCCGAATGGCAGGTCAGTGGCCATGCAAGTGCGGATTCAATCAGGCCGCGCCGCGCTGGAGTGGCCATTCGGCGAATGGCCACTCCGGGCGCGTGCAGTGCAACACAATGCATGACGCGCTGGAGTGGCCATTCGGCGAATGGCCACTCCGGGCGCGTGCAGTGCAACACAATGCATGACGCGCTGGAGTGGCCATTCGGCGAATGGCCACTCCGGGCGCGTGCAGTGCAACACAATGCATGACAGGCTGGAGTGGCCATTCGGCGAATGGCCACTCCGGGCGCGTGCAGTGCAACACAATGCATGACGCGCTGGAGTGGCCACTCGGCGAATGGCCACTCCGGGCGCGTGCAGTGCAACACAACGCATGACGCGCTGGGGTGGCCATTCGGCGAATGGCCACTCCAACTCTGACCAAGGTGGAGGACATGCCTTGGTGTTCTGGAACACATTCATTGCCGCGAGCAGCTTCCTCTGCTCGCGGGCGCTGGGATTCCTCCGCAGGCCCGTGTTATGGTCCCACGCCCGTCTCGCATACTTCCTGCACATCGGGTCACCTCCGTTTGGGCGGATACTGTGTGCTTCCCTTCTCCGCCACCGTTGGGCACGGTGTGACGATACGTCACAGTACGGGGAACAGTGGGCTGAGCTCAGCACACTGTGGCAGGTGTCGTACACAGGCTGTCTTATAGTATATAAGCAGCTGGACCTTAAAGGGTAGACGACAGATCTCATAGTATATAAGCAGCTGAACCTTAAAGGGTAGACGACAGATCTCTTCTTCTATGTCTCTTGACTTCACAGTCGTTACACACGGCAGCAGGTACGGCATGGGCACGGCAACAGGCACGGCATAACCCGAGCATCAGCAGAGGCACACTCTTTGGTCACGGCGTTCAAATGGGCGTGCTGGCGGTAGAAAGCATGATTGATATTAGTCGCAGCTTTGTACGCTTCACCTGTTCTGCCGACCTGTACACGATACCCGTCACTGCATACTGACCGCGAATGGCGACTCTGACGCGCCAAGACACAACACTGACAGTCGGTGGCATGGGATCCCGTGGCCCTGACGGGGTGGTAGTGGACCCCAGTTTGCAATCACGTTGTTAGTCGGAGACAGCAGCCGTACCCCATGTGCAGCTTTGCCGAGTGCGTCCGCCCGTGTTTTCGTTAGAATACTCCCGACCCACACCTTCTCGTCGTCTGGGAGGGCCAGGTTCACTAGTCCCTGCACCTTCTTGCCTTGCGTGTGGGCATCGGCCATTCCCGCCACCTTGGATCTCATCCCTTCCGTCCACATCATCACCGCATCCTTCATCGTTTCCCACCGCCTGTCAGCTTCCGGGTCCGCAGTCAAGGCCGTAGCTGTGGAGTGTGCAGTGCCGACTGCTGCCGACGCTTGTCCCACGCTCCCTCTGCCCTTGCCCAGCGCCTTCACCAGCACGGGCGGCTTCAGCAGTCCAGCGATAGTGCCTTTCCTGAAGAAGTACCTTACGCACGTCATCAGTTTCTCGACACTGCCGATATCAACGGAGCTGTCTTTGTCGACGGTTGACGTCAAAGTCAACCCGTCGACGCCGGCACCTCTGCTCCACACGTTGCTGACCAGCACGTCAAGCATCCCTGCTCCGTTGTCTGCGTCATCTACAACTTCTTTCTCGATGACGACGGGCGCCGCGCGGAGGAACGTGAACTGCAGGTTGGACATGGTGGATGATTAGACAAAGCGGAATTAACACACGTCTATGGCCCGTACTGTGGATGGTCGTATCGTAGGCACAGCTAACATATCGCGTCATTCGCACATGCTTTGCTGCTCCGTGCTTTGAATGGTATGCCGATGTAGCGTCGTCGCGCGGTCCGCCTTCAAAGGTTTGGCTGCCTCGATACCCCGGCGCCTCGCCTGGGATTGTGGCGTCAGGGCGAACATGGGATGCGACAGGGAGGTCTTCGTGGGACGTAATGCCATCATAGGGACGACAAACACCAGAGGCCGCGCTATCGTTGAACATCTTCACAAGAATGCTTAAGTCCGGCTGGCTACCATGGCCGGTTCGGCGGATAGACTGAAGAGGGCGGAGGTGAACGAATTGGTTGCCAAAGCGAACTGTAAGCGCCTGATCCCTCCCGAGCCGACGGGGAAGGAACCGTTTAAATACCAGTGTCTAGGCTGTGGTGAGAAGTTTCAGAGGCACAACACCGCCCAAAACCATCACGGTCCTTGCAGCCGTCGACTGAGTGCAGCAGCCGCATCGCGGAGAGCCCCTGGTGGACACGACGACGCGGGCCCGGACTCGAGGCCAGCCGCTGGCCCGACCTCCGCTACTGCCGATGATGACCGCAGCGGCAGACACGACGGGGCCGGTCCCTCTGGGAGATCCCCATCACCTCCAGACATGGGGGGTCCCCCCGATGAGCCTGCCCACTCCGACGACCTCTTCGACGTGCGTACCTTCGGTAGTTGACCGTGCTAAGTCCCGGTTTGCCTGATCATGATGCAGATCGGCATGACAGCGGCTCGTGATCACGATGGCCATGGGTGTCAGCGCTCCTGTCCCTCAGCTGTTTCTTGCCTGCTCGCCCAATGCAACTCCGAGGTGTTGGGATTGTGTACAGCTGCCCCCACCGTCCGAAAGCGATCACGCCGAGGGCCCCGCACAATTTTCAGACGACGACTCAGACTTCTCAGACGCCGACTCCATTGCCTTTTCATCAGAGACGGACTACAGTTCAGACGAACCTGAGGTGTGTCCACATCTTCCATTACATACAATGCTGTGAATCAGCTCGTACTCCTCCGTAGGACACGCCTGATCGTTGCACATGCAGGAGGCGGATGACGACGGCCCGGACCCCACCACAGGGGCCCGGAAGGGCACGGGCGTCTGGTGGCATGAGCAACGCATGAAACACATATACACCGGCAGCGCCCTCACCGTCCTCACAGTGTGCATGTGGATTGCCCAGTTGAAGAGCCTCTTCCGCATACAAGACGTGGTCGTCGACACGTGGTGCAGGTTCATACATTACCTCCTGCTACCCGATGGAAACTTTTTCCCTCCCTCCTTCCACCTCGTCAAGGCGGTCTTGGGTGTCCCGCCTGTTTCCTCTGTAACGCGCCACGTTTGTCCCCAATGCTGGACCTTGTTCCCCCCACTTGATCCGGGTGACCATCACCAGCATCTGGCGGACACCTGTGGAACCCCAGGTTGTTGTCAACAGCGATTTGATGTCGATCTCACAGGGAAGGGTGTCCCTGTGCGCTCAGCTTTCTTCTTTGGCGAAGAAGCCTCGCTGAAAGACCTCCTCCTGCAGCCGGGGCTGCTGACGAGCGTACGGGAAGCCAGGGCAACAGCTGTCAAAGACAAAAGCAGCTTCCTCAACTCCCCGGCTGGAAAGGCCCTCAACCTGGCGTGTGGGGGCAAAATCCTGAAGCCAAAGCATAGGGAGCTTGTCCTGCTGTTCAGCCTCGGTGCGCTCCACCTCCTCATCTGAGCAGGTGGCTATCACACCGCATCGGCACGCCTATGCAACTCCGCGAATTGAGACCCTCTGCCTCGTGTCCCGACAGTCGCTTTTCCTGCAGGGGGGGACGGGGCCCAGCTGTACGTCAACAAGCAGCACGGTGTCACAATCTGGGGGATCCGCCTGCTTGACCTGCCGCCCCATCTCTCAAGTACCAATGTGGCCTGGATTCCCCTTGGAGTGGTGGAGGGGCCATCCGAACCAACATGCATGGCCAGCATTCTGGAGTCCGTGATGGCGTTCTTCAAGAAGCATGATCCGGGCGCGCACTCACCTTGTCTTCCTGGTCACTGCCGGGTGATGTGTACAGTTCCCGATCACGTAGTGTCTGGCCCCCGCACCACGTGATGGCTGGAGTGCAGGAGCTGGGGGTGAGGCACTCAAAATCACACTGCCCGGGGGCGAGGTACTGCACGTGTGGCCGGTGCTGTGCTGTGTGGAGGGGGATATCCCATGGCTGGAGAAACTTACCAACAGCATCGGCCATACAGCGAAGAGGGCATGTTTCAGATGTGCCCAAAACGGCGTGTGGGATTACCCCTCCAACACTGTCAGGTCCGGGGTGTTCACTTACGTTTGTAATCTCTTTCCTGCTAGTGCTGTCTCACGTACCTGTCCTGCTTATAACTGCTATCATGCATGCCACACAGGTGGATGGGACACCATCACCCTCTGCACCAGCCCGTGCCCTGCTATGCCGACGGGCCTCTGAAAGGGAAATCACTCACCCCGGAGGAAGAAGCAGCATCCTCGGCTGCAAACCCCCGGATGGTGCCTGGGAGTGTACAACCGGACACTGGTGGCAACCCCCCGCGGACCGCGTGGTCTGAGCCCCGGCATGTGCAGCCCTCGTCCTGGGAGTCGGACAACCGCTTGAAGTACTCGGCGGCAGAGATCCTGGCCAGGGGCCGAAAGGGCGACAAGATCGCTGCCCAGGTGCAATTCCATCTACAGTGTCATCGAATGCAAACTGTGCACATGCGGCCTACTCCCCTGCCCCCCCTCTGTGCGCCGCAACTCATCTTGCCAACCCCTCTGACACCGAACAAGCGTCGTTGGTGATACGGCTCTTTTCTTGTGGTAACCCTGGCCAGGCCTGTGGTAATGCAGGTCCACGCACCAACCTTGAAACGCTATTGCGACCGGAAGACACCGAAGTCCAGGGCCAAGCTCGCCAAAGATGAGTACAAGCTACTGGGGGTGAAAGGTTCTCCGCTGTTCAGTCTCCTCTCCTACTTCAAGTACGAGCACCCCCAGCCTGCTGCTGCCTGCCTCGCCCTTGAGTCTGGAGTTGATTATGAATTACGCTGTGGCGTTGCAGTCCCTGCCATTTCTTCCGGCTCGGAGTGGCGCACGTGTTTCTGCTCGGTGTGCTCATGGACTTCTGGAACCAGTGGCTCCCTCCCCTGGGCCGGAAGAAGTCCAAGAAGGCGCCATTGACTGGCCTCCGGGCCCTGTTCCGACTGCCAGAGGATGTCGTCAAGGCGATAGCTGCCAGAGCGCCCCACATCATGCAGACCTCTCTTTTCAAGAAGGTGTACACCGACATCACCAAGTGCGCAGTCCCATCGCCTGCACACCCTGCTCGCATCCGAGGCTGCGCCATTTTTCGGACTGTTACTTGGACACAGGAACCATGTGCACTCCTGTTGAAGCATCCCGTCTGAGTCAGGGTGACTGTTTGCGTAGGCACCGCAGTCGCTGGCTCATGGAAGACTGGCTGGCCTTCACCGAGACATTCTCGCTGTACCTCCTGCACGATCTCCCGTGGAAAGCCTCCGAGAAACGCATACGCAGCGTGTTTGAGCAGTCGTGGGGGCTCCTGCGAGCAGGGGCCCTCTACTTTCTCAGATATGAAGAGGGTCAGCACACACCGGCCCGAATCACGGAAGCTCAGCGATTGCTGCTGCAGTACGCCAAACTGGCGGAAGAGACGTTTGAAGGGGCTGCTCTCAGCACGTACAAGCTGCATCTGGCGGCCAGTCACCTACCGGATCAGGTGAGGTGCTGCGGTGCATCCTTCTTCAGTCTTGAATTCTGGATCGAGCGGATGGTCCAGCTCCTGAAGAGACTGATCAAGTATCGATCGACTCGTTGCCCTGAACAAGTATATGTGAGCGATGAACTGCTGCGCCGCACATGTATGCGGCTGTTGCATGATGCAGCTTCACTGCCTGCTGCCATGACTTCACTGTCAGATGCCATAGCGACTGAGAAACGCCGGCGGGCACGAACTCGCAATGGAAGATCCGCTGACGGGGAGCAACCAATTGACAGTGACCGGATCACCGGCAGGGTCGTGGGGGTGGGCAGTGCCCTAGCCCAGTCTGAGACTGCGGCGGTCCTCCCCCTGGACTTTGTGGGAGATAATCTGACAGGGTTGCCGTACCTCCTCTTCCATCAGGACTCCCTACAGGACGAGGGCTGGCCAACTCACAGTCGCCTGGGGGTTGGTTATGCACGTCAGGTGGCCATCCACCGAGCTCTGGGCCTGAAGGTGGATGGCAGTGTTGATGAGGCTCGCCGTGAGGGCACAGTGACACTTATGAAGTTCCACCAGATGCAATCCCGCGTTGCAGACATGTTCAGCTGCGCGCAACAGTGTACGCAAGGGAAGAAAGACAACAAGTGGTGCCTCTTGAGGTACCTCATTGGGGGGGACGGGGACGGGGGTGGCGGGACAGTGACGTATTTCGTCGGGGAACTGCAGTATTTCACGAGGGCGTGTCTGCAGCCCCGGGATGGCGTGTGTTGCGTGTCATGTGTTGCGGAACCAAACCCATTGTACCTGGGGGTTGCTGATCTGTATAATTGCACCTTGCCAGCCACCCCGGGAGCCCGCGCCCCAGATCCCGTGTTGAAACGTCCCCCCGAGTTTTTCGGTGTGGCGGGTGCAAACAGGGGGTCTCGGGCATATGCCGGCAGATACGTCGTAGACTTGGACGCAGTTCCATGCCAGTTAGTTCCAGTCCGGAGGGGTGCACAAAATGTGCAGTATTGGGCCACAGCGAACAAGGCTTCTGGCCGAACTGTGTAATTGTACAAGACCACCGCCAAATGCCTTCGTCAGCAATCCCAGTTGATGGCAATCCCAGTTGTGCCCACTTTGCATTTTCCATACTTGCCAGAGGGCCACGGGGGGGACCAGAGTCCCCGCCAGTGCGTGTCTACAGGCGCCACCCTCGTTGGAGCCATACAACCCACGTCCTGCGGCGTGCGCTCGTGGCCACTTTCGCTCCCTCTTCAAGCGTCGGTGTCGTCTGTTAGTGCACGTCGCAGGTCCAGCGGACAGATTAATGGTAGGTGCAAGGTCTGATGCAGTTGATGTAGGAAGACTGCGTCGCGATAGCGCGGATAGAACGTTTCTGTGCGGTGTACAGTCCACACGATGTGTGCCAGTATGATAACGGACGGGGACTTGCGGGCCTACCTTGCGACAATTCGTAGTAACCGTCAGTGTGACTCGTCTTTCAAGCGGTTCCTGGAAACCGCCCTGAAGGGTAACTGGACGCCTGGCCAGCCGATCCCAGCACTAACGATCTGTACCCGGAAGCCCGGGTTCCCGATAGACTTCATGGCCAACGCCTACCTATTAACGACTGTAGATGTTACCATGGTGGGCTCTATAGTGGAGGCCGGGGGGGAAGGGTTAGAAATGTACCTGGACTCGATCCGGGCGATGAAGGAGAGTGTAGAGGCTTCACACACCGCCGACCACGCCGCGCGGGTAGAGCAGAAGATGAAATCCCTCTGGCACGACCTCCGGATGATCGCATTCGAGCGCGCGGTCCATACTAAGGCCCCGTGCAAGCCAGAGGAGATCGTGCTGTACCGGTCTTGCCAGGTCGGCGCGGGCATCATAGAAGACGCTGGCGGCCTGCTCGAACGTGTGCGGCACACGGGCGGGACAGACTTGATCTGCGAGTGGATACAGTGCGAGGCAAACTTCGCACGGACTCCAAATCCTAAGTGGCCTGTCTCCGAGGTTCAGGTGGGGCCTCTGCAGGCGCCCATGTTGGCGTTACAGCTAGAGAGGGGTGGGGCGGGCGGGTCGCACGGTGAAGACCGGGGGGGACCCGACGCCGCTCTTGGGGGCGTCACCGGCACCGCCACAGCCCCAGGACCGGGTGCAGCCGCTGCCCCGCCGCCAACAGAGTCCAGCGGCACCAGCATAGGCCCGGGTGACCGAAGGCAGGGGCGTGGCAGACACACCCATCCGCGGCAGCAGCAGCGGGTTGGCGAGGCACGAGGGGCACGGGCTCCGGGTAGAGGGCGCGCAGATCGGGGCACCAGTCTTCAGCAGCCCGCCCGAATTAGGTGGCCCAGGGGGGCACGGGGTGCCGCACGGGGGGGGGCTGCGGCCGTAGCGCAGATCCTTAGCCGGGATCATCCGCCGCCCGAGGGGCCGGCTGCAGTAGGGGTTCCCCCTGTGGCGTTGCCCCAGCAGTCCCCACAGCCGGTTGGCCCTGTGAGGCCGCCGTCGCCATCGCGGACCAGTGGCTGTCTGCCGCCGCCGCGGCTGGACGAATCCGCTACAGCTATCGAAACCAGACTAGCTGCCGCAGACGCGGGGCCGGCAGGTCCCCCGGATGATCCCCCCGCCTGGGAAGGGCCCATTGCGGACCCCCCTGCCGAAGGAGACAATAAGGCGAGGTCGGACACCGATGCCAATCCGGTTCCATCCGTCACCCCTGATGATGGCCCTAGCGAGGGGCCCCAACCTGCCCCAGTCGGTGCAGCCATCTGCTCCATCGGCGAGGCCCCCCCCCCGCTCCGGACCTCTCCGGAGCCTGCTTGTCCAGCACCCGGTCAAGAGGGGCCAATCCTGTCCGCACCTCCTCCTGCCCCGGACGTCCCGGAGCCTTCGGCCGCCGGTAAGGATAAGCCGCGGCTGTCAGCATCCCTCCTGGCACACCCTCCGGTGGTGCCGCCGGATTGGGTCACAAACATCCCTGCAAAGCCTCCGGGCAAGCTGAAGCAGCAGTGGGGGTCCACTTCCAAAGACGCCGGTACATCCGCTGCCGACACAACGCAGGAGGCAGCTGAACCGACCGTAGTGTCCTCCGACGACGACGATGGGGAGAGGTTCCCGAATGTGGTGGGGGGTGTGATCTTGCAACTAGGACATTTTGGGGATGCTCGGGTGTCTGTGACAGTCGGTCTGGAAACCCTCGCGAGAGGCTGGCCCACCGCATGGGCCGAGAGTACACACGTTGACTACGCCTTGAGTAGGTGTGTCGCACTGGCCGGGCAGGGCGTCATTGCAACGCCTAGCCAGAATATGGCTGGGATATGTACTGGGGATGCGGACGCAGACTGGTCAAGCGGACGCACCAGATTTATGGGGCGGTGGTTGTTCAAAGCTCACACCTTTGAGCAAGAATGTGTCTTAGTCCCTGTCCCCCGGAACGGCCACTGGATGTTGGCTGTCATCTGGCATCCATGTACGCTCTCCCGCCGCAGCAGACTTTGTGATGAGGTAGCCTGCTGTGCGTAGGACTGTCATATTGCCCCCCGCCCCCCCCCTGCCCCCCCCCCCCCCCCCCCCCCCCCCCCCCCACAGTAGGCCCGCTGAACGCCACTACTGACGTTTCAGCCATAATGCAGGGCGTATGAAGCAGAATAAGGCGCCGACTGTGTCGTTCTTTGACAGCCTGATCAGCGCCGGCTCAGGCACCGCTGAACGGGCCAGGGACGTCTTGAGTGAGGCTCTGTGCATGGCGCTGGACTACCCCGAGGGCCGGGCCCCCTCTCCCCCGGAAGACCCCCCATCTACCACCCGGCCTCGGGTAAAAGCAGTGGGCCGCCGACACAACGTCCGACTGGCCACCCGGCCGACCGAATCCACCGCTAGGATAACCCTGAAGTTGGCGAAGGTACAATGCCCACGTCCCACTGTTCTCCTGCGATACCATCCACACAGATGCTGTCCTCTGACCCTTGACAGTCGCGCATATTACCAAATGGACTGCAATCGTTGACACAACAGCACCCTCTGATTGCGCCCACCTGACCCCCCCCCCCCCCCCCCCCCCCCCCCCCCCCCTCCTTCTCTGCCCGAACCCGGACAGCGTACTGCTTTGGAACCACCCCGCGTCCAAGGTCTGCGGTGGACTTGATCTGTTGACGTAACATTAGCATTATAACCGTCCCCCAATGGTGTTCAGGTAGGAGGAACCCCGCAGCAACCAAACGGCCACGACTGCGGGTTTTTCACATGCATGCTGGCCGACGCTGTGTGCGACGTCATCCACCGCATGCGACAGGAGGGGGGAACTGTGTTCAGCAGTGACATCCACGGTGACGAGGCGACTCGAAGGGTCCTGTTACTCACCAACCGCGTCAAGGTGCAGCACGCGGTGCTGTACCGTATCGTCCTCACTCGAGCCCTCATTCAAGAGTGGCACCGAGGCGGGAGAGGGGGCGACAAGTTGGGACACTTATCAGTCGAGGATGCCACCAAGATTCTAGCCGACGCTAGGTGGGACCGCCACCTCCAGACACCGCCCTTCAAAGACTTTTCCGAAGAGCAGCTGAGGTGCGGGCGAGTCGATGCACCTGCCATGTCCACCGCAGCATTGTCACCATCTATCCTCTGGCACCCCCTTGGAGGCCCGGTGGGGACCTTTGCCTGATGAAGCTGCTGGATCTGCAGGGAGTGGTACCTGCAGGCGCGCTTTGACGCCTTCCTGGAGACTGCGCGCCCGGTAGTGGCTACCCTGAAACAGCAGTATAACAAGCTGATGGCTAATTCGCTGAAGACGCGTTTATGAGACACTGAAGGGTGGCATCCGGGAGATTCCGACGCCACAGGCCAGGTGATGCCATTTCGCTGCAGCTGCACTGAACCTCGGTGTCTCGACTGCAGCGCTGCGGGCTGCTGCCAGGCAGGCACAGCTGAAACTGTTCTGAACCCATTGTCTACAGAAGACAAGACGCCACAGTTTGCGTACGGAGTTCGACTCAGTATTCTAATCGTTATTTCGTGTAAAAAATACTATCAATCCTCAACGGCTACACCAGGTCGGCGCTGTAGGATTAGAGGGGTACAACGGTCAACCCCTGCATTATAGCAGAGCGTATGGCACTAGTAGACGGGGGTGCATCACTGTACAGTGATGTGGCCCACCGTCCTTGTATTACCGTCGAAATGGGAATAATTTTGACGTATTCCCGTAGCATCTGCATTAACAAAGTTACTATGCTGATACTGCCGGGAAGTTCTACGCTTGATGGCTTAGCGGACACTGCACGCCGCATTAAAGTGTACTCCCACGCAGCTGTGCTACCGGCACCCCCATCCCCCAGGGACTTAGCTCATCAACCAGTATTCACCACAGGCCCCCATCCCCCAGGGACTTTGCTCATCAACCAGTATTCACCACAGGATCCGGGGCTGGGACGGCTTCGCTGCCCTCTGTAGAATTGCGTCCCTGCACGGTCAACATCCCTGGGTACTGTACGTCTGCCTTGGGAGCGGGAGTAGAGAATTGGCCCACCACGGCCATGCGACAGACTGGCCAGGGGGGGTGGCGGGGGTTGTTTGCTTGGAGGAGCGCACCGTCTGAATCAGTGACACAACTTCGGATACAGTGCCTTCATCTGGTTGGAGCCCGTAAGCCGATATGATCGACTTCATGCGGACTAAGCGCTCCGCTTTAGTCAAACCCATGCCGGCGGTGCTTACCAACATCAGGTCCACTGCCACGACAATGAGCCGCAGTTGAGCTGCACGCCCGACCGAACCACCCGGAGGGGATACGAAAGTGGCGGCCATGTGCAGGGTGGTCTTCTGCTCCTCGAAGGACTCGTCCACGGTTAGACGAACTGACCCCGAACTATCGTGCAGGTAGATTATTTGGGACGGCCTAGTCTCAGGGTCCTCTGCCGCCACTTCGTGCTCAGCGCAGCGGGGGTCCGCTGGGTCAGAACGAACCGAATCGTCATCCAAGCTGATGGATCCGAAATCGTCTGAGGAGTGGTCTTCCGGATACAGCACTGCCTCAGCGAGAGCATCTGCAAACATGGCGTCTGCTACCGGATCGTACACCAGACCCCCACTTCCTCCCGCACTGTCCGGTTGCATAAACCCTGTAGGTGTCGGTGCCGGTCCCCCCGCCGGCACGGGGACAGGCAGGCCAAAGGGGCCCACTTCTGGACGACCTGTAGCGTCCTGACCCTGCAAGGGGATCCCCGCAACATCCCCCACAACTTCCCCCCCCACTGGTGGGTTCAACCCGCCACGCGCCGCCATGTCTGCCATAGCTTCCGCAGCCCAGCCCCCCCCAGCCCCCCCCCCCCCCCCCGCCCCCGCCACCGTTGGGCTCAACCCGCCCTGCCCCGCCAAGCCTGCCGTAGCCTCCGCGTCTCCCCCCCCCGCTGCCCTCCCCTCCACGGGACTCAGTCCCGCCTTCAGCGCTGTGACTGGCAATGCCTCCGCAGCCCCCCCAGTGGCTGCCACCCTCACAGTGGGGTTCAATCCCGCCTTCGCCGCCGAATCTGCCACCGCCGCTGCTTTCCCCCCCAAATCACCCCCCGTCCCACAGTCAGGCTCAACCCCCCTGTCACTGCCGTGACCGGCAGAGCCTCTGCGGGACGGCCACACGCATCCCCCCCCCGGCTGGGAGACTGCCCCCCCCTGCCCCGGCCCCGCAGCGGCACCCGGGCCGAGCACCTCTGGCCCTGTGGCCACCTTGGACGCAGGGCGGGTGGTGCCCCTGTCCCCACCGGATTCCTGAGTGTCGCTGCCGCCGGTGTCGGTGCCGCCAGCGGCTGTGTCCCCCTTCTTGGCTGGTGGCAGGCCCATCTTACGCAGCAATAGCGACTTGGTACGTGCTTTAGCTACCTCGTGCTTCCCGGTTCGTCGACGGTTGCGCTGGCCAGAGGCAGGGGTGTCACCGGCACCCCCTGCCCCAGGGGTAGGCTGGGGTGGTACGACAGGCGGCTGCCGCAAGTCCTCGGGCAGGGTGGCGAGGATACCTTCGGGAATGTTATTGAGCTCCGCCCTGTAAAATTAACCAGAGTCGCCAACAACAAACAGAACACGCTGGTAGTCCCAGGGCCCGTGCATGTCAACTCTGGATCAACTAACAGCAACACATGCTCCCGTTGGTGAAAGAACAGGAGGATCTGATGGCCAGAACTCAGACGCATACGACTGAACATGCAGGGAGCATGTTCTGCAAGAGACACTCCTGGTCACTGTAGGGACCATCACCGGGGGTTCGCACATGTAACACTTTGAGCTCTGCATCCCCTTGGCCAAGGACAGCTTGGCAAGCTCTTCAGCGCCGGCATAATCCCAGTCCTTGATCCCGGGGAATGATCCTGGCCTAAGGCGGACAACCGACGGGGATGCTGATTTCCCGGAACTGCTCCCCGCGATGTCTTTCTGCACCACGCTAAGGTACCGCCAGCTCCTGAGCGCCCAGTGCCACAGCGTGTGGGGCGGGCACAAGGGGATCAGGTCGTCGGCCAGCCTCTTGACGGGCTGACCATACCCCGATTTCACCAAACCTGGATGCACCGCGTGGTTCAGACGAGAGCACTGTCTGCAAAGCTGAGTCTTGCCCCACCTCGGGGGCTACAGCAGGTAACAACTGAATCCTGAACAATGGAGACGAAAAGGTTGGTAGCGCACTGCTGGTATTCACCGTGCACACCAGGATGGCGGCAAAGGCGGGATCCAGGAGGCTGGGCTCCAAGACTGGAATGTCCTGCACACGCCGCCTCTCCAGGACAGGCGCCCCCGGGTCCCCTGTCACAGCCGCGGCGACGAGGCGCCGATAAGCATGCATGAACAGGTGGACCCCATTCGTGGCGAAGGACGCCAGTTCCGTAGAGGTCAGCTGCAGCCCTTCACATGCCCACATGATGTGGGAATTGAATGCCTGGACAGAACTCCACGCCGGACGGAGAGCTCGGGCTACTCGGTCACCCTGCACGGCGAGATCCAGGTATACTCAACAATTGGGGACGGGCAACAGCAAGCATATACAGCTCTGCACAGACACGCAGCTCTCGATGGCATGTACAGGTCAGTGGCACCTCGCACCTCTGCACAATCAAACAGAGGGTGCTCCGCCGCATAAGCCACTACCCAGGGTCCTAAGTTGTCGAGCGCGGCGACAAACTCACCGAGGATCTTGACATCCTGCACGCAAAGAGACCTGACTACAGAGCTCGAGCCCAGGCCGGTGACAGGCCAGTCTTGAGGGATCAACAAAAACAGGGCCCGGGGCACCATGGCCACGATCATGCATGCGATAAGGCACAAATGCCGGGTAGAACAGGACAGCACACAGACCAACAGGCAGTCCCCCTGTCCATGCCGGAGTCATGTTAAGTCACCGGAGCGCACGAAAGCTTTGATGAGGTCCGAGTGCGAGGTGTGCATGTCGACTAACACCGGCGCGCCCGAGGTCAGCTGGAAAACCGGCTGTGCAGGGACCCCGTTTGTGTTCGCCAACATCCTGGGGCACCGGTCCCCAATGTGCCGTGCTATCGACTGACACGGCTCGAGCTCATCTTCATCCATGCTCTCGAGCTGGGCGCAGTGTGCGTGTTCATACAGCACCCACGCCACCAGCGGGTTCAGGTCCTCTGGGAGGTTGGATGTGGGTCTCTCCCTGCTCCTGGAGGACCCGTGACCCTCCACCGCGGGAGAAGCCTTTCCGGCTGTCCACAACTTGGTGCGATGAGGGGACAGCCCAGACATGAAGGAAGCCCAGGCCCACACGACGTGTCGTGGGGTGGAGCAATGAAACACTGCACCGAGAACACCCATGTCACTTGTGCACGAATGCGGAGGCCATGCCGCGCACGATGTGGGGACAGCATACGTGACTGCGTTACATAACAACATGCGTGCAGAGAGCACACCGTCTGGAGGCGGGGGGTCCGGGCCTTTGCGCTTTTCCCCCACGTTGATCTGAGGAAGATCGAACCGCTGGCGAAGTTCCGGATCTCTCTCCGCTGTGATTCTGGTCTTAGGGAGGCCAGACTCACATACGTGGCCGGTGATCTCAACCTGCACAAATGGCGGCACTGAGTCCTGGCCCCACTCCACAGGTTAGCTGGGCCCCGTGTCAGTGGACTGGCAGTAAATGCAGATCGCGCTCAGCTGATCCACCAGCACACCGGGCACACACACCTCTTTCTTTCCCAACAGGGGCTTCCACCGCCGGGGCACAAGGCAGCCATGTGGGGTCTTCCCTGTGCCCTCCCACGAGGACACGAGCATTGCCTGCTCGTGCAGCCAGGAGGAGAGCGCGAGACAGGTAGTGACAATCACTTCCTTGGCCGTACCCAGCTCCCTCGTCCGACTCTCCACCACGTCGTCTCGCAGAACCACCCCCAGGGACCACCACACCGACACCCCAGGACCGGACAGTGGACCGTCGTTGCGGCCGACGCGGGCACGATCCGTAAAACGCCCGTCCCTTGAAATTAAAGTACCCACTACAGGGATTCTCTGAGTACGCATGCGACCAACGAGTAAGTCTCCGCTGCGAGCGGAAGTAGGCCCATTCTGGGTACTTGACAGTCCTGCAACTGCTGCAGCATGGCGCGGATCCATTGTATGCAAATAAATATTTTGGTCACTGCCGGAAGCGGAAACTGGTCACGAGCAGCGCAGCTAGGCGAAGGAATACGACGCCAGCAGGGACGCGGTGCACTTAAACGCCAGGTGAACTCCAAACGCTGGAAGTTAGCCGTATCATACACTATATCCACCGTTTGTCCCTTTCATGAAGCACGACCCAAGTTGGGGGCCCCGAATGCAAAGGCGCCTGATCACTCGGGTAGGGCAGGGTGAGATCAACCGCGCTGGAGCGGTCATTCGCCGAATGGCCACTCTGTACCACCGCATGCATTCGTGTCCAGGAGGACGGGCGCACGCCTTACCTGGAGCATGATGACGTAACTCCGCCAGAGTGGCCATTCGCCGAATGGCCACTCTGTACCACCGCATGCATTCGTGTCCAGGAGGACGGGCGCACGCCTTACCTGGAGCATGATGACGTAACTCCGCCAGAGTGGCCATTCGCCGAATGGCCACTCTGGACCACCGCATGCATTCGTGTCCAGGAGGACGGGCGCACGCCTTACCTGGAGCATGATGACGTAACTCCGCCAGAGTGGCCATTCGCCGAATGGCCACTCTGGACCACCGCATGCATTCGTGTCCAGGAACCTATGGGCACGCTTTCCCGGCCACCATTCACAGGGCGACGACCAACACTACAAGGACTGCTGCCGAGCCTGACATACGGACCAACGCTATCTTGGGCGATGCAAAAAGTCACCGCTGTTGTGAGCCTGCCTCCAGCTTCCTGCCGCTTCGTCTCCTGCCCAAAGTCGATGTCAGTTGCCATGAGTATGGGTCCACATATACCTGCACCGTGTCCAATCCAGTCGTTTCCAGATCCGCATGTAGTAATAAAGTAACCAATAGTATCATTCGATCCACTGTCAGCGCGGGCTTGGCCCGAAGTGACCTCGTATCATGGCAGCCGGCGCAGACATGCGAAGGCCACTTGCAGCGGTAAGGTACGTCCACAGTCCGGCGGAATATACCTGGGTCGGCGGATGGTTCGGTGCCAAAGTCCAAGGTCCATCCGACTGCTCGCATCCGATGACGTCGGAGAGGTATCAGAGAGTGAACGGACTTTCGGAATCTGGCGGACGACACCCGGATCCGTTTCAGTGTGTCGCCATTCTCCTAGTGATATATGCATACTGAATAGTCAAGATTACGGCGGGAGATCCCCGCAGGATCTCCCTCACTACTCCGGGACAATCCTACTGGCGGCTTACCCCTGCACCTGATCCGCAGACCGATCGTGCATGGGTGCACCTGTCACCACACTGCTGCCCGCAGGCTCATGCATTGTGACAACTGGCATGTGCACCTGACACATCCCTGTGCATGCCCCTTGCTGTCACACTTGGCGTGGAGTCACGTTGTGTGTTGTGTGCCGTGTGCCTTAGCTACATTCAGCTGGACAAGGCACGAGGCCTCGGGATAATCAAGTTGCAATGATCAGCTCGGACTTCGCAAGAGCACATGCATATGTGACTACGGCGTTCGTAAGATCGAGGACGCTCGTCGCGAAGGTGGCCAATGTGGTGGTAGAGGGTGGCAGCGAGGTGATCACAGCACAGCCTACCGGGACGCGACTGCGCCTATTTTCCTGCTCACGTTGGAACTCGCGACGAAACTTGTACTACATGAAGAACACTTCAATAGCTATCGATACATCATTGTGTTGCGGCAATCGGGCCCCGGGGCTGTGTGCGATGAGTTCGTTCTGACCCATGTCCTGTTGGCGGACCGAATGGCGGAGGGTGACAGGAGGGTGGAAACTAGTTCACTACCGCGCGGGAACATGTCCGAGGGTGGTACGCCCACACGACCACCGATCACCCGGCCGCAATGGTGCACCACCACGCTACCACCCACCACCACCACAGTTCACGACAACACCAGAATTGTCAATGCTGCTAGTTCGAACTTCAGCGCGCGGCCGCTGCCGCTACTTCTTCGTGCGTCTTGGTCAACTCTTACTCAAGCGCAGCTTCCCTCATGGCACACAGCGCGACCACAACCTCCTGCATGCATACCATGCTCGCCAGTCGCTTCGTGGATGATTGAAGTACAAGTCAGACGATCTTCAACTCTGAGCATCATCTCCGCTACCCGTACCATTGCAGTGCCGCTGGCGCTACATGTATAGGGCGTGTTATAACATGCATGTAGCCTTGCTGCCTTTGTCCTTGTATACAAGGACAAAGGCAGCAAGGCGGGCAGCACCGCGATAGTAGCAAGCAGACGAAGCAAATACCAAGACACCAACGCATTACGCACCCATCACCGGCGCAGCAAGCCACACAGATCCGCAGACCGCCAAGCACACACCCACACACGTGCACCAGCACACACACGCACAGGCCCCACGGCCCATACACAACCGGCCCCTCCGGCTTTTTCCTTTGTAACACACACAGCAACACAACCGCCAACGTTAACACCACAACGCCTGCCGCCGTACGACAGGGCCGCGCCCAACACACTGCTGCCTGAGGCCGCCCATCATGGCCGCCCGATCGCCGGGGGCCGCCCTAGCCCCAAACCCCATCCCCACCCCCCAAGCCACAGCACACCACGCCAGCGCGGCACACCGCCGCGCAGCCTTGCCGGCCCACGCCGCACCGCACTCAGGACAATGCATCGCCCAAGCCGTCTCCGCAATCCCTGCACATGCCAACGAATGCACCCCGCACGCCCATCGGACCCAGCCCAGCTGGAGGCAGAGGCCATCGGTTGGTGACGTCACGCGGGCAGGGCTCCCAAGGGGCACCCCACCGCTCAGGCCGGATGGCCTGTAAGCGGCGAGAGGTCATCAGACGGGACTGTGAGTCCCGCCAAATCTGCCTTGCCCGCGTGCCATCAGCGGAGCTGCGGCGCGTACCTGGCGCGCCACTGCACGACAGAGCGTCGTTAAGGGCGTGTAGTTATAAGCGTGTGGTTATAATTATATAGGGCGTGTATACGGTATACGCACACCAAACCGTACATGACACCACACTGTGTCGAAACGTCCGGAGAAGTACCACGCTCGTCATGACGCGTCATCGATGCTCAATTTAGAGCATGGTGCGTATCATGTGCTCTGTGAACGTTTGGAGTTTACAAGGCGGCTGTGCCTGTGTGTCGAGTTCCTGGGCTACTTGGTGACAGGCGGCTCGTGCGCACAAACAAACGGCAGTGACATGCATTGCGCAGTACGCATTGCGAACTCTCATGCTGGTCTGCGCACTACCGACGACGAGGTGTTACTATAAATGCGCTGCTGCAGCCCGCTACAACTGCTGCTGGTGTAGAATTTTGCTACCTGTTGTGCGGGCATTGTTAGCACCGGGCGTTCGTTGCTTTTGCCAATTTGGGGCGTGGGTTTACAGAATCTCCCTGCGGCAGAGAGTGTACGCACACAGGAAACAAAAACAAACGGTCTTGCAGCCTCAATTTTCAAACATCGTCCACCTGAAGAGTTTCGGCGATCAGCCACGGTATCGTGCACCAGCTCATGAGCTGATCAGCGCTGCAGTTGCACATGCGGGAAGACTCGTCGCCGGACATTCCCGACATCGATAGCGTGGGCAATGGTACAGGTATGTCGCTGGCAAGCATGTCGAATCTTCAGCTTGTCCAGCCTGGCCGATGCTCAGCTGAGCTTGGTTCATATGCTGTGGTAGATGTTGCTCCATGTCAGTAAAAATCTGTGGCATTGCTTTGTGTTCATGAGAGCCACTGCCACAGCCAGCTACGGTGCCTGCCTTACGCTTGTCAAGTGCTGAGCTCTGCCTTGCTTAGCTCAGCCACCCCGGGCCTGCTTATAGCCTGCTTAAGCAGCTTGCTTGCGTAGTTACACTGTAGTAATCAAATGACTTTGCAATGCATATGCCCCCACATAGGCATGTTCAAGGCCACATCAACTGACCTGTCCAAGACACCACAAGCCTGTCTTGACAGCTGCTTATGCATGCAGGGTCCCTCACAGACAGAGTGCAGAACCACCATAAAACATTACATTGTGGCCTGACCTTCCCTTTCTGCGATCAGCTTGCAGCTGGCCCACAGCCACCAATGAACAGCAGGCTTTCTCCACGGGAAGCCAGCCACAATTCAGATGCAACACTGCCTCGGAGACACAGCCATCAGGACCAGTCCACCCAACTCTCCAACCACGATCATGACGCAGATACGCACCACTGCAGATATGCAAATGCACCATTCCCTCCCACCACTGGTGAGCAACATGATCATGTCCCCGTGCATGACCATTCCACAATGTCAGCCTCAGGCTTGGCCTCCAGAAGCATGCATGGCTTGGCAGATGCATACCCCCACACCCATATGCCCCTAGAGCTTCGACATCTCCTGCCACCCATTGCCCGCCTCTACGAGCAAGTGGAGCAGGCCGAGCAAGCTGTCATACAAGAGCGTGCACGGGCAAATGCTGCCGAGATGATTGCGACGATTGCTGCAACGCATGCCGGGGCTTCGGAGCGGCGAATGAGCTGTGCATCGGTCTTGCAGCGCGCCGCAACCGCCGAGGAAGCCGTGGTGACCCTGCACTCCGAGCTGAGCAGCCTGCGGGCGAATCATATGAGTGCCACCCGCCGCATGGTGGCTGCAGAAGCGCCGGCGAACAGGTCGGCCAATGCAGACCCACAGTGCAGACCACATCATGCACATAGTGCAACGCACATGCCGTCGACACTTGTCAGACCAAAGTCCAGGAGTGTCGGCGCAGAGTTTGCAGACGATTTGGGCCGTGGCAGCGCTGCGGCGCGATGCTGGAGGTATGATGTTGGCTCTTCGAACACCAAATCCACCGCTGCTTTTGTGACCAGAGTTGCATTCCTACGCATTTTGCTCGATACAAGACGTTTAGTACGTGTTTTAATTTTTACGTAGGAAATCAACGTATAACGTTGGGACGCGTGGACTTGACCTATGACGGCTCCAGGCAAATCCACACCGCGCTGCACCCCTAGCCATGCGGCATGGGTTCCATGCATATCGGAAACCTGATGCACCCGTAGCCAAGAGGCGTAGCAACGCCTGTGAGACCATGCCCTGTGAACCACATTCAACACATGCCACGGTAACATTGCACAGTGATATTGCAACACATGCCAATAGATATTTGATGCATTATGTCAGACCATAGACTGCACAGATTGCTGCACACTGCGAAAGGGGCAAAAGTGTCTTGGCACCTTTGGCGCCAAGCCGGCATTTGACCTACACAACGTTTTTTATTTTGCACTGAAATTAAAAGATACGTTTCATACGCGTTATTTCAACGTTTTTTATTTTGTAGCGTAGGAATGCAACTCTGTTTGTGCCCAACACCCCACAGAATCAGCCCATTGCTTCGGCTGATACCCTATTGGCTTGCAGTGCTCTCGACCACCGCCATCCGCCGCCTCTGCCGACCGCCGGCACGGCACCCGACCATCGCGCTCGACCACCGCCTACACAGCGGGAACCCCTGCCCGCTACAGCGCCGCAACACGCCACCACCAAAGCCCTTGCACACGCACACGCCTGCCCTTCACAACAAACTCCTCCACGGCGATATGTTGCCGTGCCAGCGCCATGCTCGCTTTCATCAAGCGCTCCAGCCATACCGCTACCTGCGCTGTCCAGCGGACTACACCTCCCCCCGCAACCTTCATGGTTGCCTGCACCGCCTTCGCCACCCCCCGTGTCTTGGCAACAGGTGCGATTATCAGGGCTGCCGACCACGATCATTACACATTACAAATTCGGGCTTCATATCACAAGGAATGGCATGTAAGCTATATTTTATCCTTTGGTAATGCGTCAGCTGATATCTTTGTGTAATGATACTAGCAGTGGTGAATTTACGGTGTGTGTGTGTTGCAAGCTCTGATTCAACGTTTTCGCGTCCTTGCTTGCCAGCACTACAGTGTGTTCGTACTTTGGCAATCAACAACTGCATAGACCTGCTCAGCTGTTGCGTAATAGCGAGGGCTGGCAGAACAACCAGTGAACATCCCGAGTCATAACATTCAGAGATACAAACTACATTCACCACAACGGGGACAGCGATATGGATAGCACCAATTAAATTACACATCCATCAAACGGTCTGTCAACCGGGACTCCTCATCATCGATGGGCATATCATCTGCCACCATATCACTGTCATCTACAAGCAATTTATACCTTGCGGCACGCTGGATGGCAGACAGTACAAAGCCTTCATCAGTCCAACACCTAGTGTACCCAACGTGACACAATCCCAGCTGATGGTCAAGCTGGCAATGCGCTCATAGCGGCTGCTCGTAGGTGCTGTCAGGTGAACAAGAAATACCCTGCTAGTTTTGACGAGGGTCTAAATGTGAAGTTCGTGTGTTCCGACCTTCACAACACAACTTTGACGAGTTGCAATAATATGAATATGCTTGTCCCTCCCTGTAGCAACGGCAACGACGGCTGCAACAAGAATGAAAATGGTTTTCGTGTCCCTTCCCCGTACATCTTGCAACGAACCTTTACATTTCGTACGGTGTGTATACTGTGCGCACTATACGGATGGTAGGCATGCAAGGATGTGCTCGCCAGACACATTTTGGGCCCTTGCATGCACTCGTGTTCACGAAGTGCGCATGGGTTGCGTACACGAAGTGTGCTCTATCACAATGCATGAGTATGTGGTCAGCAGTGTGGTGATAGGTGCGCCCATGCACGATCGATCCGCGGATTGAGTGCAGGGCAAGCCGCCAGCGGAATTGTCCCGAGGTAGTGAGGGAGATCCTGCGAGGATCTCTCGCCGATTTCTTGACCATTCATTGTGTGTATATGGATGCGCACACTAAGAGCTGTAGCCTTTCTTTCTATTGTGTCATGGTGCTTGTATCTCCCCTTCGCGTTCCTATGGACTACCTCTGTGCGCAGCAAGTATGGATGGCTGCCCTGACATGACTGTGCTCAGACTGCGCGGCTGACCTGCGTAAACAATAGCGTTTTCTGACCTGCTCGTCGTGTACACATCCATCACTCGGCAACTTCTAATAATGTATATTCCACGAACGCACTCCAACGCTCTACAGAAGAGTGCAATTCCATGGTTGGTGTGCATGAGGGGGTCATGCACTCCCGCTACAAAGTGGTCCCCTTGAGGGCGCGCGAAATCGACGACAATGTTGATCGATTGGGGAACACTTTAAGTATTATTTAGGTTAAGTGAACACAATGGCTGATTCATCTCGGAGGTTTGGGGAGAATCGCCCAAAGTCGCCGATTTGGGCTGTTCCCGTGGGGAGTACTCTCAAATCCGCGTTTTGTTCCCCAAACCTCGACATTCTTCCCCAACCTTTCCCAAACTCGTTCTATGATGCTTCTATCGATGTGTTACTGGCATATAGTCTTCCTTGGTACTATTTTGCGTATCTGTGTGCCCTTTTCCAAACTTAGTGTCAAATCGTGGTCAGCATACCTTCATGGGATGTATGTTGACACAGGGACTCTCAAATAAACTCTTGTGCAGAACTGTGTTGACAGTTCCAGGATGTGATTTCCCCATGGCGAGGTGCAGCTGGTCAGCCTACCAGTAGTCTACCCAACTTGAATCTGTGGACTCACGTGTAATGCAAGTCCGGGTGTTGCAATCGGTTGAGATAGCTCTTGCAGCTACCGTGCTTGTTATCCACGGCCATTGCTGTTCACGTCCCATGCCTCTGTAGTTTGGTTTGATCAGAGTTGTTCATCGTATGTTGTGGTGTTGTGCGATGCCAGGTGTTCAATCAGTATGACTTCCCCCACGGGAATCACGACGGGCTTCATTGATGAATTCTCGAAACCACGGTTGCGTGTAGCAACGACATTCACCTCGTTTGGCTCCTCGACTGGTCGCGCCACCGTTGTATTAACGACTCCCACGACTCGACTCCCTGCAATTCCAAGGCCGACACGGGCTCCACCTACTATATAGGCACCGGATACGTCCTGTACACCGTCGTACAATATATGTTCCCCACTGCGTGGACACGAAGCCATATCATTGCAGTGCGACGAGGTCTGCTCAGCTATTACGACGACCACATCACTCACTGATTTCGCAACAATGCAAATATCGCCAATGTTCACTATGATAGTGACTCTTCTTTGTCGTCACTGCATTATGATCAATGGCGTGCGTTTGGGCGGGAAAAGCTCAACGAATGCCGACGTTTGGGGAGAACCGCCATTATTCGCCAAAATAGGGGCTTGGGATGGGGAGTCCCACGGCCGAGATCGCTCAGTACGAGTCCCCAATCATTGATCACGATACTCGAAGTTGTCCCCAATTATGAAAATTCGGCCGTTTTGATGCGCGCCCACATTGGGACCACTTCGTAGCGGGAGTGCATGACCCCCTTGTGCGTGTTGAGCACATGTTTGGCCCACGCCACTACCGCGCAAACTTTTAGCAAATCTACAGGACCCGCGCATTTCGGCTCATGTGATCCTATTGTAGGTTTCAACTTAGTTCGATCATTTCGGGTTGCCTGCTCTCGAGATCTGGAGCCTGCTGTTGGTAGCGCAATTTCGTCGAGCCGTTGTAATACGTTGGACACATTGCGATATCAACACATTCTTCAAGGATATTGCATCTATTAGTTCAAGATCAGCGAAATGCATGTACTTGAGGTGAGGCTGTCAACGTGTCACAAATGGCGCGATAGGACGTTCACGTTCGCAGAAATCAGACTCATCTTCGCATGATCCTTGACGGCAATATACAACTCTATATGTATGTAATCGTTGAGGAGTACTATGATTATAGGCCTCTATAGTTTTCTCTGCATACCACTCCGCATAAGCACTATTAAGGTGCAGTAGATTCGAGGCGTCGTATGAAGTGTCAACTCGATAGCAGAAGCATGACAGTCAACGAAAGTGAAAATCGGGTAACATTGCTACTTGCATACTACTTCTTGCGGAACGCCATGTGCTCACCGCACGCCATTGAGATTTTGTTCCGCACACACTGGTTTGTTCGTGGAAGTGTGACATGTTGATTGTGCTCGTAAGTATAGCGCATAGTATATGTCAAAAGTAAGCTCAAAGCTTGAGCGAATGTTTGAACCCACAACAGTTCTGGATTTGACGGTCAACGTTGACGCCAAGTGGCAGATGAACGCCGGGAGACATTAGAAATTCCGCTCAATAAACTATTGTTTCGATTTCATTTCTCTTTCCTATCCGTATTGCTCTTGCAGAAGGCATCGCATAACGTCGAATGTTTGTGTTCGTGAAGTGCCGATTTGCAACACAAGGCTACACGCCGTAGTGAGTGTTGTGAAGGCACGATGCACATATGTGCTGGCAGTGCCTGATAACAAGCAAATAATTTGCTGCACTTTGACTGATCATTGTGTTACACTGATCGGGATGTGTTGCACTAGAAAAGCAAGCGCCGCTATCGTGAATGCATGACGTCTTGAAGGCCGCGGATACCCCTGTGACATCATCCGCGGCACAGTCCCAGCCAGCACTCATTGGCGAGGAGTCTCCGCCTCGTAGCAGAAGGCAGGGAGAGTGCTCGGGAATCATGGGAGGGTGTTGGGACGCACGATGCAAACACTTTATCTGCATCCCCACTTTGTATGTAGTTTACAAATCCTCATCCTCAACCATGCTCAAGAAAGTCATCAAGCACAACCGGCCTACTTCAGCAGCGATTTGTCTTGTTGGTCGTCGGTGTCGCTAATGTTCCATCGCTCCGTGGTTGACAACTATGCTGCAGTGTTTGCACGCGCAGTATAGCTGCCTGCGTAGCATGCCAAACACTATGCATAGACTCTCCGCATATTCAGCGGTAGTAAGCGCACATAATGTATATCTGTGTTGACTGCGCCGTGTTCCAGAGAGCCGGGAATATTGTAGTATGCTGGAGGTGATGGTCGTCGGCACTACACAATCATCAAGATGTTAGTGTACATACAAAATCCATCCACGTACAATTGACGAATATAGATAAATCAACTAAAGAGGTAATTGGCCATGGCGAGTGCACCGTATGTACATCATCGAGTCGGAATTGCGAAACAGTACACGATGCCTGCACCCAGCAAGCACACTTCCGTAAGAAGAGTGCTTAGAATGTGCCGGTGATGCCTGATTTTTTAGGAATGTGAAAGCGCCATGGACAGATTGTACGCGACATGTACAACATGGCAATCTGAGTGCATACGCCACAGTGCACATCTCGAGTGCACTCGAGCAATTTCAATGCATCATGGGTACAACTCGCGCACACATTGTGCCGATCTGCACACCCGCTACTCCCGCAGCGCGTCTAGGTGCCTGAGCAGCGTTTGCATTCCGGTCAACGAGCACATAAAGTGTACAACTCTCGGTTACTCGAGCGTTCTCGGCCATGCTCCGGGCATTCCGCCTAGATTCCGACGCTGCTTCCGTAGTGTTCACCCGGTAATGTGTTAAGGAAAATGCACATTTACCCCCCTAACATCCTTGTAGTGGCACTTCCAGGGATTCGTGTCGTGAAATACATGTCACCATACATGTAGACTTATGAAACTGCTGATGTGAGATAGCCATCTCTCCCAGGAGCTCAGGCGCAGGCTGATTGGTGCACACATGCATCATGACCCGCAGGTGCTCTCAAGCACACAAACATGACCAATAAGTATAAATCGCGACAGGAATTGAATCGTCACATTGTGATCATTATAATCATATGTCATCTTGCATAATCGAATATCCGGCAAGCGATGTATTAGTCATTTCAATGCCATGGGCACTAGTCGCCTACTTCTAGCCACGTGTCTATGAGGGGGTTGCACCTCAGGCCTATGTCACTTGCAACACTCACAACCAGATATTCAGCAATGATGTTGTCGTGCATTGAGCCGTGCATGTGGGTTACAAGTTAGATCAACTTCATTGAGTCAGTAAGAGAGGAGTTAGGCGTAATGCTGGTCAAACCCGACCATGACACGCGTCATGAAGTCTTCCACGTCATCAACATGCACACGTGTACATGCTCACTACGCTACACAAGTCCGAAACAGTCCCAATACAGCCACGGCAGCTAAGCTTAGGTGCCGCGCACTTATGTTGACATGGTACAATTGAGATCTTCTTAGAGGTTAGAAACGCGTTTGATGTCACCGCGGGCTTGCCTCACGCGTTGCCATTCCACATGGCCATGCATGCAAACTGCACCGAGCACAAACGCTATTCATTACACAAAATTGAGTCCAAGTAGGACTCCAATGATTCTCGTCCACAAGTTGTCCATTCCCTCGGATTCGGTTTTCCATTCTAGAAACCGAGTTGGGGCGCTTCTATTCCACATCTATGGCATACTTTCGCACTCTGCACTTGTTCATTGTGTTGTTGTTTTGGGTCGACCTCAGCCTCCGAGTTGCGACGCTAAGGCCCGATTGCACACTTCGCTCCCATCAAGATACATAGCAGTGTCACCGGAGGCTTCATCCTCTCTGAACAACGGCAGTGAAGGCCAGATGTAGCTACCTTCGCACATGGTGCCAGCGTTTGTACAACGCAACCTCTATGTTCGAATGCAAGCGCGAGTGGAAGCGTCATACCGTAAGCTTTAGTTGGGCGAAATGTTCAGTATGTGTGCGGAGTACTTAGCACATGACGCATGAGATCTGGGATCACACCTGCATGGTCAGTATCTGAGTCAGATACTTGAGCCATGACCTTGTTCGACCTATACAGAGAGCTGGAATGTGTCTTCTCGTTTGCGGGCTGGTGACTGCCACGTGTCACCCCGTGCGTGCATTCGCATGTGCACCTGCCTTGTGCGCTACGAGGCACTTTCACAACACTCTACATTATGTAAAGCATTTTTTAGTATTAAATGTGCAATTGCCTGCATTTTTGGCGCAACGGCATGTACACGCAAATCAAAAGCACACGTGTGCGTTGGGCGACTCACCGGATGTGGCTACGAGTGTACCAATCCAACCAGCTGTTGCAGCCACAATATATCAGATTATTTGGACCACCGCGTTAGCGGCCATACGCTGCTCAAGTCAAACCGGTATCTTACAGACTGGGGTGCACGCATACCTCCCATGTCTATTGGCAAAACCATGCATGGTGCGCGGCAGCCCCAGAGCTCCGTATGCATGCAAGTACTTACCCATTGCACCCACATCCTACACACAATTTGGGTGCGGTTTGTGCTCAAGCTCTAAAGGCCCAAAATTTATCATCTCCCGCAGCAACTCGGGATCTTAGGTTTGCGCTCTGCGCTTTGTGCAATCTGCGAAGCCAGCTCTGACAAGGGGACCATCTGGGCCCCCATCCGTATACATACCAAGCACTTGTTGGGACCAAGCTTCAATAGCAGTTTCACGGCTATTTTCTTTGGGCGCCAACCATGCGTGCATCACTTATGTGTTGTTGCATTGCAATGTTGCACATCTGTTTGAATTGTTTGCGCATGTCTGCCTACACAAACCTCCGTGCTGCGCGTTTAGTCCATTCATGTGTCCTCGCGCGGCACCGTAGATCCGCTCCACCCCGGCGATTCACAGACTCAACTTTCTCTCAAATTGGGGTTCCATCCCCAATTTTCATCATCTCCTCCCAAGGTTCTCCAATTGGGGATACGGTTCAACTCTGGATTGTGCATGTCTGGCCCGCTTCAAAAAAAAATTATCCTTCTGCCCCAAATCTGTTCCCCTCCTCTCTCAAATCGACCTCCACTTGTCAAAGGGCAAAAGTCCATGGATATTATTAACATGTCAACATGACTCAATTGAGCATCGATGTCGTGAGACAGTGTCCCAGGTTGTCACAATGCATGTGATTTATGCATTGAGGCATGATCCCTTATAGTACACGTGTGTACACAAGGTACACTTGCAGAGCTGCATCCAACGCGTATCTTGAGATTTCGGGACGTTTACTACGCATATTTTAAGTGAATGTATGATATTGGCGGAGATACGCACGAAAGTTTCGGACTTACATAGAGTACAGAGTTGTGCACTGTGGTGCACCCCTTGCAACAATGCCAAAGAAGGCCTTGAACACTCCTTGCACAACAGCGCTGGTGTGGAACACACTTCTGCGCGTGGTGGATCTAACATGATCACATTGCGTATGGTGCTCTTATGCAATGTCCGTAAGCAGAGATGAATTTGCCTGTGCACAACGCAGTCTAGCCATCAATGGCTTGGATCCTCTTGTGCCAAGCTAGTGATGTAGCCTGCATAAGCTTTTTTTCAACCCCTCTAGATTGGAGCCAACATATCATACGCGTATTTTTGCTCAACGTAATTTATCAAGAAAATTACTGTAAATTATAATGCAGCGCTTCGCACTTGTGCATTATGAAATCCTAGTCTTACATGAAGATCAACACGTCAAGAGATGCAATCACACGTTTCTACGTACGGTATGTTCTGATAACCCTGTGTGAGACGCTTCGATTTAAGGGGCTTGAGGAATGCGTTTGGTGGGCTATAACACCGGCAAGACGCCTGAGGTGCCAAGCCAGGTCAAACTAGTACCACTTGGTACCACTTGGTACCACTTGTACAACAAGCAAATCCGTCTAAGCTCATGCACAATTAGGCAGAGCTACTTCATACAATATACGAAACAACCAAGCACATGTAGCTGCAGTGACTACCACTGCATTGCAAGGGGTGTTCCAAGCCCACATCTGCCTTGTGGCTAAGGGCGCACCACAGTGCGAGATCAATATCTACAATAACCTTGAAATCGGAAACAAACGTGTGTTTGAAATGTTGATCACAAACGTTAATTCGAAATACACACTTCAAAAACAAAGAGATGCGGTTCAATGTTGCTCTCGGCACGTCAAGAACCCATCAAATACTCACATGTGGCGCTCGCAACGCACATACATACAAAATCGAACCATCGTTTCAATACATTAGAGTTGATTTACATTATCGTGCATGTAATCATGCACGTGGACGCACGAAACCTCAGCTCACGAGGCTCCCCACATTCAAAGGTGCAAACACCCACCACATCGGGCAATCGCAAGCATCCCGGAGACAAATTGCGCATGTGCAATGTCTGGTTCATGTATGCACGTCAAAGTTTACACATGCATGGATAAATCACTACTTGTGCCCTTCATTACACATTGCGGCGGCTAAGGCAAGATGCTGCACATTATTTGGACTATCTTAGGAGGGGATCCCGTGTCCAGTGCATTGATCTCTAGTTCGCACCACGCCACGCCCAATCTGCGTGCATAGCCTATCACAGAGATCCTCATGCACCACGCACTGTGCATGGAATTCCGCCAAGCACTCACGCTTGTCAGCGTGTCACCACAAGTTATTAGAGGTCCCTCACATGAAGGGGATTCCATCACACGTCTACGTAGGGTGCGCAACATCCTAGTGAGGCCATACAAAGTAGGGGTAGTCCACGGCGCATCACACGCAGCATTTGCTTTTGCGATTTTTTTGGGTGCAACACGGTTTACAATTGTTCACATGAGACGCTACATTTGAGCATTCCTTCCACACTCATTCGTACACGCATTCGAGTACCTGGTATGTTGTCTTGCCGTGTAGATCCTCTTGCTTGGCCGTAAACACAAGTTGCCACTGTATTTCAATCCGAGGTACTGAGAGACCCGGGTCCTTGCATCCTGTAGCAATTGCACATTTGGCGTCGCCAATCACCTTCAACTTCATGAGCTCCTACACTAGCAAGGTTGTGTGATGTGGGCTGATAATCTACATCTCACAAGTGATAACTTCTCCAGAGGCGACTATGCTTAGAAACGTTTCAGAATGCCATGTTTTATCATGGCAGCGTTGTCGTGATGCCGAGTAAATGCAGATTTGCAATGTTTCGCAACAAAATGAACGTCGTCGTGATCTCAGGCTCTGCAACTGTATGCATGTCACTGCAGGTTGCGGAGACACCACCACGCCCATTGTTGTCCAAGTCGCGTACAACATCATCACCAAACGCAATTTCCGCAGAAGCCGCTCGGTTGATGACGCAATACTGTCGACTTTCCGTCCGACCCCAACTGATTCCTACAGCAAAGCTTCCGGGGGATGTGACCCAGCCCCCACGACGGAGAGTTATGCCCGGCATCCCCGCTAGCATGCCAACCTCCACCCACGACGTCATCAACATCGTGCCGGCCTCAGCCAAGTCATCCCCTGTAGCCACCTTCACATGTGCAACATCAGTACCCACCCACGTTGCCACCTCCAAGGCCACCACACACCCCACAAAGCCAGTATCCACCAGCCCAATGGTCGCTGCCAAACCCCGCAAGCGCGGCCGCCACGCAAATCCCTTGGATGTGCTCTACGCCGGCCGATCTTCGCCTACCACGGTACATCGTGCACTTGCCGCTGGCTCACCCGACAAGCTTGTGGGGACCCTTTGCACGGCCCTCCCGCACACATCAAGCCCGCAAAACTCCACCGATGCGCGGCCGCAGGATCCGGAGGTGACCGTTGCAGCCGAAACCTGCGACAGCCAGAGGCCTGCACGGCCGACATGCGGCACTGGTACTGTTGTGCGACCGTTACGCCCGTCTATGGGCGCAGCGGCCGTGGCATTCAATAAGTACGCTTGGCAGCAATCGGCGATCTGCCCTAGGACAAAGATGTGCCCGAATGTTACACCTCGATGGCAAACCTTTGTGCAAGCCTGTCCGCAGCGGCTCGTCAGCGTTGAAACGTCGACGACAGTCGCAAAGTCCACTTCACCCATCACACAACAGTGGGGCACCGGCCCTGGAGGGCTAGACGGACCGCGATCGCCCGCGCATGCGGAATCTGAAGAGACTCCACGGACCGATGTGGCAGCCAAAGCTGAGCTTGTGGCTTACGGGGGGCCCGGCATCACACCCGACGTAAAGATGTCAAATATGCATGATGACTCGTCCTCATCCCAGACATCAAACGATGCCTCATCACCTGTATGTCCGCACAGCCAGGCTGCAACAGATGCCGAGATCCACGTTGTCACACTGAAGCCCCTTTTGCATGGGGCGGATACGCTGACTGTAGGAAGCTTGGCGAGGCCTCGGTTGTGTGAGGGCGAGGTGGGACAGAGCCTGCCTACGCTAGGAGATGATCATACGGCGGAAGTTGCACGCAACGCAAAGATGTGCAGCAAGCACAACGGCAGTGGCGCGGAAGCTACGGATGGCACGGGTGAGGCGGTAGGTGAGGATCGAAGTCAAGCGGACATGGTTACACCCAAGCAGGCGGCTGCCGATGCAACCAGAAGCCTTATACGCAAGACAACACCCCTAGCCACAGACGATGCCGTCGCCCTCAATCCACAACAATTTTTTATCTCACATGCCAACATAACGAAGGGGCGCCGCCGTCGCAACCGGAAGCGCCTGGTCTTGAGCCCGCCTCCCCATGAGGACCACGTGCAAGATGTGGTGGCACCATCGCCAGGCTCGACATCAACACGCGCTGCAACCATGGAGACGCATTCGCAGCCAAGCTGCGTCCACCTCATTCGCCCACCTTCACCTCTATCCACAATGGCCACTGGGGCTGCCGGGCAGGGCTCTCAAGCATCGGTTGTTTGTGCGGCGGAGTCTGCAGCCATCGCACTTTTGACTCCGGTGCACGCGACGCGCGTGAGCACCCCTCAGCCATTCCGCAATGAATTCGGCAATGCAATGATGCTGGCAAGCATTGCTATGCATGAGGCGCTCATTGAGCAACCATCCGGGGCCCCCGCACCCTGCAAGCTCTCCGTCTCCGCGGCATCATTGGGCCGCAATTGCAGTGCAAGGCCGGAGCGGGCAACGCCTACTGTGGAGACAACGATGCAGGTGGGCACGCCCCCACCACAAGGACAAGCGGAGGAGCTCCGTGCCATTAAAAATGCATGCACTGCTCCCCAAGCCCCGCCGCTTGCGACCCACACCACGCCGCCTACGCCCTATAACCTGCCACATGCTCTTGCGGAACTGCCATTTGCTTCCCAAGCCTTGCCGACTGCTCCTACAGAACTGCCTCGTGCTCCTCAAGCCATGCCGCCTATTCCCGCGGATATGTTGCCCAATGCTCACACCCGGCCACCTGATCCCGACACCTTGTGGCCTACTCCCCGCACCCTACCCCCTAGGGAACAGCTGTTCCTGCTTCGCAGCCGCCAGAAGCAGGAGCTTGCGGCCCAGCTTCCGCAACTTCCGTGCTACAGCCCTCCGTCGCGCAGGTTCTGGGGTCAGAGTCTTCGTGCAATGCTTCGGAGCACGGTGTCAATTTGGCAATGGTAAAATCAACATCCCATGTGGCCACCTTACCCGCTCCCCCCTTGGAAGGTCCTCCAAGGAGATTCAAGCGCATCAAGGTGATCAAGAAGCCGCAATTGGCGTCTACATCATCCCCAACAAGGAGGTCAAGAAGCGAGGATGCAGCACCGATGTTGACAGCCTTCAGTGAGGTTGCTGAGCCTGTACCGCTTCTGCCGAAATCTCAGTCTACGCAGCATCTACAACCATCAACCTCTGCGTCTTTGCAGCAAGTGCGTTCACAGCGATGGTACTACCTTCATTTGTGTGGCAGCATGTAATGATGCCAAGACGGTCGGCAGCGATGATGCTATGAATCAGATGCATCATGAGGCCACTGGATCTCCATCAAAACCCACTCGTGTACATCATTACACCCATCTGTTGCCTTTGGTCATGTGACCGTTGCGAGCCGCACCTACATACCCCGCGCAGCCTAATTAGGCAACACAGTTTTCAGTCCACTGTTACGCACTGTGCATGTGAGGCTCTATAGATGCATGCATGTCGCTGCAGGACGCACGACCGTTCCCCTTGGCGTCCACGGTTCCTCCAACATTAGCCTCGGCAGCCACACCGGAAGCTGTTTGTCATCCCTCTTGCACTCCGCAGCGTTCGCATCCAATAGAGGTCCTGGGCGACGCGATCGAAGCCTCACCGGCGTCCACAACGCCCATTTTTGTGCCCCCGGGTGAAAGCTGTCCCCTTGCCAACATGCCAGCCCCGACCCGTGCTGCCATCGCGGATGGCGTGACCATGGCATCACCCTTTGCAGTGCCGGTTTTGACCAGCATTGCCCCTGTAGCCACCGTCATGTCCCTCGCACCCGCTGCCACCCCCACCTCCACGGCCCCCAAGGCCGTGATGCCACCCTCTACCTGCCCAATGGCCGATGCCAAATCCCACAAGCGCAGCCGCAAGACAAAACTTCAATACAGGCGTACTACTTGCCCCACGTCTATTGGCGCGTCACAAGCCGAAGCCACCGCTTGCGCCCCGGGGCGCCCCTGGGCGCCCCGCAATCCGTTAACGCCGGGTCCACAGCATGCAGCAGCGCCGCAAACTGCCTCAGAAGAGCGAACGCTGGTGACGTCGGCTGCAGCCGGACTTCTCAAAACTTCAAGGTATATGCCGCCGCAACGTGATATGGCTACGTGTCACGCGCAGCCAGCTGAGGGCACACAAGCGGTGGGCTCCGCAACATTTGTCCCGGAGCTGGCGGACCTTCGGATGAAGGAAGACCTGGTTGCCATGCCTCACCGGCAGCCCTCGCCGCAGCCCTCGTGGGTGCATTGTGTCAGCGACATGGGGCGCGCACTGGCAGCAACACACAACACGCGCAACACAGAATCTGAAGCACAGGTGTGTTTATCATCGTGTTCAAATGACAGGTGCATTTGTGCAGGTTTCTATCAGCATGCCATGCCGTCTTGTATCATATGATGCTATTGCACCAACATGACTGTATAGCCATCATGCTGTTGTCACTCAGGTTGTGCATGCGGTGTATAACTCTTGACCAGCCACAGTTATGTTCGTCACCGCGCTGAATGCTGATTCTCGAGAAGGGTGCACACTGTAGCTTGGCACAGACCGGGCGACAGGCACATAGGGATTGCTCTGTAGAACCGCACGTGTCAGGCCTGTACAAGGTGGACACAGTTGCATCGTATGACCGCACCCAAAACTTCGAATGCATCTCGCGTACTGTACAGTTCTTGCTGAGTTGCCTTTCATTCACTGCCACAACATGGAACGCAAGGCATCACCGAAGGTCACAGACTCTCTGCCATCATTCATAGCAGAGAGTTGAACATGCCATAAGCATCACATGATAGATGATTGCAGGTTGCCGGCATTCCCGTGTGGACCACGGCGTGCAAAGTCGCGGTTCCTCAAAACCTTCAGAGGACTGTCTCGGTTCTTGCTCCCCACCCGCACGATTCGCCCATGACCTTGTTGCAGAATCATCGGGATCCAATACAAAGTTTCGACTTCTTCGCGGACCTCGAGATCTCTTGCACCGACGCACAGGAAGAAGAAAATCTTCAAGATGCTGCGGAGGGTCAAGGTACGTTACCCTGCATGCATGTCTACCGGATGCTTCACAACGTACACATACTATTGCGGTATGCCGCAATGATGGCGGGCTTCAGGTTCGTGCCGGCGGCCTCTTAGATTGCTTTATATGTCATGTGCAGGGACAGTTGTAGCCACCGTGCCCTCAAGTGGTGTCGCAGAAATGCAGCCCTCCGCAGAGTTTGAGCCCGTGCAACCACCCCAGCCACCTTCGCATCCATCGCTGCTACATCAGAAGGCAAGCACCGCCACTGTGCTCACCCTCACAGAGCATTACCAAGCAGGTGCAGCATCAGTGATTCCTGATGCTTCCACTTCGCCGCCTGGACCCCCCCACCCACACCGCGTCACCACTGTTTCCATCGAACGAATCCCCACCCCAACTCCTACAAAAGCAAAAGAGGCTGTGCCAAAGCCTGCTCCAGCTTACATACAGCCCGGCACACGCTTAGGCACGTCGACCGCCGCCACCGGCATTTACGCACCCACAATGCGGCGGATGGAAGGCATGCATGTGCCCACAGCGCCATCTCAGCCGAGGCTGCCTCGCCACACCTCCATCGCCACCTGCCTCATCGATAATGGCTCGCATGCAGCTGCGAAAGTCAACAGGCCGATTCCACTACCAGCAATTCGTGATGGACGGGCAAATGGGCACGGCGCAGCCGTCACGTCTCCACAAGCGCTAGAAGAGAATGGCACCTACGCCCTAAATAAGGCGCCAACGCTGTCGTTACGTTCTGGTGGGGCTGCAGCTCCTGCTACCAAGTGCCAAGACACCTTCACCGAGCGCGGTGTTGCCACCTCATTGCTTGGCGGCAATGAGGTGGCAACCGGCACCAACGCAGTCGTGGACGAGCATTGGCGCAACGGAGATGGCATGCACACGCCGCCGCCGCAAGAACCGCTGCCGCAGACTGGCGACACGCAACACCTGTGCGGCGGCCTTGATAAGATCCTTGACATCTCCCAGATGCCACAGACGGCGGCGGCGACGAAGCGGCACATGATGTGTCAATCAGCGCCGCCGCTGGAACCGAGCGACCAGGAGATGCATGAGATGTTCCCGTGTGCGCAACGGAACTTGGGGATCGGCACATCCATGTGGATGCTATCCGGCAATCGCGAGGCGCGCCCCACCTGCCTCCAAACATGCATGAGCAGAATGCACAACAACCTCCCGACTGCACGTATGCCGTGTGCGTATCACTCGCGGCTGGACGAGCAGTGCAGTCATGCATGCTGTCATGCTTTGTGGCAGTTGCTCCATGACATGGTGTATCTTCGCGCCGTGTTGCAAGTCACGATGATGCTGCCGCGGGCACACTTGTGCATGCATACGACATAGTATAGTACACTCATACCGAAGCTAGATTCCGTGTGTCGAAGTTTTTGTATTTACAAAGGACAGAGGCCGGGCAGCAAGACGTTGCTCGAATGAACTTGCAAATCCACTCATTCACCAGCTCCGTGCACGCCCACTAGGGCAAGTGCACTGAACATGAGAAACTACATATGCGTCTTCACAATTAGAGAAAACACAGGCATCCAGTTTCACAAGGAAGCAGCCAGTCATCAACCACGGAGCCCATCGTCGCATGATCGGCAAAGCCGCTGCAGCAAACAGCGCTGGCTTACAACCAGCAGGAAACCATCTCCTCACGGCGCCAATGCTCAGAGAGCGGGGTATCGTAGTGCATGAACATGGGATCATAACTGGAAGTGTATGTATGCATGATCACACAACCATGTCAATGGGTCACTGACAGCATGGGAGAGTAGCCATGAGGTCCAGTGAATGTGTCCATGAGGAGCTGCTTGCATGCAACTGTCATTCGAGGGTCAAGGCTCAAGAGCATGCATGTGTCCTCACAATCAGTGGCATCCTAGCCCCGCTGTGTGTTGCGCAGGAGCCCATCACGTCGCCGCAGCACTTCCACGGCTCCGCCGACCTCGACGACTTCTTGCATGAGGCCTCGGACGGCTTTACCCACACCGTCACCTTCACCGGCGGCCGAAACTACGTCGCCGAGGCCATTCTCCAGGGCGAGGAGTGGCCGCACTGCATGGCGGTTTTGCAGGGCTTCTATGATCTCTTCAAAACCCCACCCGCCACTGCCGTTGCCATCTACTGCATGTACTGCACCTACATGGAGCTGGCGGGCCTGGGCGGCGTGTTCAGGAGCAGCATGGCAGCGCGGCGGCTGGCACGGCGGGCGCTGTACTGTGACGGATTCAAGAGGCTGCAGTGGAAGCCGGAGGTGGCGGCACGGTTGACAGCTGACTGGGAGACGGGAGATATGATCTGGGAGGGGTGTTCCAAGCGGCGTAATCTGCTCTTAGGGATGGCGGACCGCATTCTGCCGTTGCGGGTGGAGCGGAACCTCTGATGAGCATTCATGACGCGGTGGGATATTTGCGTGGAATTCCCGTCGAACCGAAGCACCAATAAAGTTTGGGCAAACAATACATGATGCTGGAACGGGCCATTCTGTAATTGTATCGCAATGGTTGCATTTCCGAATTTGCCACTCGACAGGGGTGATGCCAGGTGTAGTGCTATTCAGGTTCACCTCGTGCACACTGCGCAGGTGCTCTCTTCAGTTGATAGTGAAGCAGAAGCCACCTCGCCCATGCCATGCATCCTACCACAGCAACCTTGCTTCGGCAGACATCCCCCTCAGCCCGACACCTTTGCGATGTACATCGACTGGCACCGCTTAGCAAATTGCAGCACGCACCCTCGATGTACCTACAGGGAACCCGCCAACTTGCCCAGCAACGGCCCTTCGCGACGACGTCGGCTGCAAATGCATTTTCCAGATATGCAGGAACACGCATGAGAACCGTGCGCTGCATTCTGAACTGTACCAAGCGTGCGACGTCGCGTCTGATAGGACACCATACAAGTGTGTGTGCGCAGCCAGAGGGGTGTGAAGAGTGTCCCCTGCAATGCTGCCGAGTGCCGTTGCCGGGGCAACATGTTGTTTGCCTAAAAGATGTGTCGAGTAAACCTGAATTGACTGAGCGGTATCATGAAGAGGACACTCACAACTCCGATTGAACGGGACGACAAATGCCGAAGGGGCAAACCATCTGGAAACCCCCCTCAGCCGGCCGTACGCATCTCACAGGGCCTCCTCCTGTGCTAAGCCACGTGGTCATGCACGGCCGTTTTGATTCCCCAAAGCGCACGCAGAATCAAACCAACGATTTCCTGAAAAGGAGGGGGTAGCTGTTGTACCGTCCTCAACCCGTGGGACCAAGCCGGCCGCGCCCAATGCCCAGGGCGCATGCTGAGGGGTGTGGCTGCACCTGCTGCGATGTCTATGCTCCTATTGCAGTGTGTGAGACTGCGGGGTGAGAACGTGGTGTGTGTGGGTGGCATGCGCTCAGTGGCCAGCACCAGTGAGGCTGGCATGCCGGTGGAGATGCTGCACAAGGCTCAGCGACATAGATAGACTCTGGGCTCCACTATACGCATGTTTGGAGGTTTTCAGCGTTGTGAACAGGGTGTTTCAGTGACACACGAGACGTATTGGGCATGCAGCCATGCACCAGCTGACAAGGGAAGTCCGCAAACCACCCCCCAAGCACAGCACTCTGTTGCACTGAGCAAACTCTCCACCAAGGCGACACGCCCTTGATTCCCGCATCATCATGTGAATCAAATCCCAGGCGGACCACAACGTCAGGTATGTGCCTGGCCGCAAGCCTGGAAGGTAGAGGCATAACATCTTCATCATGCAGTGCATCTCTGCATCGTGTAGACGATGGATGGTGCATCAGAAAGGACTGTGACAAACCCGACAATTGCATACCAGTGCAGCTGCCAAGAGTCCGCTGTCTCACCTCATGCTGTCAGCGGAATACTGAGAGATGCTCATTCGATCGATTGTGAGTCGCTGTTGCGTTGTAGCTGCCTTTCACTCGGGTCATGTGCTGCCTTCTCAGCAGGTGTGCAAACTAGCTCAGATGGGGGCATTCAGAATTACCAGACCACAGCGTTCAGCGTATGTTACGATCCTTCCAGCTACATCATTTGCAGTTTTCATGTGCACAAACACAGTCACAGTCTGCCTCATCCTACCGACGCATACACTCTATGTGTGTGGGTGTGCATGCTATTGAGCTGGCTCAGATCAGATCATTCCAAATATTATTGCTCGATGTGATACGTCACGTTTGCACCGATCACCCGATGGCCATTTAGGCAGGCGCACCAATCGTACCATGGCCAACGATGCGCGTCCGAGCGACGTACCGGTGAAGCAGCAGGCGCCAGAAGATGCAATATCCAGGACTGCAGCATCCTATCACCTATTTGCAAAGCGCTAGCTTCCGCGGTGACCGCATACTCTCTCCGCATTGCCACGAGCTCGAGCGGATGAGACTGCCATTATGCCACAGTATGCCACAGTCGTGAAAGCGATACAGGTTCATGACCACCTTCTAGCTCATCTCCAATATTGATAATTTATAGATCATAAGTATGTGTGTACGTACGAAACACTCTGGGCAAAATGGTCTCCTCGGGGGCCGTCTGAGGTCCACCTGCAGTTGAACGCAGTCAGCCATTTGATCGCGCCAGCACATACACACGGCAGGCTCGAACGGCAACGGTGTAGGGGTGAATTGCCTAAAACAGGCAGGTTTCCTACAGGTTTCCTACAGGTGACCGGAAGCATGTTTTCTCTAGCAGAAAGTCGGTGTTGTGGGCTCGCAGCGCATGCATGGTTGCGCTGCAGACACACTTGCACACAGATGCCTCAGATAGTACACATGTGCAAATCCGTGCAAGGCCGTATTGCAAATTTAATCATTACACAGGCAAGAGCATAGCAAGATGTAGACATTCCCGGCGCACATATATATTACCGGCATTGCATTATACGTTTGATGCAGCGAGGTTGATGAGCGCTGCAAGGGCTCCTTCCGATCATCCGCGGCCGGTTCGACACGTCTGAGGCTCGGCGGAGCAACTCCAATGCTCGATTTAGAGCATGGTGCGTATGCTGTGCTCTGTGCCTGTTTGAATTGTCCTGGACGTCAGTGCGTGTATGTCGATTTGTAGAAACTGGTGAAGGCCTGCTCACAGATCGCTTGCATGAGCACTGTCAACATCAAGCCGATCTGCGTACTTCCCGAGACCAGCTGGTACCACAAAACGCACTGTTGCTGCCCACGACGGCTACTGCTGGAGCATCGTCTTGCTAGATGTTGTATAAGTAACGATAGCACCGGCCATATGGCATGCATTCGTTGCACTCGTTGCCGTTGGGTCGCGCATTCTGGCCGTGGATCATCTCCAAGTGCCAGCGGCAGCTGAAAATCCTTACGTGGCAGCGTGATGCAACAACCAAATTGCATCTCTGCGGGGCTGCTGCCGCATGTTTGATAGGTGTGCAGTGTGAGTAATCTCTTGCAGGCCGCAAAGGCTGCGCTGCCGAAAGTGTATGCAATCAGAACGCGCACGCGTGGTCGACCCTGCAGCCTCACATATTAGTAGTATGCCATTACGCATCGACGCGGCATCGTACATTTGAACACAGAACAAGGCAAGGCCGAAACGTGTCGTGTTGTGTCCGCGACTGTCATGGAAGCAGCATCAGCCAGTGCATTGAAGAGGAAAGCTTTCCACCTGAAAGCTTTCGACCTGAAAGCTTTCCACCTGACCTCAGCATCAAGTTCAGCTGATCTGTCCAGGACAGCACAGGACAGCTAGTGGTGTATGCAGAGCATCTACAGCACCTCCCATCGTGCCTCGTCTCTAGAAAAGATGTTAGTTGTGCGACATCAGTCTGCACAATCCGCAGCCAGAGTACATGCACCACCACACACTGTGCTGGAGCGCCACAACACACATCTGCTGCGGCTGCCTCACCTTCCAGTGATCACCCTGGACCACAGGCAGCAGTGCCGAGCCCCCCCGTCCATGACCAGACAGCTGCAGTGCAGACGAAGCCCTGCGGCAGGACCAGCCCATGCACCTCCCTGAACACGACAACGAAGACATTGAGGCCAACGACCCCAGGCCCCCCGGCGGATGTCAGAGTGGCTATGAGGGGCAAGGCAGCGGCGCCGACGCCGCACTGCTGACACCCGGGGGCATGCATGGTTTGACAGATGTAGACCCCCTCGCCCAACTGCAGCGTACCCTATGCGCAAGCCAGCACCACCTCGAGACATCTGTTACACAGCATGCCCGCCTCAGGGAGCGGTTGGAGAGGGAAGAGCGGAGGGCTACCGCAGAAGCTGCGAAGTCGGCCGAGCTGCAGCGACAGCTGCAGCAGGAGCGGAGGTCTGCTGAGCTGTACTGCTTGCAGGCAGAGTCCACCGAAGTACAGTTGGCGACTGCTTTGCAGCGCGTCACTGACAGCGAAGCGGCGGCCAAACACAGCGCCGCGCAGGCCGAGGCGTACGCCGCGGCGGCGACAGCGAGTGCCGCGGCGGCCGCGACGAGCAACGCGGCGGCCGCGGATTGTAGGTCGCGAGAGGCGTGTGCCTCAAAGCACGCCGCTGCCATCGACGCGACTATGGGAGCCCTGCGCTCTGAAGTGAAACGCCTGAGGGAGGAATGTCAGGGTGGAAGCCACCGCAGCGAGGACGCAGACACGCCAATGAGCAGCCGTGCGGCCATCGTGGACCCCCCCTGCAGGCCAGATCATGTTGAAAGTGCAGCACACGCGATGTCAATGCATGACGGAGCTGACTCCAGGAGCGTCAGTCCGGATGCTGTAGGCGTGTCGGGCCCACCGCAGCCACCTCCAGCAGAGACCCTGTTTGATGCAAACAAGTCCCCACCAGCGCGCGCAACATCCACAAGTCTTTCGGACATGCCATCCTCCGCCCGCGCTGCCATTGCAGCAGCCGCATCGACCGTGGACCCTCCCGCTGCAGTGCCGGCCTCGAGCAGCCCCGCCCCCGTAGCCACTCCTCCGTGTGCCGCACCCGCCGCTGTCCCCACCACCACGACCTCCACGCCCGCCACAAAGCCAGCCTCCGCCGGCCCAATGGCCGCTGCCACGCCTCGCAAGCGCTTCCGCCATGTGAACCTCGCTGCACGGCTCCATGCCGGCAGCTCCGCACCTCAGGCTGCGACAGCACAGCGCGCGGACTCTCCGAAGAAGAAGCGCCCCGTCGCGACGTCAAGCCGGCAGGTCTCGCCGCAGGCTCCAGAAGAGCAGTCTATCAGCGCTGCAGTGCTACCAACAGTTGCACAGCACAGCACACCCAGCACGCCGCACCAGGGTGCCGGGCCTGTCAGCCCGAGATTGCCCACACGTGCGGAATCCGAAGGGGGGTTGCGGACTGCTGCGGCATCAGAAGCTCAGGTCGCGGCCTCGGGGGCTCTCGCAGACGGACGTGACACACCTGCGGTGCCCATGCAATATGCCTCGCCCCCTTTCCGGCCACCACTAAGGGCCTCGGGGGCTCTCGCAGACGGACGTGACACACCTCTGGTGCCCATGCATTGGGTCTCGCCCCCCTCCCAGCCACTGCTCACGGAGCACGCCTTATGTCCCCGAGCTCCGCACGCCTGCACTGCAGTAGATGCTGAGATGCGTGACTCCACGCCTGAGCCCCAGAGGCATGGCATGCATACACCGGGCCTCGGCGGTCACCTTCCAGTGAGTGCTGAGATGTCTGAGGGCGAGGCGGGGCAAAGCGTGCCTGGCCTGGGACATGATGAGGCGGATGAAGCTACAGGTGATGCAGTGATGCCCCAGGGCATCAGCGGCAAGAGCGGAGCTGATGCTGCGGACGGCACGGGCAAGAAGACAGGCCTGGGCCAGAGTCGAGCGGACCCTGCTGCTGTCGAATCACCTCCAGGCACCACCTCAAAGGCGGCCAGCACATCGCAGGGGCGCCACCATGGCGGCCGGAAGCGCCGGATGCCCAGCCCGCCTCCCCGAGATGGCGCCATGCTGCATACAGACGAACCACAGGCGGCATCGGTGGCCGGGGCTGACGACATAGTCCGCGGGAACGGTCACAATGAGCGGATAATGTTTGATGATCGCCGCGGTGGCACCGAAGCATCACCTGTGGCTGTTGAATCCGCCTGCTTTTCGCCGGCCTTCCATTCAGTGCACGACCCTCAGATGGAAGGGATTCTAGAGCAGGTATTTGTTGGGGCCGGTGCTGCTCGCGATGCGGCAGGTAAAGTGGCTGTGATGCAGCTTGACGCAGCAGCAGCAGCAGCACGTTTGCAGGCAACCCTTGGGCGAAGTACATCTCCCTCTATTGGTAGGTCAGTTACACGGGTACGTTTTGATTACGATGTTTAAATGGATGGATAGATCAATATTTATTGCTCCAAGCGTTGGACTGCATGCAGCGGTGTGCCATGGCCATGTCCTCTGGGAATGCCGCGGCAGCATGCGTGCAGAGCCATGCTATTTGTAAACCTGGTAAATCTGCTTCCTTGTGCATAATTATCTTGCTTGTGGAGGTGAGAGCACATACTGTAGAGCGTGAAGCCCACCAGTCCATGGCCAGGGCGTAAACGGAATTCCTCGTAGGATTGCGGACTAGACACAGTCACGGCCCACGACTTCGCCAGAGACGTGCCATGTGTCCTGTCATTTGTACATGCAGCTCTCGGCACACGCCTTGGTTGCAGTGAGTTTGCCTTCGCAATGGCACGCAAGGCGTCACAGCAGTTCACACACTTTGCTACGCAATACAACACAGGAAGCCCGACATATCACTTTGATATCACATGACCAATGCCTGCAGGTGTTCCTTGAACCTGCTTCCACCGTGGCGTGCGATAGCACGTTTCCGCAAGAAGCGCGCGGGACGGTCCCGGCTGCAGCGCAGTCCGCAAATAATGCCGTCACGCGTCCAAAGCAGCGACTTCAGGATTATGATGTCATCACAGGCATCTTTGGCGCCGATTTCCATGATGCAGCGGATGGTGTTGCTGTGGCTCAAGGTGCCTTTCTGCTTGCACTGTAGATGATCTCCTGAAACACACAATTGCCACTGCCGCACCAAGAGCACGCTACAATTTCCTTTCGTGCGTGTCACACCACGGTGGTGGCTGTCACTGGCTCGCACGTCACCTGTAGAGACCGCCACTGTGCCCTCGAGCTTCATCACATCCGTCGCAGTGCCACTTTGCTGCCGCTCACATAGCGTCGCCTCGCGCACATGACAGTGAAATCAGAGTGTCCTGCAGCTTCCAATTACCCGCCCAGACCCCCTAACACAGGCCACCTCCCCACTCTTGCTGCCGATCGCAGCCATACCCCAGCTCCCACAGCAAAAAGAGAGGCTACGCCAGAGCCTGCTGCAGCATACATGCAATCCGTCACACACCCAGGCACTTCCACGGCCGTAACAGGCGTTTTCGCACCCACAACGCAGCCGGCGGAAGGCCCGTACCAGCCCGCAGGGTCAACCCAGTCTGGGCCACCCCGTCCATGGCCAGGCTCCAACACCACCACCCTCTTCGGCCGACACGCAGTACAAGTGCCTGATCGTACCCCTTCCACCAGCCCCAGAAAAATCAATCGGCCTGTTCCAAGGCCAACAATGCTTCAAGGAGGGGCACAGAGGCCGCCTGTGGCCGCCGCACCTCCACCATCAGTCCAAGGTAGCATACCCACGATTGCAGCGCCACTTTCATCTTCCCATGTGTCAGCTGGGATAGCAGCGCATCCCGCCACGCGCGGAGGCACCGAACCGCCGCCCGGCTGCACTGGCGGCAATGAGGCGGCTACAGGTGCCAGTGCCGGCGTAGCAGTGGACTTGCGCGGCAGAGAGGGCATGCAGGTGCAGCTCCCGCCTGGCCCCCTGCCGCCAGGTGGCGGCTCGCAGTCGCTGGGCGGCGGCCTGCATGCGAGCCTCGGCGGCGCCCAGCGGCCACAAGCGGAAGCGGAACAGCTGCGCCATCCGACGCTGCCTCGGGAACTGGTCGCAGAGGAGATGCATGCGTTGTTCCCGGGCGTGGGGCGGGGCAAAAGCATTCGCCGGTGGTTGCTGGATGGCAACAAGGAGGCACGCTCCACCTGCCTCCGAGTACTGCACGCAAAGACACTTCAGCTAGAGTTAGCAAGCATGCATGCAGGAGGTCTGTGGCAGTCATGCCGCAATTGCAAGGCGGGGTCCTTCGGTCTCTCTTGGTGATAAAGATGCCTTTCTAGCAAGCACGCCACCAAATTCAGTCTGTGAGTGCTTCTTTGTGTATGTATGGCTGATCACATAGATACATCCATTGGATTGACAGCAATGGACTGCAGCTGACTGTGCGGTCAGTGATTGTGCCCATGAGGGAATGCTCGCACGCGTCAACTTGTCCCATGATCGGATCATGCATGTGGCTGCTACGCATGCATGTAAAGTAAAGTGATTCTGAATTTACTGAGCCGTATCCTATTGGACATTGACAACTCCGAGTTGACGGGGCCACATATGCCGAAGTGGTAAACCACCTGGAAACCCCCCTCAGACGACCGTACGCAACTCACAGGGCCTCCTCCTGTGCTAAGCGAGGTGGTTACGATTCCCCAAAGCGCACGCAGAATCGAACACACAACCTCCTGAAACGGAGGGGGTAGCTTTTGTACCGTCCTCAACCCATTGGACTCAGTGTTTGCTTGCCCTGTCAACACCGTAGTGTGCATTGCAGGAGCGCATCCAGGCGCGCTTCCACGACCGCATCGAACTCAAGGACTTCTTGAGCGAAGCCTCAGATGATTTCAGCCACGCGATTCCCGTTGTTGGCGAGCGCGATTACGTTGCCAAGGCCATCGTCGAGCGCAGGCCGTGGCCGCACTGCAGAGAGGTCCTCGATGCCTGCTACGCGCTCTTCACCACCACCCCCATCACTGCCGTTGCCATCTACTGCATGTACTGCACCTACATGGAGCTGGCCGGCTTGGGCGACGTTTTCAAGGGCAGCATGGCAGCGCAGAGGCTGGCCCGGCGGGCGCTGTACTTTAACGGCTTCAACAGGCTGCAGTGGAGTCCGGAGGTGGCGGCACGGTTGACAGCTGACTGGGAGACGGGGAAGATGCTGTGGGAGGAGGGGGGCCTGCAGCGGTGCAATCCGCTGCTGAAGAAGGCAGAGGACATCGTGCCGATGCATGATGACTGAAAAAAAAAAATCGGAAAAGCCACTCAGGCGTTCATCACGTTGTGGGACACCTCAGCGTGGATCCAAAGCACCGATGAAGATTGGGCGACGAGCAAGTGGCCCCAGGGCCTGGGCCTGGGCCACGATAGTTCGTAACTATTGTGCATGTTTGAGTTTCTGGCTTTGTCATGTGACATGGCCGATGTGAGGTGTAATGCTGCTCAACGTGACCTGGTGCACGCTGCGCGAGCGCACTCTGCACTTGAGAGTGATGCAGAAGCCACCTCGCCCATGCCATGGCTGTACCACAGCAACCTCGCTTCGGCTGGCAGCATCGGCAGCCCGCACATGTGCGGTGTCCAGCCACTTGTATTGCTCGGATCGTGTGTAGCCCGCACCCTGCACCCCCCTGCAGCGCCCCCGCCACGCTGGCCAGCATTGGCCCTTCTAAAAGACGTCCGCCCCAGCACATGCACGTCTGCCATGCATTGCAGCCCGCACCCCCCTGCAGCGCCCCCGCCACGCTGGCCAGCATTGGCCCTTCTAAAAGACGTCCGCCCCAGCACATGCATGTCTGCCATGCATTGCAGCCTGCACACCCCTGCAGCGCCCCCGCCACGTTGGACAGCATTGGCCCTTCTAACAGACATCCGCCCCAGCACATGCATGTCTGCCATGCATTGCAGCCTGCACACCCCTGCAGCGCCCCTGGCGCGGCTGACAGTGGACTGGGAGACGGGAGATATGATATGGGAGGGGTGTTCCCAGCGGCACAATCTGCTGCTGGAGAAGGCGGAGGACATCGTGCCGCACCATGACGACCGGAAGAGGATAACAAAAACCCGCGTCCCCGCTCAACTCCCCACCACACGCACCCCCCACGCCCGCACGCAACATGACCCCACCGCCCACGCAGCAACGGCCGCCCAAGCTGGCAGCCCGGCCGGCGCCGGCCCCATGCGCAAGCCGGCCGACGGGTTCGCCCCCTCAGGCCCACTGACCACCACGCGACTTCCCAACCGCACCCGCTCCCCACTGCAATCCCCCCCCCCAACAGATCAGCCCAGAGCGGCGGAGCAACACGGCAGCTCCGCCAGCCGCCGACCCTCTCGGGACAGAGCACGCCCAAGGCCCAGCACCCGCGGCAGCCCACCAAGTGAGTGCAGGAAAGACACTCAAAGCCATCCTGTATCTCAAAGATAGGATCACGTATGCAAGATGACCGCGATGTACTCTGCTCATGCATGCAATGCCTGACAGCCACTGCATGCGGGCCTCAGGGGTGCGCAGTCCCCAGTCTCAGATTGTGCATGATCTACCGCATTTCCGCTGCTGACATGGGCGAGGCCGTGCAAGGCAGTCCAGCCGCGCAGGATCAGAGGTCTCAATGTCATAGTTCCGGTAGATCCTCTAGGCTTGTCCATTTTCATACTGCTCCTGTATGATTTCTGAAATGCCTGCCACCTGTGCAAAGGTTAGTGCTACTGAAGTCTTTGACAGCAGATGACTGTGACCATGTCTGTGTCCACAGTGACACGCGTCGCAGTTGTTGCCAGAAGCTGTTCAGGTGCCAGAAGCTGTTCAGGTACACCGGACATTGCGGTTGTATGCATCACACATCGCGAGTATGCCAGTGCCTGTGGTGGCAGAGGCCATCGTTCTGCATGACCTGAAATTTGGCCTCTGGAGCATCGTGAGTGGCTCGACCTCACGTGTGCTTTCACTAAGACTGCCGTCACCGCCAGTGACCATCACGTGTTGCAAGCTGAACTGTGAGAGACACAAGACCACAATTGTGCAGCTGTACATCTTTGCACATTGCTGCAGTTGTCGATGCTAAAACAGTGGGCTGGCTCTGTTTGGGAAAATCAATGAATGTGCGTCAGTAACCTACTGGAACTTCCACAACATGATACTGCAGGCTCTCTTGATCAGCAATTACTGAGGTCGCTGTGGTCCCAGAGTCGTTTGGTATGCCAAGCTGCGGTAGCTATTCTGCCTGTTGAAGATGACAGTCGCTGGGTGTGACTCCAGACGACCCGCACAATGCAGAGCATAGTTTGTTGCCAGACTACTTCTTGTCTGTATGGTTGTCTTGTGTACCAGGACGACATATGGCACCGCCACAAGCAGCATTTCATTCCTACATCAGGTCAAACGTGCAAGAACGCAAGAAACACACCATCGGACTTCATCCAGCCCGAGCGTTGCACTTTTCCCTGCATATTCTGCGAGCAAGTACACCGGTACGTGGAGAGGGACAGGCATGGACGCAGGAGTTCAGCGTCAATTGCTCGCTGTGGAAGAATAAATCAGAGCACCGCGCAATCAAATCAGCTCGGTGCTAGAACGCCACACAATGCTGCTCAACATATAACGTTGAGCCTCGTACAGCAGCTGTGTTGCTCCTTGTGTTGAATCGCAGGCGTCACGTCGTCGTCGCTGCTCACTGAATGCGCAGGAATTGCCCAAACTCCTCTTTACAACTCTGATGTGCGTTCACGACGCTGTGGGACATCTGCGCTTGGACCCAAAGCACCAATGACGCTGAAGGTAAGGAGCAAGAGATGCTGGGCCACGATATTTTGAATCTGCCGTGCATGGTTGAATTCCTAGCTCTGTCATCTGAAGAGGCCGATGTAAGGTGTAGTGCTGCTCCAGCTGACCTGATGCACGCTGCGCGTACGCACTCTGCACTTGATGCTGATGCAGAAGCCACCTCGCCCATGCCATGCCATGCCATGCCTCTACGTATCACAGCAATCTCGCTCCGGCTGGCAGCATTGGCAGCCCAACACAATTACGATGTCCAGTCGATTGTATTGCTCAGGTTATGTGCGGCCACTCGGGCATGAAAACTGTCGCTGCCGTTCTGCCGACTGCCGTTGAGCTGGCAACGCGATGTCACTGTGGGAGCCGTGTGCTTGGGCCAGGCCGGCATTGCGCAAGAGCAAGTAGACCCCCAGCTCACATGGCCCACATAATTCTGTCGCAGTCGCCCTGTGCATGCGGGGGCAGCATCTCCCTGGCCCGCTGTGCCGTGCGTCAGAGAAGGCTCCTGTGTCTGGCCACATGTAGTTGGTGCTGCCACAGCCTCCACTGATAGCAGTGGCCCGACAAGCTCTAGCAGCTTCTCGCTACGCGGATTCAACAAGGGGATTGAGAACAACGAGAGCAATGAAGGCAATGAAGGCAATGGGGAGAAGGCGGGATGGTGGGAAAGAGGGAATGACTCTGCTGGAGTGGTGCCGCGGATCTAGCAAGTATCGGGAAAGGTATTGAACAGGCAGCAAGTGGCCTTGACATAGGTTTTCCTTTTGTTTCCATGATCGTGCGCGTGAGCTGATCATCGGACAAGGCTGGTGTGATGTGTAGTGTTGCTGGACTTCACCGGTTACATACAGTGTAGCAGCTAGATTTTTACTCACCGATATCGCAATTGGAATCGCGTTTCGTAGCCGCGCAATGTGGTCTCCTTGTGCTCTGCTTCAGTGGCCCCACTTGGCAGAGCCTGGTCGAAATTCGTATAGTGCCACGGCGTCATAGACGGACAGCGGCATGAATCAAATGGATCGGTGCACGCAATAATCAAAGAATCGTAACGCCTCTTGTATGCACCTGTGGAGCTTTCGTGTCTAGCATGCAGTATGGCACTGGCCCGCACACGTTTGTGATCACCGTTGTGACAGATCGCTGGCGTTCGAGGGTGACAAATGAAATAAGGTAATGCTGTGGCGTACGCTGAACCTTGCACGGAAGCTCTGCTGCCAGGCCCACGCACGCGTGCCGGCCACCTGTCGCCTAGCCTCGTTAGCTCCGGACCTTGGACAGGCTAACGCCTGCGTGCGCAATCCCAAGTCTGCCGCCATGCCTTCTGCAGAACTGGTAGAAGGAGTTTGGCTGCAATGTATGGGTCTTGCACCGTACAGTGCAACGCGTCAGGCCGCGATGGAAGCAGAATAACCCGATGAGCTGTTCGGCGCTTCACCAAGCTTGGCCAGTTGTAGCGCAATAGCGTGACAAATGTATGTATGTGTGTCTGCTGTGCATACCATGGTGATTCCATTGGCGGAGGCATGGTTCCAGGTAGTGTCGTCTAGCTGTCGCGGTGATCTACATGTATGACGGAGACACCAGAGCACCTTCTTGCGGCAGATCCACTTGATGTGCTGGGGCCATTCGAGACCGCAAATGGAGTCGATGATCTCCACATGTCTGCAGCGGGAACGCTTGTTACGCCAGACACGGCGAGGGTGATCATCCACTTTGACATCGACTGTTTCTATGCTCAGGTAAAAATCGCTCTTCTGGAAAAACAATTCTGTTTTAATGTGTACTCTCTACCACAAGTATTCTGTCTGAACATGTTCCTCGAGGCTACCTTTGAATGCCAGCGATGTACAGGTCGAAGAGGTCCGGAATCCAGCTCTCAAAGGCAAGCCCGTTGGAGTGACGCAGAAGTACTTGATCGTCACCAGCAACTACGAGGCGCGAGCACGTGGAGTTACAAAGCTGACAGGCATCAAGGAAGCTCTCGCAGCATGTCCTGAGCTTCAGTTGGTACAGCCCGCCCTACATTCGGTAGATTGACCTGTACCATATCTGTCCTACATAAGCAACTATCGTCACATGGTACACCGCCACACTTCGTCAGAAGTTGCCACAACGATTAACAATACCTCAACTCCACAAGTCCATGCGCCCTCGACAAGTGCAGGTACCTGGAGAAGATCTCACACCTTACAGAGCAGCGAGTAAGAGTATCTGGTCACTGCTTGACAAGTTTGGTAAAGTCCAGCATGGGGGCCTCGACGAAGCTTTCCTGGATGCCACAGATGAGGTGCTCAGATTTGACCAGGCTTTGCACCCCACCATTATCATCGTTCATTTCGGACTGGCGCTTTCCACCGATCCGACCACTGATCCGTCGCTGCATCCATCAGTCCTGCCCAGTGTTGATCTATGCGACCTCTGGCTGCAAGCTCTTCAGCCCAGTCCCACGTTATGCACATTGACTCTAGAGTCAATTTGCAAGGGACTAGCTAGTCCCATGCAAAAATACATAATTCCCTCTCTCGAAATGCTGGGTCATCCTGCTGATCCGTGGATTTGGTTCTTCAGGTCCTCCGAAGAGTCAAGGCCCTGCAGGCCGCCGGTCAGGGCACGCCACATTGGAGCGGCCACGTGTGGCAAGGCAACCAGCGCATCATGGCTGACAGCCGGCACCGGCTGCAGGACCTCCGCATCGCCAAGGACGCTGTTGGCACGAGCGGGGCGATGACAGACGCAGGTGCTCTCAACACATGGCACTTGCATGGCTATGCGGTGCACAAATGCCTTGATGTACTGGACATGCAGATGGCGGCTGCTGCTGTTCATAACGCCAGCGGGGTGTTGAACTGCCATGTTGAATTTAGGGACCATGCAGGCAGCCTTCATGACCTTCACTGTATGTCATTCGCAATTCGCCAGGGTCACATGAAAGCTTCCTGTCCTGCAGGTCACGCACCCGCTGCCCCGCTGTTGCAAGGAGACGGCTGCGATGCTGCAGAAGGTGATGACGCCGCTTGGGACGATCAACGGGGTATTTGTTCAGCTCCTGCATCTCTGCACCCAATCATCTCGGCCACTGTCATTGCGTCCAGGCGCCTGTGTGTTAACCGACTGCTCTCGCAGCTGCTGCGTGCTTGCCTCCTGGTGTACGACAAGCTGTACTTGGACACGCGCTTTCCAGAGGAGTCAGCAGTAGAGATAGCCTGGGGACCAGCATGACAGTCACTTTCTGTGTGCAGCACACCTGTGCTGTGCACTGGAAGCTATGAGTGTTCAATTGCACGGTGGGCGCAGGCAAGGGGGTGCCATGGGAGGTGCTCCTGAGGGTCGGCAGTGGCGTGGCCGCGGAGGCGCGCGCCGATATCGCCCGCACCGCCGGCTTCCGAACTTCTGCGGGTATCGCCTGCAATAAGCTCATGGCCAAGCTGGTGTCAGGCTTGCACAAGCCGGACGACCAGACGGTGATGCCACCTCCGGCCGCGGCAGCCTTCGTCGCGCCGCTGCCGGTGCGCTCCTTGCCGGGTATGCCCGCCCTACATCACAATACTCCATCCTCATGCGGGTCTAATGATGTGCGCTGGTGCACTATGTATATCAGCCACTTGCCGACGGCCTTATACCAGACGTGCCCGTTTGAAAGCACGGGTGATTCAAGGACTCGGGAGTCATCTCGCCTTTATGATTCTGCGTGCGCGCTCTTAGGAATGGTTTCGCAGTATGATGTTAGCCGTGTTGAGGCGGTGCCGGGCCCAGTCACAGCACTGCACTGGGAGTCTAATGTTCCTGACGCAGGCGCACTGAGGCGCATTCATGCATTTGCGCAATGGCGCAGTGACAGCACTGCTGGCCACAGGCGTCGGTTACAAGACGAACCAGACACTGGCGGCGATGGAGGTCCACACGGTGGCAGACATGCGGGCGCGGCCGCGGCACGAGCTCGAGCGCATCTTCGGCGCCACCCAGGGCCGCATGCTGCACCTCCTCTCCATGTGCGGCCCGCCTCCGCATTTTCCTGCCCCCGCTCTTCTCACCCCTGTGTGCTTGCTGATCCTGCCGTGCTGTTAAACCGCCAGGGTCATGAGGCCGAAGAACATTCGGTCCGGTTCTGAGTGGTGGTCTATCAATGTGCAGTGTGGCCTCTGCCACGTGGTTCACTGAGGACTCTGCAATGGCGTATGAATGTCTGGCAGATACTCCAGAATGATGCATTCCGGATCACCCATGCATTGTTGATATGGAGTGCCCCCTTAACCACCATCGTACGTAGCTTCTGCTCCAGGGTCAGTTCCCGCGCTGCTTTGTTCGTGTTGCCCAAACAGCGTTCCACTTTTGTTGACATCAGGGGCAACCTTCCACGTCCGGGTTGAGAGGTCAGCGTGTGTGACTGCAGGGGGAGGGATGATGGGGCAGTGACGCCGAGTGGGCCGCCGAAGGCCATTACGTGTGAGGACTCCTTCAAGTCCTGCACCACGCATGACGCCGCCGCGACCGTGGTGCGACCCCGCACTGCAGCGCCACGCCATTGTTCGGGGCTCAATGCCACCACTGCCACCAAGCCCCAGCAACAACCGGCCACAGACTCTTAGAGGCTAAGTTCCTCCAGTCAGTAGCATCCCCCCTGGTGTCTCGATACAGCATTTTTATCATTGCTGTCTGTGACTTCTGAGGGGATGTTGAGCCCCCCACACTTTGTCATGTACTGTGGAGACGACCCAGTCATGCACTGCTGCTGCCCCAGTCAAGTTGACGGCTGCTATCTCGTCGGCGGCGTCAGGCGTGTGGTGTGGCGATGCATCAGAGGCCACACCCGCCCGCAGGCTGGCGCTGACGCGTGCTGTGTGCAGCTGCGTGTGATCGCGCCGGACCTGGCGCACCGCGTCCTCGAGGAGCATGCGGAGCGCCACCGCTGGCCACGGACGGTCACCGTCAAGTGGCGCTTCCGTAAGGCCGGGCACCACCGCAGCGGCGCGTCCCAGCCTCTGCCTGTGGATGCGCGCCCCGGCTGCAGCGCTCACATTCTGGTGCGCCCTTCTGTGCCGCTGGAGTTGCCCTGACGGGTGCGCTTGCATCGTGCGGCCCACCGTGCCTCGCCTAGTGTACAAGGTTCTTGCTGTTTCCTTCGCGATCACGTAAGCTAGCATGGCCGGCAACGATACAACCACGTTCAAACGCAGTTGAGCTGCTGTGAGGCAGATCGCCGCGCTTCAGGAAGAGGCATTCTTGGACATCGCGCGGAGGATTCTGAAGAAGAATCTTCCACAGCCGTTCGACCTCACGCTGCTCAACATCGGCGTGACCTCCTTCCACGACCTCAGCGCCCCCTCCGGCGTCTCCAAGATCTCGGCGCTGTTCCATGGTGCCAGCCGGCCCCCCGCCGCAGCCACCGTTGCCACCGTGGCCGTCGGCGCTCCGGCGCAGGCCCGGCCTGCCGGCAGTGCTCTGCCCCATGGCCTACCCGCCTCGATGCAGCCGCCCACCGTGGCGGCCGAACATGCTTCTGCAGCACCGCTGGAAGTTCCCCCGGACGGCTTGCAGCTGTGCTCTGCACGCCGGAGTTACGCTGGGGCGGACGGCCGCGCGGTGGTGAGCAAGCGGCAGGAGCGTGCGCTGATGGATGCAAAGCTGGCTGCCGCAAAGGCGGCCACGTCGTTGTCCATGCCGGCCACGTCACGCGACGCCCAGAATGTGCCGCAGCCGGGCATCCCTGCAAGCACTGCAAAAATGCCGCGGCAGCCCACTGCTGGCCCTGAAACTCCCTCGGTATGCGTCTCGCACCTGCTTCTGAGTACACATGCATGTAGCGTCAGCCTGATTTTCTCTTGCCCGATGAGATCTCTCCGGTGGCGGCTTGGCCAAGCCGACTTCACCCCGCGGGCCCGATCAGGAACAGCGCTGGCATCTTGTGTCATACCGGAGGCGGCCGATGCATGTCCCCAAGGCTGGCCCCTGACTGCAGCCCCGAATGCCACACCAGGAATGGGCCTTACTGATCGCGTCCCAGTCATGCAGATGCAGGCTTGCACTGCAACAGGCTCCGCTGTGGCAGCCGCTACAGCGCTACCCTCCAGCGCTCCCCACCACATCACCTCCACCGACCTCACGCCCGCAGCCGCCCCTGACATGGATTGCCCGGCAGCGAGCCCGGCCGGCGCAGCTGCGGCGGCGGCGCCGGCATGGCGCAGCGCTGACGTGTACTCCCCGGCCACAGCTGCTCACCTCCGCGCTGCCGGCCTCATTGACTCAGACGATGACTGCGCCGCGGCCACAGTGCCCCGGCCATCTGCCCCATGCGCCTCACCCGCAGCCGCGCTGGAGGTCGTTGATGTCGTCGGCGACACTGACGAGGATACTGATGACGATGACGAGGCGATCGTGGCGGCTGCAATCATGGCTGAAAACTTGATCAAGGCACAGGAGAAGGAACATCACTGTACTGTAGCCACGGCTGTGACCACGGCAGTGCTGCCAGAGGCTCGTGCATGCGCATCTTCTTCCCCCCCGACGCCAGCGGAACGTGCTGGTGCCGCCATGTCCACTCCCGCCCCGCCTGCAGCTGCCGTGGCTACTGGCGGGACCCCAGGGCAGTCGCCCGATTGCCACACCGCGCCAGATGCAGCGGGTATTTCACCCCCTAACCTGGCCGGAGCTCCACCCGGCCCGCAGGCCGCTTCGGGGCGTGATTCCGTGTCCGCGGTTGATGAGACCCCCGTCCTGCAGCAGACCCTGGTCCCTGGAGCGGCACCCGCGGCCGCTGCAGCCGTGCCAGTGCCGCAGATGGCCACATACACCCCGGGGTCCTGGGGGCCTGCATCGGCATGGCGCCTCCCAGAACATGGGCTGCCCGGGGTCGTCAAGTACGAGGCGGTGGATGACTATGACACCGATCGCACCGGCTCCACCCTGAACACGCCGGACCCTGACGTGTCTCCCGCGGCAGCCACACCGTCTCTGCCCTGCCACGGGGCACACATGCCCCATGCATTGCGGACTGGCCCTGCGCTCCGGCGTACCAGCGCTGCAGACTCAGCCCCAGCCGGGCCCGCTGCCCTGGGGACCAGCCCCCTTGCGACGGTGGACTCTGCGTCGCCACCCGTAGCCACTGCAGCTGTCACAAATCCGACGCGGTCAATGCTGAGTGCTCAGAAGCAGAGAACTGGCTCCCCGGTGGTGAAGCTGCCCTCGCTGCGGGGCACGATGAAGCGACCCACTCCGGTGAACGCCGGGGCAGGCAGTGGCCATGAAGCGGCTTCAGCGGCTGGGAACGCCCCTGCTCCACAGGCACCCAGAGCAGCCGATGGTCCCCCTGTGGGCACCACCCATGCATGCCTTCGTGGAGCGTCACCCGCAGGCCAAACGGGTAACATGCCGGAGGCAGTACCGCCAACGCACATGCATGATGCACCTTCCTCAGCACCTGCTGAACGACATGAGTCTGCTGAAGCCGCGAATATTCCATCGCTCGCTGGCGGGCAAGCAGCAAGTGTGCGTGTGACACTGCCGCGCTGTGGCAGGAGCAGCGCAGGCAGCCCACAGATCTCCGGCGGGGGGAGTGGCCGCACAGCCGATGCAGCGCCTGCTGACGGGGACGCAGACGCTCATGGCGCTGTGCATGGCGGGGGTGCACCGGCCAGTGGCAACGGTGACAGCGCGCCTGTGGCTGACGGCCATGCCGGAGGGCCCAGCGAGGAAGTGGCTGAGGAGCTGCCGGAGCTGGACGGCGAGGCGGGTCCTGCCGTGGGGGAGGGTGGGCGCGTTATCTTGCATGTTGACGTCGACTCGTTTTACTGCCAGGTGCGCCCGCGGCCCTGTTCCCCGGCATCGCTGCCCCATGATAGTCCCGCTTTTCTCAGTTGTCAGCCTTGCAGCCGGAAACTATATGTGTTGATGCCTGAATGGCAACAGATGCAACGCAATTGTGTATGGGCATCAGATGTGCCTCTGGTGACGTTGTTTGTCGCTCAGTCACACATGAACCGAGGCGGTGTCGCACATGTGTCTGGGAGGCTGCTGCAGTGGCTCGATTCCTGCCAGCGGGCCGATTCACACTGTACCAGGGAGGCAGTGCCTGATTGGCACTGTGGCCAGATGTGGCGACAGATTAGAGCAGGTTGCAAGAGCCCACGCTACTGCACAGCACATCACCAAAGCATACCACCATAAAGGGCATAGATGCGTGTGAATTAGCATGCATGCAGGTAGAGGTCCTCGACAACCCGGAGCTGCAGGGCCTGCCCCTCGCGGTGCAACAGTTCAACGCCGGCGGCTTTGTCGCGGTGTCGTACGAGGCCAAGGCGGCCGGCGTGCGCAAGGGCGACGGCGTCGGGGCCGGCGGCCGCGCCAACATCCCCCACCTCCAGAAGATCGGTGCGCCCGCCGCCCCTTTTACCTGTCAACTAGCACACAGCCAATCCTGCCACGGGCACATCGCGGGATCTGGCCGTCGCAGGCTCTGCGTTGTGTGACATGGGCCGCGGTGGCTACAGGGGCAGTGAGCGTGGAGGAGGCGCGGCGGCGGTGCCCCGGCCTGCGGGTGCTGCCGATGCGCACCGAGCGCTACCGCGCCGTCTCGGACGACATCCTTGCGGCCCTGCGCGCCTTTGCCGCCGACCGCGTCGTGCAGCGGCAGGGCTATGACGATTTCTACCTGGACGCCCCGGCAGCCGCCGGCGGCCCGGCAGATGTGGACGGGGCGGTCCTCACGCCGCCGCCGCGCTGCCGCGTCGTAATCCCTGGCGCCGGTGCGTGCCGGCCTGGCTGATGTGGACGGGCTGCGCTGATAGGTTGCGTGAGATGCATGACCCACTGCCGTGGTCCATTTAGAAGGCAGAATGTCAACATTTCAGCGAACAGGCTGTTTGCCTCTTTGGTAAAGTAAAGTAAATCTAAATTTACTGAGCCATATCCTATTGGACATTGACTTTGGTGGTAGTGATGGTCGTAGTGAACGATTGTCAATGGTGTAGTGTAGTTGCTGCGACATGTCATACAAGACGAGCTCGCTGGGCGCGTTGTCACCATCATCCCTCTTGACAGGCCGACCGTAGCTTTTGCAGATACACCGGACCCTGGCGCCACCGCCGGCTGGCACTTAATCCCTCACGACCTCGCACGCGGCTGCGTCCTCGCCCAGACCATCCAGGACCACCTCAGCCACACCCTCCACGTCAGCGTCTCGGTCGGCGTCGCCCGCACACGCCTCCTCTCCCGCCTGCTTTCCCCCCTCAACAAGCCCCGTGGCATCTCTGTCCTGCCCCCCGCCCACATCGGTGCATTCATGGCCACCATCCCCCTCGCCGCCATTCCCTCTCTCGGCGGCAAGGCCGGCGCGCGGCTAGAGGCACTCGGCGCGGCCACCGTCGGTGACCTCCGCGGCATCCCCGCCGCAGACCTCGCGGCCGCCGCGGACCCAGGTTTGCTGGCGGCGCTGGAAAGAGGGGGCATGGAAGAGGATCTCAAGGACACGGGCCCCCGGCAGAGCATCACGGTGGAGAGGAGCTTCCAGGCTACAGAGCTCCCTTCTCAGCTTCGCAAGGCGGCGGCGCCGCTTGTGGACACCCTCCTGCGCCGTGTGGTGTGTTTCCTCGACACCATGGCTTGAGTCTGACGCGCTATCGCCTTTGTAGGTGCCGTCCGCTTCCATGTTTGGGGCGAACTTGAGGGAAGTGTTGATGGGGAGTCCGCTACTGCACGTGTATCGGCTTGTGGATCTGATGTCGCTGCAGCAGGGTGGTATACACACGCCAATGCTGCTGCTTCCGAGCGATTGTTGCTGCGTTGCTGGAGTCCACCTCATGCGCGGCCTCTAGATGCGCCGACCCCATGCATGCATGACAAGCGTGCAGGCCGCGGACACCGCGTTGCACCGCCGGCTGCCACAGAAGCTGGTCGCCAGCTGGCGGAATGGCTACGGCGCCGTGCGCTCCAAGACCATCCCGGTTCCCCGCAAGCTCACCACGCTCCTCCGGCCCTGCCTCACGGGCGATCCCCTGGCCCTGGACCCACCGGCATGCCGGGCCAATGGTGACATGCCGGTCAGCCGCCCCTCTGGGGAGGCAGCCGGCAATACATGTGAGGGCACAGATGGGTCGACTGAGGGCCGAGGGAGTGAGGGAGAGCGGGCGGCGGCTGCTGCGACCGCCGCCCTGGAGGAGGTTGGGCAGGCGATCTCGGCCTCTGTCGTGGCGCAGGTGTGGCCCTGCACTGGCTGCCCCGAGCGCCTGTTCTGCTACCGCGCTTGTGTGAGCCCGAGTGGCATGTTTCAGGCAAGGAATCAGTGAAAACGGGTTCGCTGCGGTGGCTATCATAGGCTGGATTGTCGAGTAGATGTGATGCCGACAAGCGGCTCATTGGTGAAGTGCCTATCCCTGTGTGAGACCCCAAGCAGGCAGCTATCAGAGCCCACATTATCACTGAAATCGTGCAAACGAGTTCTATCCAGTAGTATCGGTGTCCTCAAGTACTACCGATTTATGGTTCAACATCATGCACATATGCATGCAGATTGACGAAAACGCGGAGCAGCCGCTGCGCATCACGCGCATCAGCATCGCCGCGACGTTTGACGCTGCCGCGGCTACGCATGCCGCCCAGCAGTGCCTCCAGGCCTTTCTGTCCAGCAGTGCGGGGCACCCCGCCTCCCCACCCCGCCCCCCGGCCACCCCCTGCTCGCAGGAGGCCAAGCTGCAAGCCTTCTTCCAGGCCGGCGCCTCTCCGCCCTCGCGGCGATCCCTCCCATTCCCTACGCCAACCCCAGGGGCGCCTCCCCGGCAGCACAGTGCGACGCTGCAAAGCTCCGGTGGCTCCCCGCCACGGCCGCCTGCCGCGGTGCCCGAGGCTGCTGCACCACAGCGCACCACAGCGTCACAACGCTCTGGAGACTCGCACAGAGCCGATGCGTCACCTGATGTCAGAGATTTTCAGCTTTCAGGAAAGCTGCCGGCGCTGCAAAGGCCAATTCGCCCGCTTCCTGCGGTGGCCGCATCCGAGGCGGACCGTGCCATACCCTCCGCAGCGCCGGCCTTGGCGGCGGCTGCGATAGAGGCGGTGGAGTGTGCTGATGCACCAGCACCTCCCTGCACTGCTGCAACGGGCAGGACCTGTGCCGCAGGCCTGCAAGCTACTGTTACAGCTTCGCCTGTGTCACCTGAAGCCATTCTAGATTCAGGCGGGTCATTGCGTGGCTCTGGAGGCGTCGCGCTTGATGTCTGCGAAGCGTCTGCCGGTCACCCTTGCCGGGAGCCTACGATTGCTCCAGTGCAGCTACCAGCACTTGTACTGCCGCGTGACGCTGCTGCTGGCGAGTGCGATCCGGAGGGATCACCTGCATTGTCTGTCCCCGAGGCTCCGTTCGGCCCGGAATCGGACGCCGGAAGAAAGGCTGCCTCTGCAGATGTAGAGTGTCAGATTGGCCTTGTGGCATGCGGACCACAGCCAGCCCAAGCCCCCAACGAATCTACCGGTGCGGCTGCTGAGGCAGACCCAGCTCCAGGTGGCGCCGCAGCTGATGGGGTTTTGTTGCCGACTGCCTCGCCGCCTACTGCGGGCCGTGCCGGCGCCACAGGACCGTACCCCATCCCGAACTCTGCTGCAGCAGACGAGCATCCGGGCCTGCCCAATGCCACACATGGCCCTGAACCACACGCTGAGGCTGCAGACGAACTCCTCCCGTCAGCTGCCGCACACTGCATCTCTCCGCCTGTGCCCAAGTCCCCAGGCATCGCTGTACGGGCGAGCGGCCCTGTGGCACAGGACGCGGCAGGGTGCGCAGGGCGCATAGAAGCAGTGCACGGCGGAGGCGGCAGCCGCGGTCGACCGTCCACCTCAGCGGCGGCAGTGGCGACGCCGGAGGCGGCGCTGGGGCAGGAGGCGGACCTGGAGGCGGCGGTGCGGAGCGCGCACCTGCAGTCGCTGCGGGGCGGCCGCCACGACCTCGACCGGCGGCTGGCGCTGCGGCTGCAGGAGGAGGAGCTCCGCGCCGGCAAGCGCGCCAGGGCCACACCCGCAAAGCCGGCCAAGGCACCGCCTCGACCCAAGAAGGGTGTGTGCCTGTGTTGAAGCTAGCGTTGGTAACCGGCCAAGCTGACACTGTTGATGGCTGTATGGGGGTGGTGTTTGGACGAGCGGCTGTCTGTCGAGGCCTTTTGAAGCTCCGGTCCCGTCCACGGTGTTCCCCGACAACCTGATGAGCAGCTGGGTATTGAGTCGTTGTGCCATGTGGGGTTGTTGCGTCAACATCAAGCTATTCTCGCTCAGTGATGATGTGGCAGCTGTCGAGGACCTCCGCATGTCGTCACTAACCTCGCTTGCGTACTGCTTGCGTCCATTCCCAGGCCCGTGAACGCGTGCACAGCATGATGCCATCCACGTGACGGCCGGGATGCTGCAGGACGCTGGACACGTGCAGGTGCAAAGCGGGGCCGCTCGCCGCCTGGCCGCCGCAGCTCTGCGGCAGGCCGCGGAGGAGGCACTTCCGGCCAGATGCAGTCACTAGACTCCTTCTTCACGGGGAAGCGTGGCCGCTGACAACGTGCTGGAAGCACCAGACCTCAGGTACCTGCGAAGCGTGGCACTGTCAGATTCGCTGCGACTCTACAAGGCACCTAATGTGCGGCACCTGTCGCACCACCTACCCTAGCAGAAGTTCCTGGCTACACTTGTGGCTCGTGACCGGCGCACAGTCAGGTGGTACAGAGTGACTCACACGTCTGGTGATGTTCTTGGCGCTCGTTTGTGCAAGGCAGTCACAAGCACCAGGGCGATCAGGCATCCACTACCTGGCATCCAAGAGTGTGTACCAACTGCCACGACGTTCGCCGTGAAAGTGATGCACATGCGACACTGTCATGTGATCGGATGTGGCTTTTGTGGTGTGACGTAAGCCGCCTGTGGCCATGCACATGCAGAATTCGCCAGTGCTCAAGATGACGGCATATCACTGAATGAATTTATGTGGCTATGTTGCACGAGCACAGCACTGCATCGCACGAATGTGGTGCGTGACAGCCTAGTGGTACAAGAGCTCATAAACAGTCCGACGATGAGCACGCCGTCTGTCAGAGTGGCCCGTGTCTTCCAAGATGCATCAACCACCACAACAGCATAGACTGGTGTGGAGGCCACTGCCTGCTGTCTCAATTGCCATTCTCTGGCAGCGTCAATGTGGGGTTGCAGTCCGTTGCCAGGCCACGTTTCTGACGCCTCTGTTGCTTCTTGTATCACAAGCTCATCAAGCTGATGAAGTGTCCCGTTTGCAGGTTCTGCTCAGGATACTCACAGGTTTGCCGGCTCATTGCTGCATCGGATACGCACATGCCCATGAATGCTGCGAGGGACAAGTCTGAGCAAGCCACTGCAGCCTTGTTTGTATTGAGCTGCACCCATTCCCTTGGTTGAACCCCGATGCATGTGATCGATTTTACAATTTATCTGTGCCGCGAGAAAGCTTTTGTGCTGTGTATCACCAGCAGCATGCTGGCACTCACGTACGATTCTGTGTGGATCCTAAAGTCCTTGTACAGTTGGCGATCCACAAACATTGCTGTTCATACCCTCGGAAAGACTTGGTTTGCCCAACATCGCATTTGTCCGGTCAAAGCCATGTATATTTGAAAAAACGCTGATGTCAGCATTGCCAATTGCACAGTACCTGAAGCTTTTCAGTGGCACCAGTATGGCCATTGCTTGCAGCGTACCTGCAAACATGTGGCACAGTGTCATCGCGGAATGTACACTCAGTGATCTAACCGATAATATAAAACCGAACCAGGTGCCCCAGACACTGACCAGACTTCGGAAATGCCATGGCCACGGACCACATACAAATTTCGCACAATCGTAGCAATGGCACAAGCAGACCAATTACTTGTTCCTGACGTGATGACATATATCATGACATATGCTTTGGTACGTAGGACCATGCATACATGCGACTGCATGCCACGTATCCATGTCCGGCTGTCATGAGCACCTCGAAGCCAACGGTGACTCGGTGGCCGTCATGTGCAATGACCATCCACAAAGCAAGCAGCAGCAGCTATCCAATACACAAAGACGAACATCAGCAACGCAGAGTCACATGGCAATCATGGCGACGCCTTTTATTGCACCATGCCTTGCACCATGCCAATGGCGCTGTGCGCCACTCTGTCGTATGAAATGATGCCAGCAGGGCAGAATGTTCACAAACACAGTCGCGCACAGCGGCGGCACGCACTTCAGCCACTCCACGCCGAAGTCACGGTCGCGTGGGACCCCCCTCCCGTCGAGCAGCATGCATGCAACCTCAAACTGGGCGTCTGCAGAGCCCTGGGCTGCCTTCTGCTCCAGCACGCTGAGTCGCTCAATGTCTCGTTCGCAAGGCAGCCCGGGGGACCCGAAGCCACCATGCACGCCACTGGCGGCCATGTGTACCGGCAGCAGTCGCCCCGGCCCCAGCGCAGCGCCCGCCGCATCCCTGGGCGTCTTGAACGTGGAGCCTGAATGCATGGACACATCTCTTTCTGCCAAATGCCAGCCCAGGCCCCCAAATAACTAAATCAATGGACATCAAGTCCACCTCAACACCGCTGACACCTCAACTGGCCACTGCGAGCTGATCGACTGGAGGGTAGGGAGGGGGTTTCGAGCACCGGCGCTCGTCCAGCAATGCATGGCCACAGTCGCCCATATGCATCCCTGCGCCAGGCGTACCCAATGGGCCGGCCGGTCTAGGCAACGAGCGGGGGGGAGCGCACCCTGGTGGAGTGGCGAGCAGTCGTCGTGGCGGGCGGAACTGTCGCGGCTGTCGCCGACCTTGACCTTCAGGCCGGGCCTGTTGACCAACATTCCGCTGCTGATGGACAGGCCCGATAGAGACAGGTGGCCCTGCATGGCGGCTTGCAGTTGCAGCAGACCACACGTAGAGCGCTCCGGCCACGCCGCTGCCGTCACGAGATGGGGGGCAGGAATGAGACATGGATCCTCACCCGCCCCTTCCGACGCAGTGTGCTGCCAGGGGAGATGCTGCATCTGGCAGCGCAGGCTGCAGGCTGCTTCCATGAAGTGCTCAGCAGAAGTCAGAAGTCTGCGATTGTACAGAACCGCAGCGGCAGAGTGCGCATCGCAAATGCCGCGGCGAAGCATGGTGACGAAGAGAGCACACAGGCTGGACTCAGATCAGCTCCGTACTTGCCCCGCACATGCAGCCGAGCCACGTCCGGCTCATATGGTGAGTCAGCATGGAGAAGACACTGCATCACGAGCTGCTGGCGAACAAACCGAGGGAATGTGTAGTGGCCCGACTACGGTGCTTCACCCAGCGCGGGTCAACCGTGGCATTCCCCACCCAAGACTCGAACATGGCGTGCAGACAAAACCCCACGGAATCGGCAGTCGAGAGGGGCGCACCGGGCCGTGGCGGTGCTCCAGCAGTGCGCACGGGGAGCTGGCGGCGGTGACGCCACGGGACGAGGAGGCGGGCGACGCCGGCCGCATCGCAAGGCTGTCGGGCAGCTGCGCCATCGATGGCTCGAGGAAGTCCGACAACCCCCTTGACGGGTCCTGCATGCGTGCGTGCGCTGGCGGCTGGTCCTGTCTCAAGTCTGGCTCGAGTGGGATCAGCAGACGTTGGCAAGATGTTGCAGCCCGAGATCCACGGGGCATCAATGTCGAGACATGTGTCGTACGTATGTGTGGAAAAGTAAATCTATGAGGCCGCATCAACGCCGACCAACAAGAACAATGTTGGTATCTGACCGGGACTGAATTTCAGCAACGCCATGACAGAATTCAGATGTGTATTGTACGTAGGTCTGCACAATGAAAAATCTGATCCCAATATTGCTGCCAACAGAGATCCATAGAGATGCAGGACACCATTCTGTTCAACGTGCTGATTTCATGCCAGGCAAACATCAGCCATGTGAGCAACTGTGCTTGATGCATGTCATGCTCGCTGCATGAAGCAGTGCAACTGTGTTGAGTGCAAGTTGTCTGTCAAGCAACAGCCAATCGGACCAAGCAGTGCAGCTGCAGGTCACACAGAGTCTGGCAGGGAAGGAGCAGCACCGCTGGTGTGGGTGAGGCCAGACTCTCAGCTGACAGCGGCGTTGTCAGAAACCCAGACAACCCGACAGAGCTCGTACGAGACATGCTTGGTGATGGACGACTGGCTCCACACTCACTTGGGGACCCTCGTATCGCTGCTGGCAAGGAGAGTGGCAGAGCATTGGCAGAGGAAGGGCTGGCTGCTGGAGAGGCCTGTGCGGTTGGAGAACCGTCTGGAGTGTGCAGTTGAAAGAAGCCTGGCTGGGCATGTGTCATCAACGTGGCAGCCTCGGGCTGTGAGTTCATTCGGACTTGGAGTCCAGCATCACTCAGGAGCTTGGTTGCGATGAGGTTGGACTCCTACATCATCGCATCCTTTCATGACCAACTGTAGCAACTGTCTAGCCCGCAATGAGAAGTCAAGCATGTTGATGTGCCAGAGGTGTGCCCCATTGAAAAGGCAGCTCAGGAGCTCAAAGTACAGTCTTCACATTCACAGACATCTGGCATGGTTCGTAACCATGTTGTAACAGCACAGTCACCAATGGAGAAGGTACAGGATTCTCGGATGTAGCAGTGGCAGAAAGACACTGCACCTGCTCGTGCATAACCTGCCGACACAGACCTTGGAAGCTGAATTCAAGCTGAGAAGCAGTTTGCAGCAAGCCCAGCCACTTTTTCATGTACTTTTCTGTACGCCACCAAGCCCATTTGCGCTTCCGTGCAAGGATGTCAGCCTTGTATCTGACTCTGCAGTACTACCACACATGAATTTTATCAGCAAACGAAAGCAATCCCAGCAGAAGTTTGCCCCACGGCTTGCAAGGCAGTGGAAACGACGGAGAAACCCACTTCGCCATTTCCATTTCAACATCGGCCTGAGCCATGCTGATGGATTCGTCGTTTGCAATGCATATTCTGTCCTTGTCACTCAAGTGGTCCCAGAACCTGGCTGCGAGCTGCACCACAGCCTTCTCATCAAAACATGACATCACATTGTCTAGAGTGTATGTTTTCAAACGTTTCAGTCTACTGATTTACCTTGATTCTTTTCATTGAGCAAACCAGCTGGTCTTTATATTCCGTCTCCCAGCCCGTGACACATTCTTCACATAGTTGCAACACCTGCACAGAACAAGACAGCTTGAGCTATTGACGTCGAAGTGGCCGACTGTGATGCTGTGAGAGCACATACGATCGCTATTTGGTAGCGGAAGGCAGGATCCAGCTCTTTGTTGCGAGGAGCCGCTGGCTTTGAGGTGCTGATGCGTGGCGAGAATTCAGCCATGTTGCTATGTAGTGTTGCGGAGTCTTGCTAAGCTGTAATCCCCAGTTCCGTGTGCATGTCGAGCACTTTCAGACCTTGCTACACCAAGTTTTGCTGATATAGGCTTGAAAACTTTGAACGCACGCGTCTCGATATGTGTGGACTTGTGTGAAATCTAATCAGCCGGTCGTGGATGAGGTGTTCTTGGGAGCCCAACATCGAAGTACATTTCGTGGCAACGTGTTTGCTGCGACATGGAGTTTCCTGCCTACGCAGCATCAGTGGCGTGGGCGACATCGACCGCGGCTCAGGCCTATCGATAGGAATCTGTAGAGCATGCTTTTTTTAGCCCACCCGCAAGAGAGACCCCTTGGAACTCTGGACGTCGTGTTTGTGCTGAGTCGCAATCAAAGAATTATGGTAGCACCGAGGTAGCGGACCCGGTGTAGCGCCTTGTATGTGTACGCGTGCGCTACGTGTGACGAATGGATTTGATTTCACCCAGGGCAAACAAAATATGTGCAGTCTGCTAGCTTGACACACCGGCTGCAAAGCGAGTCTCTGGTCGGTGCTCATCGCAATGACTTGGGGCAAGGTGACCCGCATGTATGGCTTGGCCCAGACTTTGCGACGAAGAGCTGGGCAAGATCCGTTGAACAGCTTGACCGATAAAGATGTTACCGTACTGCTGTGCGCTTTCCACATTCACCACACAGTGCAATGCCATGTACTTGGCGTGCCTGCGGCGACGAAGCCCGAGAAACAACCTGGGCCGGACTCGTACAGATATCCACCACCCAAGGGAAACACTATCGCAACGGAGCAGACATGGAAGCAGGCGAAGAAGAAGCATCGCATAGCACAGGCCTTCCACAGGCAACAGGCAGCACAGGATGGCACCTCCAGTGTCACAGAGTGGAGTGTTTATGAACGCAAGAAGCCTCGAATGATCTGGCCTGAGGAAAGGCTGATGTGGGATGTCTATCGCCGGAGTCCAGAGCTGAAGAACATCCCATACAACCTGAATAGTTTCGAGCCTCCATTCGCGAAGCGGTTTGCCCTCAGGCAGCATGAACTGATGCAGCAAGGCATGACGAAGGAGGCAGCGTACAGAGATACAGAACAGGAAATGGCTATGCATAAGCAGGAGCTCCTCAAGTGCGTTACTATGTGATGTTGAAGTAGCCAGCGCGGTTCTGCGCCTCGCTGCGGTCCTGTCGAGCTCTGCAACCGCTGCCTGCTTCAGGCGTGCAAACATATGGGTTGTATTATCCTGCCTGTGCCTATTATATTCGTCCAACGTGGACGGCGTGATCACTCTTCCTTGAACCCGTGCAGGCAAGCGGGCCATGTGTTGCCCAAGTATTCTGTCATTGCGACGATTCAGGAACAGGAAGAACATGAGCTGGCTGCAGCTTACGAGGAGCACCAGAAGTACAAGTGATATTTCTCTCCTTCAGAGCAGAGATTTCATCCCAGTCACGCAGCCCTTGACGTCTTCCAGCCAACAGTGCAGTGGAGCGCCCACAGCAACCGGCACACAGGTCCTCCTCCGTGACTCCTGCTTGAGTCGCTCCATTCCCAACGAGCAGCTTTGCGCAGAGTTTAGCCGGCTTTGCTGACAAGCCTTGCCCGATTGGGAAGCAAGTATGGGCAGAAGGACACACAATCTGATCACTGTGTCGGCATGTCCATGCATCACACCAGCTGTGTTGGTTGCTTCGTCGTGTCCATGGACAGGAGCGAAGGAACACCGATGCGTAGCCTTGGGAGCTGGAGGTGTATCTGGCAGTGCCTGAACCAGGCGATATAGACCGGCATGTGGAATGCATGTTCTGCTCAGCACCTGTGGATATGCTTGCCTGCAGCATGCTTTAGCCCTGCAATTATGCATGAAGCTCTGCAGACATTGCTCAATTGAAAAGACAGCAAAGGCAGGTGCCATGGCCTCAGCCTTTGATTTGTTGCTGATACATCGTCCACAACAATAGCTTTCAGCATTGCAATGCTGAAGTGGTGATCGGAATGCAAATATCGACATGGCACGTGGATGTGCCTCGCAGTCGATGTTTCCGACCCTGATGCGAACAGGATGTTGACTGTGGCCACAGCTGCAAAAGGCTTAGTGGATCGGGTATCTTGTAAGCTGTGGTGTGATGTGGTGAAGGTGCTGCAGTTGCTGGAAGGGGCACCTTCCAACTGCAATGCTACTACCGAAGCTCCTTAAACATGTCTAGCGCCAATGACACGTGAACTTTGTCGAAAGCAATGCAGTGAAGAAAGCGACCTGCATGGTCCTTGTTCATTGGCGCTGGTGTCCTCGTTGCATCGCAGTGCAATGGCATTGCATGGCCCGGGGCCCGAGAATTGTTATGAAGCACAACATGACATTCTGCACGCCCCCCAGCAAGATCGGGTATGCTGATTCAATGACTGCCAGGGCACCAGAGATTTGCGGATGTGGACCTACATGATCTAGCCACGTGTGTCAACAGAGCACAGTCGAATGTCATTGGATCGTGTGCGTTGCAATGTGGTCAATTGCTTGTACAAAGGAGACTTGATTGGGTACACAAAAGAGACTCCGCTCCATACATCAGGCCTGCCTTTTGTGCTGCGCTGTGCTCATTAGGCACAGATGGCACATTCAGCTCCAAGTGACGAGCGTGTTCCTCGGTATCTCAGAGATCTCAGTGCACGTCTATCTAGTTCCAACCAGATACTGCCAACGCTCCTTGGACTACAGATCATACTTCTGGATGCAGATGCACTGTCTGCAGTGGCATAATGTTAATTCGACTTTACTTGGCAGCATCCTCACATCTGCAGTGTGCAAACATCAAATTAATTGGCAGTATCATATAACAGTGGAGCCTTGATCGTGCCTGACCGCCACAGCTGCGAATGGCGTCTGGTGGAGATGCTGGAATGCCTTTTTGCAGGGCACAATCTCCAAGATATGCACAGTGTCACCATTAGATACTTTCACAGCGCAGACTTGGACTCACACACAAGTGGCATCATATCACTGCCAGAGCGGTGGAATATACGAGACACTTGTGACACATGAGTGGTGCTGATGCATACATATCTCCATGTACCTACCTCAGGCCGTCCCGGCACATGCTGAATGTCCCAGCAGGCCCAGCAGGCCCAGAAGGGCCATGGCGAGATGCCAAGGTCTCAAAAAGCACCTGGTATGGGCTCCCAATCAGTGGCACAGGGTATGAACGCATGCTTCTGGGCCTGGTACTAGCACCGCTGGGATAGCAGGGCCTGGTCAGCTGCAACATGGCGCATTTGCAGATATCCATGGTGTGCCATGACCACGAGAGGCTTGCTTGTGGGTGTTCAGAATCATTCAACAACTAGATTTGCGTCAATCTGGGCAGCGAAGCTGCTGATCCAGTGCCGCCAGATGATGATCCTGAATTGCGAGTGTTAAGCGGAGGCTGCGCTCACGATGGGCACTGCAGACAGGACGCGGCTGCCGCTTGGCCTGTGGCACATGAGCACGTCAGGCACTCGAGCCTTTGTTTCTGATACACTTTCTGCGTCGACCGAGCCTGACGTGCGTGTCGATGTACCACTTCCATGCTCCGCCGTCGTGATTCGGTGCACCCTCGCACTGACTATCAGTGCTTGTGCTTGGACATAGGCGGCTCGGCACTATGGCAGCCAACAAAGAGTACGAGAGTGCGTAGGTTAGGCAGTGGTTGCCCTGATGGTTGACACTTGCTGTCTCCTATCAACTGAGGCTGCAGATGGTCTCGGATGATCACGAGTGACTAAAACCCACGCGTACGTGAAGATCCACCTTCGAGTGAGTAGCCCATGCCGCATGTGGTGAGGCGAGAGCTCCAGTCCATCTGCCTATTTTATGTGGCCTCAGGGCTGCGAGGCCAAGTGCTCAAGGCATGTCGGCGTATCGAATTCGGACGGGGCTGTGGCTACCAATGGCTTGCCCCTATCCGGCACGACAATGCATTGTCAGCGCTCGCTCGCAGTCAGTCGACAAGCATGCGTGTTGTCCGTTGCTCGCCAGCTCGGGCCTCGACAGCATATAGAGGTTTGTAGGTTTGTTGACCGCACCAGCTGCAGCGTGGGTTCAGGAACACACCCCGTCCGATCGCCTTGTCTCCTTCCAAGGACGCTCACCTCGTCACTGTTCCTCATCCCTTCCCCAACTGACCTCGCTGCAATGCTTCATTCCACGGCATTCAATCCTCTCAAGGGTGTCACAGCACGTTCAGCAGTGTCGCGACGAGGATATTCTGCTTGTCGCAGCTCCGCTTCGGAGCATGGCTTAACAGAAGACCGCACTGACACTGCACCAACAGTCTCGTCAATTGCAGCTTCTGAGAGTGATCTGATTGCATTGGTTCAAGACTCTGCGGAGCAGCAATGGCTTTCACGCCCTGTCGGAGGTGTTGCCACAGGCAGCACAGACCGATTCGTGCCGGTTTCGAAGTTGGCTGATGCTGAAAGTATCGACATTCCGCAACCGGGGCTAGTCGATCGCATTATGGCGTCTGCGCCAGTCCTATTCTACATGCGCAACCTCGAGAAGTATCCCTTGTCAACCAAGTGCTGGACAAGCTTCACCGGGTTTTTCATCGGCGATGTGGTGGCCCAGGCCCTGACAGAGCCTGAATATGCTCTCAGCCGAACTCTCATTCTGGCTGGCTATGGCTTCTTCATCGACGCACCTGCGGGCAATGCGTTCTACGTACGTCCCCTCTGTCGACATCGCTCGTTACGTGTCCACACGTCGCGACCACCAGGCTGTTTCAACAGAAGCCTCTGCTGCATCCATCTCTGAGCTGCTGTGCATGCGGTGGATGCGCGTTCGCGTTCAGTGTTCTCACCACACGTGATGCACTGTGCATTGCCTTGACGCATCCTCTGTTCGACTTGCAGACAAATTTGCATTGACACTGTTATGAATTATCGCATGGTGTATTGAATGTCTGGTCTGCTGCAGACTTGGATCGATTCAAAAATTCACCCCGACGACCCGAAGAGCGCTAAGGCTGGTACGGTCACTTAGCACACTCAACGCAATATTGTGAGCCATACAACACTGATTGACTTGCCGTGCCGCTCATGGCTATGTCCTATGTTTTGAAATTATGTAGACCGTGCGGACCAAGCAGGTTCCGACCGGGTGTCGATCGATATGCGCTGCGGATAGGTCTTGCCAATACTACGCTAGCTATGTATGTCCAACCATCACCTTGTTATTCTGCGTCACCAACTTACTTCTGATTCGCTGTCTCCACGGGGAATCGGGTTGTTCTCTGCCGTGTTCACCTCAGCGCTATTGCAGTTGGCAAGAAGATCGCCATCGACCAGCTCATCTATGCTCCGATCTTCACATGCGTTCTCTACGCATTTCTCTGTGCCTCCCACCTGGACTTCGCCGGCATTCCAGCTGAGCTGCAGGTATGTCGCTGCTGCGCTGCCATTTGTGGAGCACCTCGTTTTTGCCACACGGCGTGGTTGTCTCAACTTACAGGACTCAGGCAGCGTGCAAAAAGCTGCGCGACGAAATTTGTCAGTAGACGTTCTCCCTGATCATGTTGACTGGCCACAATGATGCAAGCTATAGACAAGTTTCGGCGCTTGCAGGCGAAGGTCTGGCCCACCCTGCTTGCTAACTGGTGCATTTGGCCACTAGCCCATGGCCTGAACTTCTACTTTGTACCAACGGAGCAGCGCATCTTGTATAACAACTTTGTAGCAGTCTGCTGGACAACATGGCTCTCCCTTCTGGCTCACTGAGCCATGCCATCGGGAAGCAATGGCGATCATTGCTGAAACTCTTCACCTGCCCTCAGTGCACGTGAAACGTGCTGCTGCGATGGTTTCACACCGTCGGTAAGCAGTAGGCTGAAGATGGACGCCTGTCCATCGGTGATTCCTGCTGCACAGTCTCCCAGTCTCAGCTGTCCAGTTGCAGGCTATGAGGGAGCAACAGGTCGGCCTGAAGGAGCTGCCTGGCTAGCCTAGGAATATCGACGACAACCTGGGGAGGTCTGTATATCCAACTGCATGGGTACTCACCATGAACCTGTGTTCTCACGTGGATTTTCCAGCCACCAGCGTCTAGTTCAAGACGCTGCGATGGTGTGTGGGTCTGGAGCGTGGCTCCCAGACAGTCGAGAGTAGATTGAGGTTGACAAACAAGATGTGCTTAGTTTAGGTCAATGTGAGTTTTTGTTCTGGATATGCTGTGCGGTTGGTGATGTGCAGTGTGCGGTGTGCGATCGCGGCTTTCACAGAGCAGCGTTCCCCGACCCCACATATGCCCCCACCTCACATGCATGACATCCCAAATTTGATGGTATATGCTTTCCTTATTCACATCTATGCAACATCACTTTGGTTGCTACAGCATATTGTTGGTGATCATCCAGATCACCGTGTTAATAGGCACATCACTCCGACAACCTATCTTCTGTGGAATACTCATGCGATCGACCGGGAAGACGCGGTCTTCGGTCTCCTACATCATGCGTACCACCTCCGCTGAGCGGTGTTCACGGTTCACTGCTGCTGTGACCAACAGTGCCAAGTCCCCCACGGAGAAGCTGCTGCTCAACTGAATCTAGATACATTCAACCATCTCCCGATAGGCATTCCTTACATCAGAATGGGGGGATCCAGGTAAAGCCGTGTTGGCTGCACAGCGTGAGCAGACGGCTTCATGCACCCAACATGGCATGATGACTGCTGACCTTGCCAATGGTGTCGCAGGTCATGGCATCTATGTCAGCACAATTCTCAATCAGCCAGCTCTTCGAGATGTGTACACTCCAGGGTGCACTGCATCTAGAGGGTTGCACAAACAGTTTGCCATGTCATCATGTGTTGCAAGTTGAAGTAAGGCGCAGTGAACGTGTACTGTCTATTCACAACACATTACCGAAACGATCGCGCGGCCGGGTGGTCGCTTCCATGCACCTCTGCTGCGGGAGGCATTCTCACCTGCTCTGAGCACTGCATGCAGCCGTAGACCCTGCAATCCGAATGCGTGACGGGCGCTGCCAATCTCCTGTGTCACAGCAAAGTGTGTCTCATGAGGGCGGGTGTACGGGATCATGAGTGCTAGCACTGGACCGCACCCTAACTGGAGCTGCTCACGGGGCAAACCACCAGCCAGCCAGATATGACCATTGTAGCATACTCATGCATAGCCACACGTGTGCGATCACACTCTGATAGCTGTGTACTGCCGCGCGGCCGAGTGTGTCACCCGGCCTGGCGGTGCTTTCGGTGCACTCCTAGTGCAGCAGTGGTCCAGGACAGATGCTTGATGTACCTCTCCAATTCTACTATACAGCGGTTGTATACAAATATGAACACTTCAGGGTTGGCCCGGCCAGTGGGAATTCGCTGAGGCCCTTTGGTGAGACCGAGAGTGGAACCTGGAGGTCCATAACAGACACTGGCCTGCCAGTTTGCGCATGACAGAACAGGGGACCCTACCTGTTGGATTCTCTCCTCAGATACCAAGCACACATCTGCATTGCACGTGACACCCAGTGCATGCATGTACTGGGCTGCGGCAAGACAAGTTTGGCTGGAAGGGCTGTGGACGCCCTTGAAAATGCAGCCAGGCCTGCATCATACACTAATGAATGCGCTCAGAGGATGTCCGCCCACAGGCATGCACCTGTATCACCAGCAGAGGGACAGATCGGTTGCATGGCAGACTGCACTAGATGTAATCGACTAGTGCATGTGGACGGAAGGAAGAGATCAGGAACTTCGCCAGACACAGGTACTACAGTCAAGCTTGGCGTGCAGCGCTGCATGCATGGAAGTGAGAGCACGTGCAGGCAATATGGGTCCATAGCAGTCAGAGCCCCACAGGACTCCGGTGCTCTGCCATGCAATGGCCCATGCAATGGAGATGTTGTTACTTGAGTACAGGGCGCTGGTGGGGGCTCTGCAGCAGTGGATGGCTCTGCCCTGCGGGGCCTCAGCGAGCGACCCTATATGACCCGACCCCATGGGTTGCAACTGAACAAGGCCCTGCGCATGCCCCTGCCCACACTTGTGTCTTTGCTGTGTCAGTATTCTGACCTTGTGACTGGGTCACATCAGGCTCTGGTGTATGTATGGCTGCACGGCAGCTGGCCAATTGCATGGCCGCCCAATTGCATGGCCGCCCTGAAGCTGTACCTGGGTCATTGTAGGCTTGAGAGGTATATTGGAGAGGCAAGGCATCAAACAAATTCACCGGCCTCGCCACTGGCCCACTGCCCAGTTGCCCAATCGCAGCACCGATGCCCACCTCTCAAACGTGTGTACAGCCCAGCAGGCCTCCGCCTGTTTGGGGGTCCCTGTGAATCTGTCAGTCGGCGCTGCGCCATGACGGGAGTGCAGCCAACGATTTGGCAAGAGGTGAACCACCTTCATTGGACTTGGTTGCTCAATCCTGATCCTGTAGACCTCCTGAGCTGCAGACCTCACCTCACGGTTTGAACGGGACCACACATCACCGCACAGCGTATGTGGTCCCATTAACTCAGAGTCGTCAATGCCCAATAGGATACGGCTCAGTAAATTGAGATTTACTGTACTGTACTTTACCTCACCGTATGCTTTGCTGATTGGCCCAGAAGAGGCCTTGTGTTTCAAATCTGCTGCTTGCTGGCAGATATTGATTTGCTTGCTGGCTTGCAGACTAGGCCTGACCATGCAACGTTGTCGGATCATGGCTTGTGGGTCCACAGGGGAGACATAGTATGGAATGCACATACCTGTTCTGCAACAGCCATAACAAAGTGTACATCTGGCAACACTCAGTTCAGAATTCGGATCAAGTTCATGTTGTGCACTGGAGCATACATGGCCATGACTGAGCCTGCCGTGCTGCTGACGGGAAGACCAGACCAGGTCTCGAGCTTCAGTTCATCTTGTAGAGCTTTTCCAGGTGCTCCAGTCCGAAGCTTCTGTTCACACCTCATGCGGCCTAGCACGTTGCTGGCACTACACCTTGCATCAACTGCCCAAACGTAAGATTGTGACCGCACATAGCGCATGCTGTTTGCACGACGTGCAGCGGTGCTTCTTGGTACACGCAGTTGTAGTCGAACAGCAGCCACATACTCAACTGACTCTGAAGCCGCATGATGCATGCCCTTGATACAGTAGACATGTATGGTGCGACAGCATGTGTCAGTCGCATGCGTGCAGTTCGAACGTGCCTTGAGCGCTGTTGCATGTGGCGCCCCGCGGCGAGAGGGCGCTAGTTTGCTTGTGGAGGCAGCTGGCGTGTCAGTAGCGGGCAGGTGCGTAGCTGCAAGCCACGCTTGCGGCGTTTAGCGCACGTTGTCAAAGCATCGTGTTGTTGTACGTGCGATTAGTGTAGTGGAGTGTGTCACAGATTATGGGTGTATGCATGCCTCTGATATAAGTGATGCGGGATGAAGCGCGCAATATCATGCTCTCCGATTCAAAAACAGGCCGTGGACAAGTGGCGCGTCGCGCAACACTCCGACCTCAGTTGAGGGACTCATGTAGCGGATCTCGCTGATTTTAGGTGCTCTCAGTTTTACAAAGGCGTGGCTGCCATGGGGATGGCATGGTTTTTGCACGAGATGAAGTATTGCTTCACGGGACCCACCTGTTCGGTCTACAGGTAATCTAGAACATTGCATCTGCCTCTTAGATGATCTGATTCTTCTTGAGGATCGCCTGTAGCGCGAGCGGTGCGTGGGCTGCGGAAGGTAAACACAATTGGCGATGGCTCACAACCTGTTCTACTGCTTCCGGCCGGCTGATGTCTTTGATGCATCACCCAGGGTACGAGTCTTTTCAAATATGATACACTTGAGCTCTTTCTCACGTTTATGTGCTCATCCTGGTTGCTTCCGGTCCCCAGGCCTGCGCTGCGAGAAAACATGCGTCTCACATCAATCCGAGAACAGCCGATGATAGCACGACAGCCTGGAAATTGTGCCAGCCACGATATTGTCATCTTACGTGTTTATTCGCTAGGTCTGGCTGCTTCCTCAAGGCAATATCGTCGGCTCTGGCAATAGTTCGATTGTTCTAGGCTGCGCTCCCAAGCGCGCTCAGCCGCACTCACAGCCAGCCAAATCCTCCGCATCGCAACCTTGCTGCCAGAAATCGGCTCCGGGGCCTGTTGGAGCGGCTATCGCGTCTCTGGCACACCTTCATGTATCACCTGTGATCCACAGGACCTTCACAAGGGCTGCTGATGCGCATGACTACGCAGCAATGTCATTTCACCTGACACACATCTAGCAGGCCTCACTGTTGTTGAGCAAATCATTCTGCTGCACCAGGCACCTCAGGCTCACAAACATGAGCACAGGCCGTTGCTGCTGCTTCCTCAGTGCCTTTCTCGCGACTACTGCAAGTCTGGCTGATCTGGCTTGGGGTGTTCCCCATACAAATGGTTAGGTCTCAAACCATGGGGGCGCTCGCCCAGTTCACATATGTTGGTTCCACAGCTATGCGTCGGTACCATCTTCACAGGTTCAACCTTCCACCTTGAGCATGCCGTGACACGCTCGATTCCGCTGAGCCAAGTGTTTGCCTTCCTGGCCCACCACATCCACCTGTCCTCATACACCGCAGCAACAGACTAGCCAGCTGTTCTGGGTCTGTTTGAGCAGGATCGCCGATATGCATGCGGCACCCACAGCTGACTGCCCAGGTCCATGTGGCATGATGACTGTGCCACAGCCTCAACTGGCTGCACACAGCCTCCAGGGCGACAGTGCCCCCAGCAAGTGCACTGCCATAGCAGCGGGGCCTGATGAGGGCTTGTCTGGTGTCTCAGCCCCACCTCCCTCCCCCACCGTGCCCATCAAGCCGCTGGCGGGTGCACATGTGGCAGGGTCATAAAAGAGGTCCACATCAATCCCCCCCCCCCCCCCCCCCCCCCGTCCGTGCCCTCCTCCCCATGCCCTCAGTCGCCCAGCAGCCCGGCTCATCCAGGCCCCCTACATGCAGTTACAGCTCCCCCCCGGCCACGCATCCACCGACGTCCGCACCACCTCCGAGTGCACCCCAGTCACATCCTTCTCCTCCGGCACCCTGCGCCACAGCTACCCAGACTCCGCGGACCCCTCCAAGATCCTCTCCACCTCCAGCCACCCCTCCACGCGCCTCTCCATCTCCTTCCACGCCGACGACCGCTGCACCCTGACCCTCACCGGCGGCTCCCCACAAGCGAACCCTGTCGCCTGCCACGCCACCAGCCTCAGCTACCTCCAGGCACAGCCCAAGTTCTCGATCTCGCAGAAGTGCAATTCCGGGCTCACGAGCGTGAGCGTGAAGTTCCCAACGGACGTCCTCCAGCTGCTGCCGCTGCTGCAGAACGCGTTTCAGACGAGGCCGCCGCCGCAGGGCGACGAGACGCTGACGAGCCAGATCGAGCTCGCCGCGGGCCTCAACGTGTGGGCGCTGCTGGACCTGCTGGCGTGCGTTGCGGCGTCGTATGCGCGGGGGGCTGCATGCATGCAGGAGCGCGTGCGCGGGCTCTTCCAGAAGAGTCTGGAAGGCCAGAACCTCTCGGCCCTCGCCGACCTGCGCCAGGTACCTTTACTACTCGCCCCCCCCCCCTCACCCTCGCGTCGTTCTGTGCCAAGCAGAATGTCACACAGCATTCTCCCTGTCACAGGTTCGAGCATGTGCGCGGACATGCATAGCAAGCCCTCGACCGTTCCGTCTATGCCTGGCATCCAGGGAGCCGTTTGACCGCGCGCGGCAGCTGCGTGCAGGTGGCGGGGTACATGATGTGTGAGGAGGCGTTCAAGGCGGTACTGGAGGCCGTGCTGCGGGACCTGCGCGTCGCGGAGGAGCGGCAGCGCGTGCGGCCCGCCGAATTTGACCGCGCCGCGCTGCGCGCCGACATCAACCGCACCCTCGTGCGCCCCCCCCCCCCCCCCCCCCCCCCCCCCCCCCCTTGCCCTTGATCATTGACTCTGATGCGTCTTTCATTTTGTGGTGTGCTACACTGTGTTGCATTCTGTTTTGTGGTTTCAGCCCCGCGCCCAGGCCTGTGTCCGCGTGCCCTGCTGCGCCCCACCCTATATCCCCCATTGTCCCCTCTGCTTGGGTGGATCAGCGAGTCTAGATCTGCACATCTCCAGCCCGGTGCCACGGCTGTTTTGTGCGCACTTATCCCCGCATGGGACTGGTTTCTTCTGCAACCGGAGACCCCCAGCATTGGAAGCGGCCAGGGCGGGTGGCCAGGGGGGGTGTGGCACACGTGAGTTTGGTTGAGCCTGTGGGTTGCCCTGTTGGCAGGTTGGCCATGCATGCCCTATGCAGCTGTGGCAGATGTCTCTTACATGCATGTCCGGGGGCAGCTACTTACTGTACACCTGGTGGTTATTACCTGGTTCCAATGCTGAAACTGTTTTGATCCCAAAGCCTTTCCTTTGTGATTTCCTCACTACCACTTCGGGACTTCACATGGCTGACATACTTCTTTTGTGCTGGACTGCTTGTGCGTGCTGCTGGTAGCTGCCTGTGGAATCAAGGTGCTGCATATTCTCTACTTGGTGAATATGCTCTCACTGCTTCTAGCTCATGCATGCCAGTTCACATGGGGGGACAAACAATCTCTCCCTCGTGCATGCAGTGAAGTGTAGAACAGAACCAGACTTGAATGGAATTCGAATGGAGTTCCATGCAGGCCACCAGACAGTGTACACCCATGACACATTGCTCTTGCCTTGCAGACTGTGACAGCTGCGATGATACATTAATCTGCCAACCCTGCAGTCAGCCCCAAGTGCACCACACCCTGGGCAGTTGATGCCTCGATGCGGTGACATGTTCCTGAAAAACACCCACACTTGCTATCTTCTCAGGACGTCTCATTTGTGTCTCCGTGTAGATCATACATAAGACAGGAGGAGGCCCTGTGAGCTGTGTGCCCTTGTACGAAATGGATTTCCAGGTCGACTCCGGCATATGGTCCTGTCGGTTCATGCGCATGTCAGTCGGAGCACTACTTTCGCACCCCACCGCCGCTGCCACATCCCTCCCTGCACCGCCCCCACAGCCGCCCTGCTGCTGCAGATCATCCACGCCTTCACCTCCCAGGCCGGCCTCATCTGCGAGCGCCAGGTCATCGCCGCCACCTCAGCCCGCACCGCCTCCATAGCCGCTCCCCCGGCCCCCTGGCCGATCTCCTCCTGCTCCCTCTTCGCGCACGACCTCACCTCCCTCGAGCTCACCTCCAGCCTCTCGTTCACGCAGTGGGCGCACCTCGCGCACAACCTCCACCGAATGCACTTGCGCCGCCTGTCCGTCAAGCTGCCGCTGAGTCAGCAGCGACGCGGCGTGATCGTGGCGCGGGAGGACCCCCGGTTCACGGTCATCCCCGGCCGCGGCGCTTCGGGCGCCGTGCAGGTGGCGGACCTCGACCTCCTGGCGGCGGTCGCGTCCACAGGCGGCCTGCCGGAGCTGGAGCATCTCGGGCTCGTCGACTCCGCACTGCATGAGGTGCGCCCTCCGCCATGCTCACTGCTTCCCCGCTACATTCTCGATGCTGATTACCGCCATTGCTGAGCTGACTGCTGCTCGCAACACCAGACATGTGTCTCAGAGATTGTGCTGCCACACGGCAGTGCGCGTCTACGCTTGCTGTTATCTCCGGTAACGCGCGTGATGAAATTCTGATCGGCCAGCAGCAGGCCGTATCTACACATCGGCCAGAGCCCGCACGTGCATGCATGCCATTTTTGCGCAGTGCGACACGGCCGCGGTCGGTTGGCTTCCCCACATCTCGCAGCAGTGATAGTCAAACAAGGCAACAAGGCCATGCTGCAGCACAACACTGTGCAGAATCACAAGCCCCGGGGGGTGGCGTGCAGGTGTGCATGCCGTCGCTGACGCTCCTCTTTGCGTCGCTCGCGGACACCCTCACCTCCCTCGACCTCTTCGAGGCCGACCCCGTCTCCGGCCGCCAGCTCTCAGGGTTCGAGGCCGCGATGCGGCAGACGCACGGCCACCGCTCCGCCGCGCCGTGGGACTGCCTCATGTTCCTCTGCCGCCTGCGTGCGCTGTGCGTCGGCCGCCAGAAGGACGTGGTCATGCGCGCGTTTGCGGCCTGTGACGCCGCCGTGCCCGCGCTGCCGGGGCTGGACGCCCTCGAGGTGGTCGTGATCGGCGGCGCAGCGCCGGCGGCGGAGCGTATGGCGCGCGTGTGCCTGCGGGGGGACGACACGATGGAGGCGTATGCGGAGCGTGTGTTCACGGAGTCCAAGGGTGGGGTGTACTTTGTCGAGAAGACCCTCGAGTGAGGCCCCGGCAGATGGCGGCTGCCGCCTGGTGACAGGTCACACAGTGTGGTGGTCTTGCAGACACCCGGAAAAGTGTGGAGCCACGGGTGCCGAATCGGAGAGTGACAGAATCCCTCCCGAGGCATGGGGGGGATGGCGCCGGCTGCGCCTGTGGGGGAGTTCGGAATGGCGTGATGTGGAGGTGTTTGGGGAGCTCATCCAGAGGGCAGCAAGACACCCTGGCGGCCACTGGGCATCTACGACCCTCTATGAAGCTGCGTCTCTATGGGGATGTGTTATGGTATGTTGGTGTGGCCAGGGTCCCCCCCCCGGGGCCTGCGACAATCGATGGTCGCGGGCTGCGCTGAATAAGCCGACTCGGCGTAGTGAGAGATCGATGGTATATTTCTGGAATTTTTCTGAGGGCTGCGTCGGCCCGTTACGCATGCATGTATGATTGTCACCCGCTGCAGCGCGGTGTGGACACTGCTGATGACGGTGCCCGCCGGCCGCGGCACCACGCGGGGATCACTGGTGATTTTCCGCACTTTGTGGGTAGTTGATGGCGCACAGCGCCCGAGGCAGCATTGGTTAGATGGCTGTTGGCAGCCTTGGATCCGAGATCGATGCGTGTAACTCGGTGAACTTGCAGTTGGGGGGCAAGTGCAGAAAACGATGTCGGTGCGGACAAAACACATTCCAAAAATTGCATCCGGATCGGCTTCTACAGATACTCCCATGCTATGGAAGGTGCCCCTGTGTGTTATCCTGGTGGTGCTACCTGCCTGCCCGACGTTGTCTTTGTGGCAAACACGCACGCCCTGGCCCGCCAGGGTCGGGTGCTCGTGCCTCGCATCACAGTGCAGCCCCTCAAGAAAAAAAACAAGCCCCGGCCATTAGTGTGTGTGTGTGTGTATCCCCGGCCGTGGCCCCCACTGCAATGGCACACACAGCAGCAATGTGCGCTCGTGCGAACTCACAGCAGCCGGTCGATAACGATGATTGTGCCCGAAACCCAGTATTGAGTGCAACCTGAGAACCAAATAGGGGAGCACGCCACATTTTGCAAGACCGTTGGCCTTCGCACCCCGGAGAGGCACACAGGTCGCCAACACACACAAACACCACACGGCCAGAGCACATGCACAGCCAAGTGTGGCCGCATCGTGTGCAGAGGAGTGACTCACACATGGCTCATGCAACCGATCGGATGTGGCATGGCATCCTCTGTGGGGTCTGGATCTATGTATTAATACATTAATCAGCTGAGGATTCCCAGGTCTGGACTTCATGCAGACGCGGCACTCTGCCGATGCTGACCTGCAAAATTATGCACTTCTGCCGCCGCCTTGAAAGGGAGCTGCATGCAGCTGTGCACATCCCCATCATGATGTAGACGCATGCTACAGGCATGCAACGTCATGATATGCATGCATGTCCACACATGTCCGCCGGCGACGCGCATGCATCGTGCATGCGCGTAGCCCAAGCATATCTCCGATAATCTTGGGGTGATAATGATTAGCAAAATACACGGAGAGCGAGGACCACGGCGGTCAGCAATGAGCTGCATGCATAAACTCGCGGAAGCTGTGGCCTCAGCGTCCAGGCGCCGAGATGTGATGCCTGTAGCATGCCCAGCCTTTCATCAGCCAAGGTGTTGCGCTGACGTGCTCGAGACCGAGACCACTGTGCTCTCGCGGCAGAGCCACATCTTTTGACCTCCCGCTTCCGCAAGGATGATGCGTGCTCTTCAGGCGCACCCAGCTCGCCTTTTTTCCAGGCGCGGCATCCCGAGGCCTGATGCTGCACCTCGCCGCTGCCTCATGCGAGCCGCTGCACGCACAGTGACAGCCTCGACAGTTCAAAATTTCGTCCAAGCGGCTGAAAAGGATGGCCCGGTGTATGCTGATTACCACGAGCCACTCTGTCCTTATGCCGGGCTCCGAGGCTCAACAGCCAGCGTCCCTTCCACGGCCCATGATGCCAGTTCCAGGCCTGATTCACGAAAGGTCAGAGAGATGCCGCCTGGAGGATGAGCAGGTGTGCTTCATCGGAGCTGGAAGCAGGCGAAGGCCGTGGCTTGGGCGACAGGGTCGATATCGCCGAGGTGTTCTCGACGACCATTGTCGCGACGCCTGGAGGATAAGACCATCACAGTCTCCGTCCACCATGGCGTACTTGATCCTCTTGCTGCTATAGCTGTGCTTCTCATTTGAAACCTAGCTGGCACTCAGGCGGGGCTCGCCGTTCACGTTTCGAACTTCTGATTTGCACCCAAGGTCGCATGCTGCAGCGTTACGGCCTGGCATACAACAGCTGCACCTACAACGAGCTTTCAAAAGCGCTCGTGCCCGTGTGACATACAAATTGATCTCTGCGTGACACCACGCGGGAGCATAGACGCAGCTCAATATCAGCGCTTTTCCATTTCCAAACTCGTCCACCAGCGCCATTCCAGCCGCGGCAGTGCCTGGCGATCACACCAGCTGCTCGTACATGAATGTTAGGCTTGCAGGTGCATGTACACGCGGTGTCGATCGCCTCGCATGCAGCCCAGAAACGCAGACCGCGCCAGACGTTCAACGGCATCGCAGCGGCCTGCGTCCATCACATTTCCTCTCACTCCCGCATTCCATCTCCATGATCTCGTGGGTTTACATATCACCGTTGGCCGTGCTGTGCTTGTGCCAAGCCGTGATCCCGCGTTGTGGCCTTGCAGTTCCCAGGCAAGCTCCAGGCACCATCCAACACGCTGTTTGCCGCCCCCAAGGAGAACTACCCATCGCACGGCCTCGCCAGCCAGCCCTCCTCCATCTACTCCTCCTCCAGCCCCCTCATCGTGCTCGTGCCCGACAACTTCGGCCACTGCACCGTCACCCTCCTCGGCCCGACCACCAGCTCCGGCGCCCGGGCGCAGACCTTTGACAGCGCCGCCTACGCCACCAGCATCGCCTACCTTAGCTCGCAGCATGCCGTCTGCTTCTCGCATGTCTCCGACGAGCATGCATGCAGCGTGGCGATCACGTTTGCGCTCGACGTCCTCGGCCAGGTGTGCGGCCGGCAGCCCTGCAGAGGGCCCTGAAGCTCAGCTCGCCACACAGCTCACCACACCATGATGATCTCTTGTCCAGATATACCATGTTTGTTGCCAAGCACAGTGCGTTGCTGTCGGTGACACCTTGCGTTGTTGCCTAGTAGCATGTACACCATACGCCTGAACTTCACCATGCATACTGTCATGTAGCTTTTGGAGTTGTGTTTGGCTGTTTCCCCCCCCCCGCTGTTCTGTTCCTCCACTGTTTCAACTGCCATGCACAGTCTCATCTGCCACGCGAATGGTCATGTTGGCAGGTATAAAGACATAGCCGGCGCTGATAGTTTCTGCAACAATCACCCGGGCTACCCATGCATGCAGATCCCGATGCTGCGCGACGGCCTGCGTGAGTGCCAGCAGCTGGCGGACAGCAGCGAGACGCCGCAGCTGGCAATCGAGATGGCGGAGGGGGCGCCCGTGGCCGTGTGGGCGCTCGTTGACCTCCTCGCCTGCGTCATCTCCCGCAGCCGCCAGGCCTACAAGGGCGTCAACCACCAGGTCAGCGAGATCTTCAAGCAGAGCATGCAGGGCGTGCGGCCGCACGCCGTTGCGGACCTCCTACTGGTGCGCATGCATCGCGGACATGCATCGCGTGCAACACTCCGCGGCAGCGCCGGAATGGCATCTCGAACTTTGGCGCATGTGCTTGTGCCTGTGATCTGCAGTGAGCACACGTGGACACGGCCAGAGCAGGAGGGCGCGTCGAGACAGCAAGTGCCGGCCAGCAGGTTCCTGCGCGCTGTGCCGTGCTGGGCTGTGCTTTGGTCACCTGGCTTGCGGATCATGCAGCCGTAGCACCTGCACCGGCAGGGCAGCGGACTCCCTGTTGCCACGCATGCATGTGCGCACCAGTAGCCGCTCAGGTGCACCAGACATGCAGGTGTCGTACATCATGTCATGTGACACGGTGTACCACGACGCGGCGCAGCTCGCGGCGGCGGAGGCGGGCAACGCGCTGCGCATGTACGGCCTCGTGCCGGGGCGGGTCATCGAGGACGGCCAGGGGCGGCGCGTGCCGATGACGACCGTCATCAACCACTGGAAGGTCCGCAGCCCGAGCTCTCCCCCGCCGACGTGATAACCTGGCATGCGTGGTTGCAGAGCATCATGTTTTTGGCCCCATTTCACAGATTGCTCCTTGTTCTTGGATATTGAGATCACAAACCTGTAAACGCGACCTCTTGTACGGCAGCGTGAGTGGCCATGGAGGTGACGATTCGTTGTGCGCGGCAGCCACTCTTGCAGAACGTGCCCCCGAGGACGATGTGCCGCGATTCAGATTGATCGTGTCCGACGTGTGGGGCCACCGCGGACAATTGATGCATCAGGATGCGGCTGCCTCCGTGCTGGCCGACCTCATGCACCCAGCTGTGGCGGACGCGCCAGTCGGTGTAACGATGTCCTTAGCGGCCACAGTCGGACGGCACGGGACGGGAAGTCTGTCAGGGGCTGAATGCCCTGGACCTCCTCCATGTGGCTGTGCTTCCAGGCGCGGCGTGAGTGCATCTTCATGCGGGTCGCCGCTGCCGCGCTGTGATGGGTATTGCGCCATACGCAATATACCACCGCACCCGCCTCCGGCACACACGCTTCACATCACACTCTCCTCACTCGTCTTGAGACTGATCTCACAGGCGGCCCGTCCTCATCTCACAGCGTGTCTCCAGGCCAGCGCTGAGCACTGTGCATGCCGTGCAGGTGCTCAAGGCGATCGCCGACAAGCGCGCGCCGCTCTTCGTCGAGCACCTCTCCGCCGCCGCCGCCTCCCGCACTGCGGAGGGGCCCGCGGCGGACCGCGCCGCCAAGGCCCTCCTCGCCGCCGAGCTCACCCCCCGCAGCCTCCTCCGCCTCGACCTCTCAGCCGGCCTCTCCCTGCCGCAGTGGCTCCGCATGGCCCACCTCCTCCACGTAATGCCCCTCGAGCACCTCGCCATCACCCTCCCCCTTGCCGCCGCGCGGCGCGAGCGCTCGATCGAGTTTGAGGTCCGCGCGCGTGAGGTCTGGTCGGCGTCCGGCGCCGGCAACCCCCCGCACTGCTCGGATGATATTGACGCGCTCGCGGAGGCCGCGTTCGCGGGGGGCCTGAAGCGGCTGCGCGCGCTCGACCTGCTCAACAGCCAGCTCGACGCGCCATGCATGGGCGCGCTCGGGAGGCTCCTCGCGGCGACCTCGCCGACCCTCGTCTCCCTCAACCTCCACTGCAGCCTCCGACTCTACAAGCTGACGGAGTACGGCTGCTGCGACGTGCTTGTGTGCGACGCGCTGCGCACGCTGCAGCGGCTACAGGTGCTCTGTGTGACGGGGCTGATGATGCCGGGGATGCAGATGGCCGGGGGGCCGGACGGGCTGCAGCTGCTGGTGCCGTGGGGGGATCTACCGGAGCTGCAGGTGGTCGTGTTTTCGCCGCCGGCGCCGGCGGGGCACGCGCGGCAGGTGGACGGCCGGCCGCTGGGCATGCGGCTCGGGGAGACGCCGGCCAAGTTCCAGTCGCGGCTGCTGAGCACGGTCGGGGGGATGCGCGTCGCGCAGGCGCCGCCGTGCTGCCAGGAGGTCCTGCAGGGGAGCCGGCAGCCCGCGTTCCTGCGGCTCGCGGCGTAGCCGCGGCGCGCCACCGGCGGTGGACTTTTGCGCGAGTGCGGGTGCATGGTCAGGCCCGCTGCCGGTGCGGGAGTAAGTGTCTCAAACAACGTGTCCTGTTTGGGCGGCGTCTTGTGTGTGTGTGCCGGACTGATGCAAGCTGCCGGGGCCAGCCGGGATGTACTGCAAGTGTTGGCAGGAGATGCCATGGTTGTAGGCGCTGGTAAATTCACCCAGCGTGGTGGGAGAGGGCACCTTGTGCGAGACTGAAGCTAGGAGCGCCGCTGCTGTGGCGCTGGTGAACAAGTGGTGAGGCCCGCTGCGGCGTTCCGCTTTGCTGCATGCACTGTCCAGAGCGCGACGCGTGCTTTCCAGGCTGTAACTGAGTTTGGGCCTGTTGCGGCGTGGCCCGAGGCGGGGCGGCTGCAGCTCTGGTGCCCTGCTAGCGCCCTCCGCCTATCTAGCACTGTCAGACAAGTTCCAGTGTTTTGCAAACAATGACATACAGAGGTTTGCGAACTTTCGCAGCCAGGATGGCGCCCTTGTTGGCAAAGATGTGCCGGACGTGCTGTGCATGCTGGCATGTGTCGTGCGTGCTGGGCGGGCGCTGATAGCATGGATGAAATTACAGCAAGGGCAGGGGTAGCGGTTCCGGCTGCCTGGAGGCAATGCGAGCCCGGGCGAGGCGAGCCCGGGCGAGGCGCATCATGCATGATGCTTCGTGATGTTGCGAGTTGCTTCCGTGTGTTGAACGTGGGTCGCTCCGCCGTTGCAGGCCTGTGGGTCGGGCGACCAACTCACTTCTCAGTCGCTGTGATTGTGAGCGCATCTCAATGACATGCACATGAAATGTATGTTCCGTGAGGTGCAATGCAGCGCTGCACGCTGTCTGCCTCCTTCCATACCAGGTATCCCATTGCCAAAGCTCTAGTGCATCCGTCCACAAAGCAACCAATCGATTCGTGTGATGTTAGGCTGCAGTTCAACTTGCACACCGCGCAGGCGCTTCTAACTTGATGTGCATGTGAAGAGTGTTTGTGAGCCAAGATCTGAGGTATGTGGTTTCGGGGTTGACTTGTTGAGTCTTGATAAATCCACGCCCGCAGCTGTCTGAGGCCTGTTCTCGCACGTGTTGCTTCACGCCCCGCCTTGGTATTGCTCTGCGCTGAATCATCTCAGTGAAGCTTCCAAGGGGGCGCCAACGCCACAATCCAATACTGTACATGGGCCAAGGCCTGCCTGCATGCTTGGACGCTGGCATGTTCCAAGTGTGGCATCCTCAGTTGCCACCTACGCACGCCGCATGAGATGGCGGACGACTACCTACGCCCAAGCTATCTGCCAGTCGAAGCGCATCCAGTCCCACTTGACCTCGATTTCGAAATACGCATCTGCCGCAATGCGGTGAGCACAGACAAGTTCGAGACAGCATTGACTCTCACCCTCCCAATCACGCAGCACAGGATTGTAAAGACGGGTCCCAAGCATCAGCTCCTTGAATTCAGAGAACGCTGCCACAGCGTGGGCAATCCCCTCAATCTGCGCTGGATCGTCTGGTAGCAGCCAAAGCCATTTCAGCGCTGCCCATGCCGCCCCTGGCGCGCTCTGCACAAATGAATATTTAAAGCCGTCATGATACGCATAGTCTGGCTCAAGCGCTAGCTTGGTGAGGGCCGGAAGCGCCTCGAGGCCAAGCACGTAGTCGGCCTGCAGCTCCGGCGGCACCGAATACACCCAGATGCATAGGCTCTGCAGCTGCTGCACGCCCGCCAGCGCCCCGCACTCCTCTGCTCGCTGCAGGCAGCTCCGCCAGCCGTAGGTGCGCAGAGCTGTGAGCTGCGTCAGTGGCTGCAGGGCCACGAGGCCTGGCAACTCGAATGTGAGGTCACGCATGCCGAAGCTGAGGGGCAGGTGCTGCAGCGGCAAGCAGCTCAGGCACAAGAGGGGCTCCTGGAACGTGTCTGCGGCTGGGCGCTTGCGATATGCATTGCACGTGATCCTCAGCCGCTGCAGCCTAGACGCACTGGCAGCCAGCTGCCAAACCACACGCAGCACGACCAGGAACTCCCCGACGACGCTGAGCTCCTGGAGGCACGCCAGAGGCGCCAGGGCTGCAGGAGCCCAGGCAAGCAGTTCGTCCTGCCTTACTGCGCAGTAAGGCTTGGGCAGGAGACATGCACAGCTTGATGTCAAGGCTTCTGAGCAGCACAAACTTCTGCAGGCTGCTCCACAGCAGCTGGATGAGGGGAACATCCCCGGCGATCCAGTCTGTTGCGTCTCGGTTTGTGATCACAAGGGCAGTGAGCGGAGCATTGAGCTGGCTGAGAAGGGCGCTAGGCACAATGTTGCACCTGCTGGTAACGTCCAGGTGCCTGAGGAATGGCAGGCTGAGCGGGCGCGCGTCGCGGCTCGGGCGCGACGAGCCGGTGCCCCACTCCTCATCGATTGTGAGGGAAGCGAGTGCTGTGACAGTGCAGAACTGCGCGGCTAGACACTGGCGTGGGGCATCTGAAGCTGTGCAGAGGTCTGCGCTGTCGCCAAGGCGTGGGCGCTTTGCAGGCGGTAGGTCTTCGGGCGGCACCCCGATGTACACGCAGAGCTCCTGGAGGGCTGACAGTGGCTGCAGGGCGGTCTTCAGCAGCGGCAGATCTCCATGGGGAGTTCTGGTGCAGCATGGGTGCCCCAGGTGCAGGACATGCAGGGCTGTGAGGGTGGCAAGGGCTGGAGCGAGGGTGTGCAGGGAGTAAAGTAAAGTACAGTAAAATCTGAATGTACTGAGTCGTATCATATTGGACATTGACAACTCCGAGTTAACGGGACCACATATGCCGAAGGGGTAAACCACCTGGAAACCCCCCTCAGACGACCGTACGCAACTCACAGGGCCTCCTCCTGTGCTAAGCGAGGTGGTCACGTATGGCCGTTTCGACTCCCCAAAGCGCACGCAGAATCGAACCCACGACCTCCTGATTCGGAGGGGGCAGCTTTTAATCCGTCCTCAACCCATTGGACGGAGTCTTCATCACAGAACGGGTCGAGGCGCAGGCTGGTCAGGGAGGAATGGTGGCGCAGCGCTGTGGCGAGTGCTATCACTTTGTCACACATGGGCGCGGCCTGTGGATGGACGGAATCAGGGCGAAAGCTGTAGGATATTGCGCCGTCCAGAGAGCTGATTAGAATGAGAGACAACAGCGAAGGGGGCGAGGGCGGAAGCAGCTTCAGGGCTCTGAGGAAGGGGGGAGATCGGATCTCGTCCGGGGCGATGAGACTTCTGTTGGGGAGATCTGATATGATCGTTGAATCGTTGAATTGATGGCAGCAGGGTGGTGGCTCGGCAGAGGGTCCCGTGAGGTGGCCACTGTGAGGATATGCGCCAGCACGTTACCAAGGCAGTAGTACTGCCTCAATCACCCGTTGCTGCAGGTGATCTGGCAGTTTCGAGACACCATCTGATATAGAGCTCCAAGTTGCTGCACTGGGATTTTGCTGCCCATGTCAGCTCTAGAATGTCTGTTGATCGAGGATGCAGCCTCAGAACAGCTAGAATATTGGGCACGTTCACACATGTGTGCCTGCAGTGCGTTACTCTCGCATGTATGCATCAGGGAGCTCATCAAGTGTACCGCCAAGGCTGAGATAGACGATCTTGTTGCAGTATGCCGGACGTCTGTACCACCGGCATATCTTGTCCGCCTCATCAATTTGTCGCTGTCGTTCGCACCTACAGGTCTAAACCAAGCTACAGTCACCTTTTTGACTGGAATGTGCTTTGTAAAACTCGCCATTCCTTTGTGTTCCTTGCGGTCAGCTTCTGCATGCACCATGCCTTGAGCGAGGATTCACAGGCGAGGATAAGCAGATATCGATCGTCCAACTATCCTGCCACTTCTATTCTTGACGGGCTTGTCATTTGGTGTGCTGGCTGTACATATGCATGTCTTTCTTGTCCCGGCCAAAGCTTTGGTGCGATTCTCCAGGTCTGATCATCGATTCTCACCGCACCGCCTCGTCAGCCACTGCAACATGACGATACGCGGTTGAACAAGTAGCAGCATGGCATAAAGTCATACCTAGGTATCATGTATGCGTATCTTCACTGAACCTATACCTCTCGATGTAGCTGTTCTTCAACCTTTGCATCTGCTACGTCGGGCAACGTTCAGCCAGAGCTGTGATGAAGTAAGAAGCCGCGATCGCAGCTGAAGCCTCGTTCACAAATAGCTTCAAGGCTTTGGCGCAATGCATTCGCGTGTAGACTTGGAGAACGCCACCGCGACGGTGGTTGCGCACGCGGATGGAGTGCTCCGGCTGGAATGGCAAACAGCTGCGCTGCCACCACATCTGGTGGCACACAATGCCGTTCTGTCCAACATTTCGGAAGCTGCTGCTGTGGATGAAGTCGTCCCGTTGCCGATGACGCGAGGAATGGCAGCCGCGTGGTTGGAGGGTGTCCTTGCCCAGGAAGGGAGTGATTCCCTGGCTGGGTTGGGAATGCGGGCAAGCAAGCTCGCGCAAGTGCTCGTGGTACGCACCGCATGCAGTGCATCGTCGCTACTGTAGCTGATGTACTCTCTGCATGCTCTATTAGTCTGTCTACTTGTGCTGTGGGGTTAATTCATGCTGGCGCGTTGTTCCCCACTGGAAAATGATAATAAATTTCAGCATATCCGGCCCGTTCTCGAGACGATGATGATGGCCGTTGCCCTGCAGGGTCTAGCGGTGCACCATACAGTGCCAAGTTCGACCACCATCCTACGCCAGCTGTAGAACTGTGCACATTCACCATGTTGCTCTTCAGGCCCAGTGCCGGCCCAGCTGCATCGACAAAGTCTGTGCGCTGACACGTGAAACCACAACACTGCAACAAAGTCAGCTGTGCATACACGAGCATAATCTCACCACAGTCTCGAAGAATGCTTCCGTACGCGTGTCGGCGCAGGCCTACACTGATGTCTTACGCCTGAGAGTGAGGCCCAGGTAACTTCCGATGTTCTTGGTCGGTACAGCCTACCTGCTCACCAATGTGTTAAAAAAACAACACTGTTTCGAGCCTAATGATTCTGCACCGCTGCAGGCTGCTGATGCCATGGGGGACTCAGAAACCGTGGACAAGGTGTGCGCAGCTCAGCGCAGCCGGGTGGGCCAAGCCGTCTCGAGCTCGGCCTGGAGGCCGCGCCAGGCGGCCACCGCGCCGCCGCCCAGCACCGACGAAAGCACCCACGAGTTGCCGGCAACAGTGTCGACGTACGCAGTTGACAGCCCTGGGCAGCACGGCACGGGCCCGGCCCGCTGGCCGCCCGCGGGCCTGCGGCGCTTGCTCAGCTGCTGCATATCCGGTGAGCAAGCACCCCCCCCCCCCCCCCCCCCCCCCCCCCCCCCCCCACCGCCGCGGTGCACATCCTGCAGTGGTACATCACGAGTAGATCTTGTGGCCGTGTGAGCTGCTGTGCATGACGATGCTGTACGTGACGGGGACATGCGACTGCTGCATGCGCGTTGAGCTTGCCGTATACGGATCCGCCGCCGCACGGTGACCTGGAGCTGTTTCCTTCACGTCATGCATGCGCGCAGGCCCACAGGAGCCTGGCCCGGCAGGCAGGACGGCGCCCACACCGCACACCCTACGAGCCCCCCCGGAGCGCGTGCTGGAGGTACTGCACCCACTGGACGACGAGGCAGAGTATTCCAGGGAGAACGCGCTGCCGTGGCTTGAGCAGGTGCAGCCCCCGCGGATTTCTGCGCTGCATGCATGCCGATGCCTCGCTGCTTGTGCTGGAGCACACCACCAAGCAGACCACACGGTGGACACTCTGAACAGATGCTATACCCTGTTAAGCCACTGGCAGTGCTTGGTGGGTGTGAATTGCGCTGCCGCTCAGACAAAACGACGGGCCAGCCGAGCGGTGGTGACCGTGGCGGTGCTCATATGCATGTGCCGTCATCCGCTGCGCTTAATTGCCGCCAACGCGCAGCACGCACACCACATCTCATGTCGAGCTATAAAACACTCCCATCGAGCACGTGGGTTGGCGTTGAGAGGAGCTAGGCCGCGGTGCAGGTGGCCCATCTGTGGCTTGGGCAGGTGCGGCGCGGCCCGCGCAAATGCGCGTCTAGACAGCTGCATCACGCATGCATGCCCGAAAGCTTGACCGGTGAATCGCTTGACGAGTGCCCCTGGTGCTGCTTTGGGAATTCGGTGTCGTTGTACAAACGTGCTGCCTGGACCAAACGTGGGCAGCCCATTGTATATCGGCCAGTGGCGCGCACTTGTGGCCACCGGTGAGCTCTACACAGCTACCGTAACACAGCTACCGGGTGAGCCCTACCGTGACACTGCTACCGCGCTCTGGCGGGCTTGTGGCAACTCGGAGTGGGTGCCAGCAAACATGTGGGCGCAGCATGCACACCATACCTGTAACGATCGTGTGCTGTGATGCGGATCAAAACAGCACACATGCATTTCCAACAGCAGGGTGCGGCGCAGGTGGTGTCTGCGGTTCCCACGCCGATTGGCATGCAGCTCATGCATGCGGCGATCATGCTTGATCGAGACCCAAGGGCGCGTGAAGATTCCACCGCAGCTGACACGCAGGTGCCCCAGCAATGCATGCCGACATTGCTCGGCCGCCTGCCCGCCCACCTCCAGGCGCTGGCATTCCAGGCGCACGATGCCTTCAGCTGCGTCCACAAGCACCGCACCCTGCATGTCGGCACGTCTGAAGCCGAGGAAGTGGAGTTCATCACTGCTGTGCTGCCGCACTTGCCGCATCTGGTCGCTGTCAAGCTGACTGTGGACCGCCCGCCGAGCGCCAGCCAGAAATCGGCAAGCAACCTGGATCCGATTCTCATTCGTCTCATGCATGCCGCGGTGTCGCCGGAGCGCCTGAAGACACTCCACCTCACGCTCGACCGACGGCAATGCCCCCTGACCCCCCCGGTGGCAGCAGCCCTGGCGGACGGGCTGGGCCAGCGGACCCGGCTGGAATCCCTCCTGCTCAGAGCGAGGGACTGCGGCAGCCCTGCCGCTGCGGCGGCCCTCGCGTGGCAGATCTGCGCGCAGCCGCACCTGACGCGCCTCGACCTCAGCGGCCTGGGCCTCGTGCAATCGCTCGCGTCCACACTCTCCACATGCATGCAGAGTCTCACAGAGTTGCGTCAGCTTCACGTCGCCGACGACTGCATGCCCAGCATGCACACTGCGGCCATCGTGGGGGCCGCTGCCGAGCTGCCGGAGCTCCGGGACTTGCTGCTCGGCGGCGCCGCATGCACGCTTCGCGTCGGCTCCGATGCGACGTCACCGCGAGAACGCTCTTCCGTCACACCGCCGGCGTGCCCAGCCGACTGCTCGACACGGCTGATGACTGACGTCGACCATACTCCTGGCTATCATCCGAGCCGGTCGCTGTGGAGCGGCCTCGGCGCAGCGCTGGAGGCCCACGCTGCGGGGTTCGCGCAGCTGACGCGCCTCGCGCTCGTGCGCTGCGTGCGCTGCGAGGACATGCCGGGCCTCGGCGCCGCGCTCGCATGCATGCCTGCCCTGCAGGCTCTCGTCATCACAGCGACAGGCGACACGATTCACGGCACACCAGCGGCAGATGGTTGGGTCATGCAGTCGGCTCGCCACATCAACTGCGCCCAGATGCATGCTACGCGGCACCTCCTGCTCGGCCTGGCGGCAGCCACAGCACTCAGCACACTTGAGCTTGCGGGGTTGCTCATAAGCAAGTGCGCAGCAGATGCGCTTGTTCGAGTGCTTGCGGTGTTGCCGAAGCTGCACAGGCTGGTACTAAGCGACATCGCCCCCTCTCATTACAGTAGGCGATCCGCGGCCGGCGTGGTAGCCGAGGCGGTGGCGTCAGGGGCGTGCTGCCTTGCGCTACGGGACCTGCATCTGCTGAGCTGCGATGTCGATGTAGAGGCTGCGCAGGCCCTTGCGGCGGCGCTTGGCAGCCTGTCGTCGCTGACAGCGCTCAACTACAACATTTCCATCGGCTTGACGCTACCATCCCGCAACCAGCTGACGCTCCACGGCACCCATCGGCCGGCGCTGGCGGACGCGCTCCGCCGCCTGCCTGGCCTGCAGCAGCTGTCGGTCAGCGCCCGGAATGGGTCTCTGCCCACGCTGCCGCAGTCCACCACGCTGACGCAGCTGACTCTGCAGCTGCAGGAGGTCGGCTACGTGGTGATGGAAACCCTTGCAGCCTCCACAACTGCAGTCGCGGTGCCTGAGGACCCAGCCATGGTTGTGCAGAGGGAGGTGGAAACGGAGGGGTGCAGGGATATGCTACTTAGTGGGATGCAGATGCTGGCGGTGCTGGAGCTGAGTTGCCCCCATCTGGTGCACGTTGGGGACCCAGATCTTGTCGAAGTGCTGGAAGCGGCTATACACTCGCTGCCGCGGCTGCAGGAGGTGCGGCTGCGGGGGGCGCTTGAGGAGGCAGCAGAGGAGCTGGCACTAGCCGTTGCCAGTGAAGACCACGGGGTGAGAGTGTGCACCCCACAGAAGTGCTACCAGGCTGCAGCGGTCACGCCCCCGCCCAGTGCAGACCCCCGCATGGCCAGCACACAGGCGAGACCGGTGGTGGTGTGCAGGTCTTGGGGACTGTGTGAGTGTGCCGCTGCGTGACTGCTTCGACTGTGTGATCGTCTGTGATTGTTGAGTTTTCAAGGACCGGAATGAGCGCAAGAGTGCAAGACAGCGCGGTGGCCTGCGTCAGTGCGAACGCCGACTCGAGCGAGATGGCCCTAGATTCAGCGCGGAGAAATTTCTTCCTGTACACATGCATACGCGGAACGAGGTGTGTGATGTAGAGAGTGTAATGGCTGGCCTAAGGGTCTCCAGCGATGGCGGTGTTGTTGGGCGGTGTCAGGCAGACATGTCCTGGGACAGCCGCGAGGGCGTGTGGCCCTAGATGGCGAACCTCACTGAGTGTATGCATGACTGATTGCGTGGACGAAGATTTATACCACACAAGGGCATGGGTCATTGCATGTATATTATACATTGTATAGCAGAGCAGCAGCACACACTACCAGGCAGTCTTACCAGGCAATGCAGCCACATGCAGCGCCCTGCGGCGGAGTTGTTGGGCAGCAAATTGCAATTGAGCGCCTGGTGGCCCTATGCCTCTTGCCTTGCGTTACGATCCTTAGCTGCAAGTGTGATGCACCCAGCCAAAGAAATTTCTTTGAAATTTCTTAAGAGCGCCTGTTGCGGGCTGGTTGGCTGAGAGTGCACACTGTACAGCCACGGTGCTCCACTCAGCACGTGTTGCCTGGGTGTCTTGAGCCATGGTGTGGTCAGCCTTCAGTGCATTATCAGCACAAAGGCAGAGAGGCAGGTGGTACCGCAGGTTCCGCGTTGTGCACAGCCATGCTCAGCACTTCTCACTCCTCGACTGCAGCATGCACGGACTGCAGTCGTTTGCGCAAAACAATGTGCTGAGCCCAGAGACTAGTGCTCGGACGATAATTTATGTATCACATGCTGGTAGCCTCTTTGCGAGTTGCTTGTAGTTTGGTGTGTTGACTCAACTTGTGCATCCCGGCTCCTGATCCTGCCACAGTGTGATGTCCAGCAAGTGGGACTCCAGCATGCACAGCGACATCACAACACGCGATTGCAACGCCAGTAAACGGCGACCTGATTTCCGTTATGGTCGATGAGTGAACGCTCAGTGTAGCAGCAGACCATCGTTGTCATCTGTGTCGGGCATACCTCCATCCGGAAGGTATGCCTCATCCGGATCCGAGCTGTGATCAGGTATCGACGATCTGAGCCGACAGACAACGTCCGAGCTAGATCAAAGCAGGCAGTATAAATGATTTCCCGTTCAGAGACAGACAGGGCCGCCGCAACAGTAGTTGCGCAAGCGGATGGAGCGCTGCGGTTACAAGGGCAGACATCCGCGTTGGCAGCCGAGCTGGTGGCACGCAACGACATCCTGTCCAACATTGCAGAAACAATCGAGGCAGATGAGATCGTTCAATTGCCGATCACGTGAGGCGTAGCATCAGTGTGGCTTCAGGGTGTTTTTGCCTACGAGGGCAGCGATGCCCTGGCTGAGTTGGGAGACCGGCCAAGCAAGCTGTCGCAAGTTTTAATGGTAGGCTTCACATGGGGCGAGTAGTTGCTGCTACAGCTGATGTAGCCTCTGCATGCACTACTCGCCTGTAAAGTCTTTGCCCAAAAGTCGGGGAGCATCTCAGCTGTGGCTTCAGCTTGCTGATATCGAGAAACGTGCCGGTACGAACTCTTTCGGAAGGTGTGCCCTTCTAGTATATCCAAATGAAACGTCCATGCCTGATGCTCGCACAGCTGCACCGTGCTGCAGGCGGCGGATGCCACGGCCGTGCACGGAGGCCCCGGGGGACTCAGAAACGGTGGCCAAGGTGTGCACGACACAGCTGCCGCAGCCGGGTAGGCGAAGCCGTCTCAAGCTCGGCCTGCAGGCTGCACCAGGCGGCCACCGCGCCGCCGCCCAGCACCGACGAAAGCACCCACGAGTCGCCGGCAACAGTGTCGACGTACGAAGTTGACAGCTCGGGGCAGCACGGCACAGGCCCGGCCCGCTGGCCGCCCGGGGGCCTGCGGCGCTTCCTCTGCTGCTGCATATCCGGTGAGCAAGCACACCCCCCCCCCCCCCCCCCCCCCCCTCAGCCACGGTGCACATCCTGCAGGGGGTCATCCACTCCCGCTAAAGGGTGGTCCCCCCCCGGGCGCGCAAAATTCGCTGCGAAACAGAGAAATTGGGGAAGGTTTCCACTATTGTTTAGGTAGGTTGTGAACTCGTAGTGTTCGATCTCAGTCTTGGGAAAAGTCCCCAAGGTTCGTACCCTTTTCGGCACAAATCAGCCATTCTCCCCAATATCGACAGAACGAAGAGATAACGTCCCCAATCACTCGCCTTTGCTTCCAGAACACGAACCACGCCATAAATAAGCTATAATATGTTGCTATCTTTGTGGTTGGTGTATTTCCGTTGTATGCGGGTGACCCGACACAGTGTGTACAGTACGTAGTGTCGTTCGGCTGCCAATCAACTTGCTGGAGACGGCAAGCAAGCGTCGATCGATGGTGTTTTTGTTATATGTTAAGCAGTGTCGTTGATCAATGAGACAACGCCGATTACGTGCGTCGACGGCTGTATGGCACGTTTGCACGCACAGTTCTTTCGTAACGCGACGCAACCACGTGCTCATCGCATACCAAAACACGACCATTAGATCAGCAGTCGGAACAAGAATTCTGCGCTGTTTGACAGCGTCCTCGCGAGAAGTAGCCCACACCGGAGGATGTCAGGCACTCAATTTCTCCACAACAGACTCGCCACCTCACTAAACACATCGACCACACTACGCCACTCACTCCAGGATTTGGACTTGCATCCTGTATGTGGGCCCGTTTGAGCCTCGACCGTTGTTCAGCTCTGCAACTGCATTGGCTTGCACACTGCACGAGCACAAATGCTCCGAGCGGCTGTGACTTGGTGCCTGTCGACGTCCAGGCAACAAAACGAGTTTATATGCTCTCGTGATTTTGCTTATGTTGTCAAGCAGGGTTCGGTGCACCTCCGGGTCACCGTCTGCTGCCCTGTCAGAGAGACAGGAACGATTCGAGAGCGCTGAAACTGCAGATGCCAAGACACGTAAAATGGTGTGATAATTTTCGAATAGACACAGTTAAAGCTACTCGCTTTGTCTCACTTGTGCACTGTTACCCTGCGTGCCGTCTCAACGTGCACGAATCAGCTGCCTCCCAATTGACAAATTCGATGCAGCGCGGCCGTCTAGGGGCAACATAACACAATAGCAAAGGTTGGGTATAGCACCCCAGAAGAAGTTTGGGAAAGATTGGGAAAGGAGCTGAGACACTGGGCAACATTGGGGAGCCGAGGACGGCAAATCGAGGTTCTCCCCAACCAGACCGGCCATTTCGGCGATTGTGACCCATTTTGCCCAAGACTCCGAACTAAAACACTACGATTGTTCATTCAACATAGACAATAGTGGAAACCTTCCCCAATTTCTCTGTTTCGCAGCGAATTTTTCGCGCCCGGGGGGGGACCACCCTTTAGCGGGAGTGGATGACCCCCTCATCCTGCAGAGGTACATCACATGCAGATCCTGCGGCCGATGCTGTACGTGCCAGGGACTTGCAACTGCTGCATGCGCGTTGAGCTTGCCGTACACGGACCCGACCCCACCGCCCCAGGCGCACGGTGACCTGGAGCTGTTTCCTTCACGTGATGCATGCGCGCAGGCCCACAGGAGCCTGGCCTGGCAGCCGGGCCATCACCCACATGCCACACCCCCCGAGACCCCCCCGATGCATGCAATGGCAAGCTGGAGATGCTTCACCCACTGGACTACGAGGCAGAGTACTCCCGGAAAAACGCTCTGCCGTGGCTTGAGCAGGCGCAGCCTCCGGTGTGAGCATACTGCGCTGCATGCATGTAGATGCCTTGCTGCTTGTCCTGGAGCACATCACCAAGGAGACTTTCCGATGCACTCCCTGAACAGACGCTGCATCTTCGAAAGCTGCTGGCAGCGCTTGGTGGATGTGAATTGCGCTGCCGCTCAGACCAAACGACGGGCCAGCCGAGCGGTCGTGACCGTGGTGGTGCTCATATGCATGGGCCGTCATCCGCTGCACTTCTGCAGTAATTGCCGCAAACGCGCAGCATGCGCAGCATATCTCATGTCGAGCTATGAAACACTCCTGTCGCGCGCGTGGGTTGGCGTTGAGAGGAGCTAGGCCGCAGTGCAGGTGGTGGCTGCGGTGCCCAGTGCGATCGGCATGCAGCTCATGCATGCGGCGATGCTCAACCAAGATGTACCCTCTGCTGGCATGAGCTCGAGGGTGCAGCGGCAGGGCATCGCGGCGTGGCTCGCCGGCCTGCAGCTGCCTGCCCACCTCCAGGCGCTCGCGTACGAAGCGCACGGCAGCTCCCAATGCATTCACACGCACGGCACGCTGCACGCCAGGCTGTCCGATGACACCGACGCGGAGTTCATCGCCCGCATTCTGCCGCCCCTGCCGCCCCTTGTCGCTGTCAAGCTGGCTGTGTGCTGCGCACGGCGCCAGGTGGCCACAACGACCTTACCAGAACCGATCCTGGTCCGCCTCATGCATGCCGCGTTGTCGCCGGAGCGTTTGAAGACACTCCACCTGACGCTTGGACAACGGCGATGCCCCCTGTCCCCCCCGCTGGCGGCATTGGTAGCATTGGCGGACGGGCTGCGCCGGTGGACCGAGCTGGGTTGTTTGCTGCTCAGCGCGGCGGGCTGTGGCGCCTGTGCCACCACGGCGGCTCTCGCGCTACAGATCTGCACGCAGCCGCACCTGACGCACCTCGAGCTCTGCGGCCCGGGCCTCGTGCAGTCGCTCGCGCCCACGCTCACCGAATGCATGCCGCGCCTTGTGGCGCTGCGTCGGCTCCACATCTCCAACGACTGCATGCCCAGCACGCTCACCGCGGACATCGTGGGGGCCGCCTCCGAGCTGCCGGAGCTCCGCGCCCTGCTGCTCGGCGGCGCGGCATGCACGATGCACACCCTCCCTGACTGGTGCGTGCCCGCGATCCCGGAAGCAGCAGCACTGTGCCTTCGCGTTACCACCGTGTCCCGCTGATTGTGCAACACGGCTGACGGCCCACAACAACGACACTGCAGCCGAAGCGTTGGAGTGGCGCGGCCTCGGCGCGGCGCTGGAGGCCCACGCTGCAGGGTTTCCACAGCTGACACGCCTCGCGCTTGTGCGCAGCGTGTGCTGCGAGGACATGCCGGGCCCCGGCGCAGCGCTCGCATGCATGCCGCGCCTGCAGTCTGTCTCCTCCGTCATGGCATATAACATGCCCGATGACGCACCAGTGGTGGGCGACCGCGACTGGACGCCGTGCCCCCGCATGAGCCACGCAGAGATGCATGCTGTACAGCATCTCTGGCGTGGCCTTGCAGCATCCACGCGCCTCAGCTCACTTGTGCTTGCGGGGGTGATCATGCGTGTTCGAAAAGGTGAGGCAGAAGCGATCATTCGGGTGCTCTCAGGGCTGCCGGTGCTGCACAAGCTGGTGCTCAGTGACGTGGCCCCCTCTGGGCACAGCTGGAAGCCAGCAGCCGCCGTGCTCGCCAACGTGCTGGCCTCAGGGGCGCGCTCTCGCGCGCTGCGGGACCTGCATCTTCTGTGTGAAGTCCCAACGGAGGATGTGAGGGACCTCGCGGCGGCTGTCGGCCGCCTGTCGGCACTCAACTTTGCCGTCCAAGCCACCACGTTGGAATCCATTGCCGAAGAGAGTTGTGATGTGTCCCCGTTACGGGCCCTTGAAACAGCGCACTGCCACCTGCCCGGCCTGCAGCAGTTGTCACTCATCGGTCATTATGCCACTATGCGCGTGCTTCAGCACTTTACCTGTCTGACGAAGCTGACAGTGCAGATCACGAACTGCAACTATCCGAACCTGCAGTACGCTGCAATCGCAATGGTGAAACTCGAGGACACGGAAGCGGTCGCCGATGCGGGGCAGATGGGCGTGGAGGAGGGGAGGAGGGGAAGGGGCTTGAAGATGCTGCGGGTGCTGGAGCTTTACGGCGTCAACGATACTAGCACGCGCTTGCATCCGATTTCGCTGGATATGGTTAAGTATGCTACACACTCGCTGCCGCGGCTGCAGGAGGTGCGGCTGCGGGGGGCACTTGAGGAGGCAGCAGAGGAGCTAGCACTGCTAGCTGTGAAAGGGGCTCAGGGGTTGAGAGTGTGCACCTCGCGCATGTGCTACCAGGCCTCAGTTACCGTGCCCAAGGCGCCTGCGGAATCTCGGGAAGCCAGGCGGAGGGCACGGGCAGCCCGTCGGGGGGGGAGGGGGGGGGGGGGGGGGGGGGGGACGCAGGCAGAGCCGCGGGTGGTTTGCAGGTCATGGGAACTGTGTGATTGTGGCGCCCTGTGACTGCTGCTGCTCACGACCAGTGTGTGTGGTGGTCTGGAGCGCTTGAGGACGGCGATGAGTGACAGGCAGATGCTGCAGTGGTGCACCAGTGACCCGCCAGAGTCACTGCAGCGGCCTGTAAAAGCAACATTCTCCTAGCTTCAACATGGAAGTGGATGTAAATCAGCTGCTGGTTCGATGACGGTAAGACCCATCTACTCTGTGAACCCCCCGCTGTGAGTGAAAGGTTTTCCAGCGTGTGGTGCGGTTTCCTCAAGCGAGCCAGGTCCCAATGCTCATCCTGGCCTGCAGACTTTGCGTCATGCACAGGTGCACACGCTGGATGCTTTTGCATGACAGGTGCACACGCTGGATGCTTTTGCATGACAGTCGTCTGTGTAGAAACTACATGCAGGGGCGGGTGCATAAAAGCAGTATCGACGTGGCTGTATGGATCGCCGCCAGAGTTGCAGTGTTTCTGCACTAGCACTGCTTTCGTTGTTTGCATGAACGGATGAATCGTGTTTTGCACGAAAGCATCGCTGGGAGTCGCTTGGATAATTCCCCGTGTTCACCGGTGGCTAGCATGTGACGGCAGAAAGTGCTGAGGACGGGGCCACCTCAGTGTCCTGCTGAGGCCATGGACCACCAGATCGCAAGCGTGCTGCCGCCTCGTCAAGAGGCGATCATGAAGAATACGGAAGAACCGATGCGATTTTTGTCGCAGACCTGGGATCACCAGTCTGCCAGACTTTCCCTTGGCTTGGGAAGCGAACGCTGCCCCGAGAATCTGCAGAATGTCGCCGCAGCGCTGGCACGAATGCGGAGCTGACCATATTCTAGAACTCAGGATCATGACTTAGAAGAATCGGAAAATAGAGTGGGCACAGAATGCACTGCTGTGGGACGCGCTGGCCAGCTGTACGGGATACACGGACACATGAGGCCCTATGTATTCCATGTGTATCGGTGGTTGTCTTCCCACAATTACTTATCTTTTTCTTCTGCACAACGAGACATCGTGCACGCAGGTCTTCGCTGGTGGTGCATCGGGTCCCTGTCGACACTGGGCCTCACACAGTCACTACGTTCGCGATGAAGGTGTGAGATATGATCTGCAGCGTCAAACCACGCGCTCACCAAGCGCACCTCTGCCAAGGAACAAATTGATTCTCAGCGTCTCAGTGCCTGTTCTGGTAGGTGCTACATATAAGTGTACGTTCTGGATGCCTGTAGAGCAGGCGCCATCAACATATCTCGATCGATACCAGCCTGCCGCGGGCATCCTGGCCGGTGTGTACACCCGGCGTTGACCACCGCTCGTCGCTTTAGATCAACTCCAGTATCTCTGAAACTTGCACCCAAGTCAAGTTGCTGACTCCTCGGAAGGAAGCCGTGCTCGCTTGCAGCGCTCGAAGCCGTGTTGCACAACCTTGGATAAGCTCAGCACAGTGCATAGATGGTGACGCCGAGGCCGGCTATGCAAACACCATCAGGGCCCGCATCACACGGCATGTCGGAAAATAGGCAGGCTGTACATATGATGTCTTCTGAAGACAGGCGTGCCATTGCGCTCGTGCTTGTGGAGGCTGGTGCTGTGCTCAGGCTGGACGGCGAGAGTGATGCTCTGACACCGGATCTGGTGGCACGCAATGAGATCCTATCCAACATCGCGGATGCGGCCACAGAGGGTGAGGTAGTTCCTCTGCCGATCACTCGGGCGATGGCCGCGGCGTGGCGTGCCGCTATTGCAGCGCAACCTGGGAGCGAGGCGCTGCTCGAGCTGGGCGTGTCGGCACAACAACTCGTCCTGACGCTTGCGGTGCGTTACCCCCAGTCCGCACCAATACTTTGATGGTCTTGTGTTTCATTTTGCATGGTTCAATTTGCGTGCGCGATAGTCAGGCCTCTGGGGGTCGCGATCCGGTCATCCTGGCTCAGCCTCGTTTCTGGGATTCTGTGATTTCGAGCTTGCTGGGCGCTGGACGAAGGGTTGTTGCGACTATCAGAATACAGAAGCGAAGCCATCAATCAGAGATGTGCTGAATCTGCTGCACTGCTGACGACATGCAGGGCATGGCCATGCATGGGTCGTCTTCCACTGCATGTATGCAGACCAATGTGGCTGTGGGTTATCCAACCGCTCACGACCACCTAGCACGAATTCACATCAAGTGCATACCAGTGTACAGCTGTTCAGCGGCATGTTGAGGCCCTGCATCCTCAACCTCAGGTAGGCTAGACGAACCATGCATGTAGAGCTACAGCGTCTAGACACCTGCGAGTCTCCCCATCGCAGTGAAGCCCGTCACCTGTTGAGGTGTTACAAGGACAAAGCCCGAGAGGCTACCTGAGAGGCAGGTAGCACCGCAGAGCACAACACACACCCCCTGGATAGGTGTTCACAAAGCACACTCAGCACACAAAGCACACAAAGCACAGCCAAGTCTTGCACCAGGACGTCCACCGTCGACGAGGTGGATGCACATTGCTGCAGTATTTCGAAAGGGTCAAACCCGTCGCCGCTCAAACACATGCTCAACATGCATGCAGGCAGCTGATGCCATGGCGGACTCGGAAACCGTCGAGAAGGTGTGTGCGGCGCAGCGCGACCGGGTGCGCCTCGCAACGCACACCGTCACCGTGGGGGAGCTGCGTCGGGGCGACACCTCTGGCGGGACGTCCAGTGGCGGGATTGGCCGGCACCGGCACCGCGCCTGGCAGCGCACAGGCGACTCTGGCGACACCGTGGCCACGTTTGTACCTGCCGAGGACCCGCGGCTGCGGCGGCGCTCGACGAGCGTCCGCACCCGCAAGGCCCCCAGCGCGCTGCAGCACCTGATTTGCTGCTGCCTCAAGCCCGGTGCGTCCCACTACGCGGGACTCCTGCTAGCAGGATAAGCTTGACAATTGAGCCTGCCACCTGTGTGTGCGCGTGTTTTGGCTCGTGATCTCCTTTGCCTGCGTGGGCTGATGTATGTCTTTTTTCTCGGAGATTCCTGCTGTCGAAGCGCTTCGCTGTCGTCGCAGATTACCTGCACCTGCTGACGCACCGGGCCGGATGCCACCGCCGAACAGCTGTCTGAATATCTGAACGCAGCACATGCATCTGCCGCTGACATGGCGGACACGTCTCGGATCAAGCGTCTCGGACTGAGAGTCCCAGTGTACACACACCGCCGCGCGCCTGTGCAGGTCGCAGCACGCCCGACAGAGAACAGGCACGCACCTCCGCGGCGCTTCTGCAAGCTGCGACCGACACAGCAACTGCGAGCGCGCCCTCCGCAGCTGACACCAGCGTGCTGCGGGCACAGCACGCACAGCATGCCTCCGCCTCGCTGGAGCTGCCATTGCCCCCGCAGCCGCCTGGTTGCGCCACCGCCGGGGTGATCCAGGACTGCAACTACTCGAAGAGGAACCCGATGCCGTGGCTGGAGCAGGTGAGGCCCTGCCGGCATGCTGTGCGTGTGCTGCGCTGCGCTGTGAAGCGCGAACGTGCTTTGCCGGTACACTGAATCTGCTTCCGGCTTGCTTGCTGGACGGGCGGCACATGTGTCTGTTGGCGGGATTTCCTTTCGTACGCTTTTGAAGTCTCCGGTACTGGCGGTTTTGACCGTGCAAGCTTGTCGGAGCGCATGCATTCAAGTTGTGTGTTTTGCAATGAAGATGTCCTGGGCTGTGGTGGCGCGCTTGTGTGCACAACACGCTTACATTGTCGAACGCGCTGCTGGTGTGTTTTCGGCGATACCAATACCAGATTGTCGTTGACCGGCACGCAGCCGGTATACCATCAACTCGAGCTAATCGATTCTGATTCGGGAGCAGCGATCCGACGACGGGACGCGGCTGGATGACCAACACGCTGTGAGGCAAACAGCAGGTCATGTGATGGGTTTGTTGGTGCAGGTGTTCTCTGGAGTGTCCACAGGCACCGCCCTGAAGCTCATGCATGCGGCATTCCACCCGGCCACAGGGTTCCAGGAGCTGCAGCCACTGTTGATCGGCAAACCCGCGCACCTCCAGGCCCTCGCGCTCCAAGCATGCACGCCATGCATCGATGCCCAAGGCGTGTTTGAAGCCGCCATCCATGACTCCAGAGCAGCCAGAAGTGCTGCAGGCATGCTGCCCCACCTGCCCTTCCTGACCACGGTCAAGCTGTGCGTCCAAGGCGAGGGTGGGCCTTCCAGAAGTGTCTCCGAGGACAGCTTGAAGGACCTCCTGCAGGCTGTCTGTGCCCCAGGGCATCTCAAGACACTTTCTGTGTCTCTTTCCGACTCCTCCTTGGCTCAGAGCCCCGCCGCTGCGCTCACCACGGCACTCTCTCGGGGGTCCGAACTGGAAGCCCTGCAGATTGCCGGAGGCAGCTGTGGCGATCCTGTGACCGCGGGTGCCCTCGCACGCACGCTGTGCGCGCTGCCGCGCCTGACGCGCCTTGACCTCGGAGGACAGGGGCCCGTCGCGGCGCTCGCGGACAGCCTCTCCGTGCACATGACCAACCTCACGTCCCTGCGGGAGCTTCACATCGATGACGGGGCGATGCCGCAAGAGGATGCCGCGGCCATTGCGCGTGCCGCCGCCACGCTCCCAGCCCTCACGTCGCTGTACTTCGGGGGTGTCAGCACTGCCCGGCGCGGCAGCCTCATCGGAGCGGCTGCGGAGCCGCATCAGAGTGCCCGGCAGATGGTATCAGCCATGTGCACTGCCCCGCACCTCCGGGCGCTGACAATCTACGAAGGGAACCCTATCTCCTCAGCGTGGTGCGGGCTCGGCCGCGCGCTGGACGCTCTTTCGTTGGGGCACGCGCAGCTGACGCGCCTCGCGCTCGTGCGCTGCTTGCGATGCGAGGACATGCTGGGCCTCGGCCGAGCGCTCGCATGCATGCCGCACCTGCAGAGCCTCAACGTTGTGCTCGCGGGCCACACGCACGGCATCCCGAGCTGTGGGGTTGGCGCCGACGCCTGCGACGCGGCGCTGCCGCGCCTGCTGCGCGGGATTCGTGCCGCCCCCCGCCTCACCACGCTCATACTCGCGGGTCTCGACGTGCCAGAGCCCTGCTCGGGCGACTTTGTCGCGACCCTCACCAGCCTGCCGGCGCTTGAGAACCTAGTCCTCAGCGACGCGGCCCCCTCTGGCCACACCTGGGCGCCGGCTGCAGCCGCGCTCGCGGCCGCGATGCGATGCGGGACGCAGCTGACCGCGCTTCGCGACCTGTACCTTCTGAGCTGGCGCATTGACGTGGACGCGGCGACAGCCCTCTCGCAGTCCGTCGGCGCCCTCTCCGGCCTCTCGTCGCTCAAGTTTGCCGTTTCGTGCCTCGAGGCTGGTCAGTTTGACATGGACGGCCTGCGGGACAGTCTCCGGCGCTTGACCGGCCTCCGGCAGCTGCACCTGCGGGCCGCAGAGATCACGGAGCGGGGCCTGCGCGCGCTCGCGCCGGCGCTGCAGCAGCTCTCTGCGCTCACGGAGCTGAGGGTGCAGTACGAGGGGCTGACTGCGGTGATGCTGTGGGAGGCGGCGCTCGCGCTCGTGGTGCCGAGCGGCGCATCGATTCTTGGGGAGGAGGCGCTGGCGCGGGTGCGCATGCTGCGACACTCCAACATCGATATCGGCGGCCCCTACCCCTGCGGACCGGGCCTGCTGGGGCTGAAGGTGTTGGACGTGGGCGGCTGCCGGCTGGAGGAGGGCGTGGTCCTGGAGCCAGTGCTGCTGAAGGACGTGGTACAGTCGTATCCGGGGCTGGAGGAGGTGCGGGTGGGGCCGCTGCTGGGGGATGACCTGTCTGCATTCTCCGACTGGGGGGTGAAAGTGACTGGCAGAGCTTGAGCTTGGATGAACTCTGTGTGTGTTCTGTACATTTGCGTGTGTAGTAACTGCATCGTATGGATGCCTCTGTAGCTTATCTTCTAATTCTGCAGAGATAGTCACGTCTGGGATGCTGTCCTGGGGACCCTATGTTTGAGACCTGACATCTAATGTCGTCATGTATGGATGTCATGTGAGTGTTGGCTCTCCATGATGCAGCTTGGCACCCACACCATACCACTCATGTCGTGCAAAGGGGCAGCTCCCGTTACAGCCATTCCAGCCAAATCCAGTTCAAATCGCAGAGGGATCTTGACAGTAATGAGTGGTGGTGCCCGAGGATTGCGGAGCCTGATCTCCATTCTGTACCGATCCAAGCTACTGGTACAGTGGATGACTGCTTGCAGTTGGCTTGTTTTGCAGACATGGCAGTCCATGGTGTGCCATGTTCCCCTGAACTTGCTTGTGTGACAAGGACCAGGAAAGGGAAGGAAAGAGTCTCTGGGAACGACTAGCAGCTGTAGGTGAACTCGTGGTGTGGCTGCATGGGGCCATGGCAGAGTCACATGGGCGCGACATCAGCATGTTTTCCGTCTTTCTTGCACGGATAGCATACTGGCACTCAAACGGGTAGCTTGCCTGCATTCAACTGCGAGTGCAGGAGCATGCCTGCAACATCCATGCACGCGCTCTGGCCTAGGCAGCTATACCCCAAATCAAGCCCCGGAGGCAGTGCTGTAGGAACCGGCTGACGAAATTTAGATTTACTTTTCTTTACTTGACGCTGCGCAGTTAGCTCGCACCTGTGCTTGCTGTATATGACATTCCACCTTCAAGCCTGAGCACGTCGTTTCGACACGTGCAACCACAGCTACTGCAGCTGCATCATTGCTAGTGACATGAAATTGTAGTACATGCAATGGTTCAGTTTGTACCAGGTGGTCAATGTGAGAAACCAGAGCAGAGCTGCCACATGCAGCAGGTCGACTGGGGTGTACTTCGCCAGCCTGATGCAAATGCAGGGCGGCCCGTCGAAGCTATATCATACATATTTTACTAGACCGTGTGAATCTCTTCACGCGTCTTACAGTGTACGTGCCTGACAATGAACATGTCACCAGCCGGCGCATTGTGCGCTATGTTCTAAAACTGTACTGCACAGCCACAGAGTCCCATATGTAATTGCAGATGTTCATAAATGATGATGCTTCTCACGACGCTGACGGCAAGCAGCATTTGTCTTCCCTCAAGCCAGGACGCCCTCCCTCAGACCACCAGGTTAAAAGCGCGTTGACATGTCGTCGGCATGAGAGCATGAATGAAGAAATTAAAACCGCATTCGTCGCGGTCGTGAACACCAGCCTGCCATGATCCGCGCTGGTCCAAGGAAACAGAATACAACACCACGCCTTCGTTGAACATGTCTGCAGAGCTTGCGCGAGTGTGGTCAAGGCAGGCCGATGACTCTGACCTCTAGAGATACAGCTACCGGTGAATCTCGGAGAGGTAAGGACGCACACGTTCTTACCTGACCGCTTGGAGACAGGCTGACCAGCTGTAACTTTCACACCGTAACATACCATATATCGCAGGGACAGCATATTATGCGCTGTAGCAGCCTAGATCTGGACTGTAAGCCCACAAATTTCCACATCAGAATGCTGATCACGCGCCTGACGTCAAGCAGCAAGTGTCTTTCTTCAGCCAGGACGTTGGGCTGCCCACGGACCACCACCTCGCAAGTGCTTACGTCCCGTCGATACGACGACAGGCAAGACGAAGAAAATCAATCTGTCGGAATTTGAACTCCTAGCAGGTCATATCTCCTGTGGGGCTTATCTCATGTGGGACTTGGAAGACGATGATTGCATCGCGCCTGTGTAGAATACGTCTGCATAGCTTGCACGAGTGCGGTAGGGCTGATATAACATTTGAACATCTTTACCGAATAATGTCCTGAGCCGGGAACCCCGCAGAGTTGAGGATGCACACGTCTACTCCTTGGAGACGCTGACCACGGATAGGAAATGCCAAGGGCATGGAGGGCTGACTGGTCAGTACCTCCATTCGGTGACCAGAAGTTCACAACGTCAGTCATCTCGCACGTCTGCACTACCGAAGGTTGTGTATACAGGTCTGCACCAGTTACAGTGCTGATGACGTGGACATCTGTAGCCACTCGGCCTCGCACAGCCGCTACCGCACTCGCAGAAAAATTGCTTGCCTTGGAACTTACAATCTCCTCGGCATCACAAAGCTTGAAATGGAAGCTACTAGCGGACAACTTCGAACATCTGGAACAAATGTAATGCAGACCCTGCATACTGCGTATCTCCTGTATCTCCTGTATCTCCTGTATCTCCTGGCCAGCGTGCACATACCGCATTCATCGATGTGCGTTGCTCACGATCAACTCCGGTGTCAGTGAAACAAGGCTAATCTTTGGCAACTATGGTAGCGCCTTGGTAGGTCTGTGTGCACGCGTACACCTCCGTGCTGCACTGTGAAGCCTGCTTGCGGAGCACAGGTGTGAGGACCGGAACAGAGGCTTCATCACCAGGAACTTCGAATTACAAGCAGTCTGCTATGTTTGTTGAATCCAGCTGTAGCGGGGCCATTGCGTGTGTGCTTGTGGAGGCTGGCGGGGTGCTGAGGCTGGACACCCATCCCGGGGAGCATGCTGCACTGACGCCCGAGCTGGTGGCACGCAATGGCATCCTGTCCCACATAGCAGAAACCGCCACAGGGGTTGCACTGGTTCCTCTGCCGATCACCCGGGTGATGGCTGCGGCGTGGTGTGCCGCTGTTGCAGCGCAACCTGGGAGCGACGCTCTGCTGGAGCTGGGCGTGTCTGCCCAGCAACTCGTGCTGACGCTTGCGGTGCGCTGCCCCGAGGCTACAGCACTGCTTTGACAGTATGCATGAGGTTGCACACATCGATGTTCGTGCGCGAGTGCTAGGACCTTCGGGGCTCGCGAAGGTCAGCGGCATCCTGGCATCTTCACTACAAGAACGACCGGCACCCGTGACTTGTCTCGGGTGGACGGCTGCACCCGTGATACAGTCGCGGGTGTGCTGATTCGGGTCCATCGACTCGTGGCTTCCCCAGCGATTGCCCGTGACAGTTTGATCTGAGTGCAGCGGGTGCCCTGTCGTGGGAGAGGAGTCCACACCTGCCCGATACATCAAACTCCGACTGCTCCTGGGGAATTAGTTGATTATATTATACGTTGGGGTGCGTGGCACTTTGAAACAGCCCGGCGTCTGATTGATACTAGGGCTGTAAATTTAACTTTACCCCCATTTTAACTCAGTTTAAAATGCTATTTTACTTTACAATTTTCAAGTTGAACCGATTCAGAGGCGTTAAAGGGGGTATTTTACTTTTATTTTACTTTAACGTGTTGTAACGTTAAGGGTGCTTTAAAATGAAAATTTAGACCAAAAACGGCTGCATTCACATTGGCTTCGACCGACCTCACCGGACAAAGAACTCTAGCAATGCACGGTGGCCATGGTTGAACTAGCACACATGTTGCTGAGTTCAATGTGTGACACTATGCGCTTTCTAATGCTTTGGGAGTCAAATTCCGTAGTCTCTGTGTGCACCTGTCTTTGATTTGGCAGTGAGCAACTGCCAGGCATGCCGCGAAGCAAGCGGCCTGTAGACTCTTAAGATACTGATAGTCTTGACGAGGAAAGTCTTGATGATGTGGTAGGTGTTGGTGGCTCTAGAAAACGTAGAAAGACTGCTGCGATTGCGGTGGCTCAAAAGAAGAAGCCGGTCCAGAAAGCATCTACGAAGAAGGGCAAAACCCGAAAGAGGGCAGAAAATGTCAGCGAGGCGAGCAAGGCGAATGGTGTGCTACGACTTATGTCCTCGACCAGCTGCCTGAAGAGCAAGGAAGCTCCATCTACGCAGCTCAAGCGATCATCATGATGCTGGTTATGCCCATCTCTTAATGGTTGTGATGCGGCTATAGTTGAGAATCCAGCATTCAAAGACCTGTTTGAGTTTGTCGATGAAGTGGATGAGGAGGAGCTGGTGTTGCAGAACAAGGGTGCTGCGGCATGTGACCTTGATTCTGCTAGTCTAGGATCATGCGCATCATTGTCAATTTGCTCAGGAGGCGCCGACAGTTGGTAGATGGTGCAAGAGGTCTGTCTAGGTCTCTGCGGACGTGTTTGTGGTGCTCTAAGGCGGTCTAGTTGTTGTGTCAGGCCTCCTCGACGTGTTTAACAATTTTAAGGGTAAAGCGGCAAAACACTTGTTTAAAACACGTCTAAAGTAAAGCTTTTTGAAGCTATTTTACTTTTATTTTACTTTAGCTTTCTTAATTAACGTTAAACCAGGCTCCCAAATGTTAAATTTACAGCCCTAATTGATACCGGCTAATATTGAATTGCGCGCGGGAATTCGTATTATGCGTTGCTGTCACTCGTAGTTGAGCCACACTGTCATTCAATATGAGGTTGTGACTTGCCTTCGGCGCATGTAGCCCGGGTATTCATGTAAGGTGCAGTGGAGAGTGGGCTGGAGCTCGCGCCTGGGCCCGTAATGCACATTACAAGAACGAGTTGTACCCGTTGACGCCAGCCTGACGTCCAAATTGTTTCAACAGCAGTGTGGGCACACTCGCACATCTTCTCCAAATGACAGCAGTGCGTGAAGTGTCGACGTCACGAGTGTTCCAGCATTTTGTAACAGTGCAGGCGCCCCTGCATTGGATTGAATTGCACAGTATTCCGCAGTAACTCATACACATCAAGGTCCTTGATCTGCAGTGCGCATTGACGGCATGTCTCGTGGCATATCAGAGCCACGGCCATCCGGCCGGCGGGGCCTTGTCGACACACGCATGAGCATGAGCAAGCATGTCGACATCGTCTGCGCCAGATGCTGCACATCGGGAGAATTGAATACATTTCGACATGTTCAATGCTATGATATGACTGAGACAGGGAATGCGCATTGACTTCGGGCAGATGTACTCTTTCTCCCGCCATGCAATCGGTACTGCAACTTCTCGTCCCGCCAAGCGTCTGGCCACCACCATGTCGATCTATATAGATCGTTTTTGGCATATATGCCAAAAACGATAGTTCACTGCAGACCATTTGCCTAATACATTACATTATTGTCGCACAGTGATAGTGGTACCGCAGCGATCAATGTGTCAGCGAAGCGACCTTGCCTTCAGCTGAAGCTTGACAATTCGTCGTATGATGGTGCGAACATTCCCGAATACGTTGAATTGTGGAATTCAACATCGAATTGCTACATATTGTCTTCATAACATGTGTATCTGGGGGATGAGTGGTTGCCCAGCTGTTTGCATTGCGCTGGTCTCGTTCAACAAGCCATCTCGCAGCGGAGAGCTCTCATACGCCCCGACAAAGCACGCGGAGCGATCTCACTATGTCTAAGAACGTACTCAGCGCGCAGGACGGTAAAGCCTGAAGATGTACCTTCCATTTCAAGACACACCGCAATATTGCTGGCACTTCATCACAGGTATGCAGTCCCCCACCAGCAACAGATCTCGCAAACTCCTCAGAAGTATCCCAGACAATGCCTCAGTAGGATTACAAAAGCCGATTCTGGACTAGCACTTGCAATCATGTATGCTGATACGTACAGGTGCTCGACGCCTGCAGAATGCGACCAGACCAGGAAGAGCCGGAGGTGTGACAGAATCACATCGGTTATGTGCCATAGTGCACGTCGATTATATTTCATACCAAGCTACTATACTGGCATTCACCTAACACTGTCGTGGTTTGTTGATTCCAGGAATGGCAGGTTGCCTGTGCTATTCAGCTCAGGCACCTATCCGATATAGCATGGGAACAGACGAAGTTCTTCAAGGCGATGGTCGTGGACAAGTGGGGACAACTGGCATGCGCCGGGAAGAACAAGCCAGAGTTTGAGGCTGCTGTGAGAGCTTCATTGAGCAAGAGTTGGGCAGACGGACTGAGCGACCACAGGGAGGTGTGCCATGGGGCGTCAAGCACTGCCATATCATGATGCGTGCCTCACATAGCACTGCTGGTGGCAGCAGCCACACGTTTGGTTCAAACGTGCAGTACATGGAGCCCATGCTATTAGCAGACTTCCTTGCTCTGTCAAGTACCGACGACTGGCCAACACGGATTCCAGACATATTCAAGAAGTTCCAGAGCCTTGAGGAGGTCAGGATGAGTACCAAGTCCGGGGCACCCTCTGCTCGTAAGATGATGGCTGTCAAGAAAGAACTGAAAGAGTTATTCAAAGATGGGGAGGCGTCGGCAGCGACCAAGCGGTCTCTCACAGCGAGAACAGCGACGCAGAGTGTACGGCACGAAGAAGACCAGACCGCCGTCGACTGGGCGATACTGCACGCATAGGAATGCAGTATTGCAGTATGTAGCTACAGCTTCAAGAAGCGTGTTCAAGATACGGTCTGCGCGCTCGAACAGCCGGGCATACGCACCTACTCTCCAAGTCAACCGACGACGGTATCACAACATGCGACGAAGACAGGCCAACCGACCACAGCGAGCAGCACTGGAATGCATATGTTATACTTTTGGTGACTCACCTTACCCAGCACCGGGTCTGCAGACACCCGGGGACAATGCTCGCACCTCAGCATCGCAAGTCCTCACTGCACGCCAGGCACGGATACCGCGACCATTCGCGACGAATACACGCTCCAGCGATTTGACATACGTTCTACTTGATATTTGACCGCCTGTACCCGTCCGATCGTAGCAATACGAGATGCAGACCTATCACACCTGGCATGCGGCAGCGTAGAGTACAACACAGGCGGACGTCGAATGGCCTCGTAATTACCCCTACGCGACCCATTGTTCCAATGTATCGCTTCGGTGTCATCTGACACGACAACAGCAGTGAAATACGCTAACCAGCCGTCTACCTGTAGCTCATGCACGCACAAACAACCGACCAGAGAGCCCGACATGCATCTCCAGGAACAGACCAGCGCACGCAAACCGTCTTCCAGATCATATTGGAAGACTCCATCGCGATCTCCGAAGCAAAAAGCTTTCCACAGACTCTGTCCGCGTGACACTCATTCGGCTGCGCGCACCCGAGATACACCCCCTCAAATCGCGCCTCGGGTGTGAGTCTCGGGTCAAGTCGTTCTTGTAGTGCTTGGACCGATCGTCAACGTCAACTTAAAGCAGTGCACATTGGCATGTATTTTTACGTTCAGATTTGCACTGGTGCCGGCCGTTGCGGAATGGTATGAAAGATACCTTTCAAGAGCTCCTTTGCCCTGTGGCGTTGGCTCTGTACAGGCTCTCTGAACACTGTGCTGCTGAAGAATACGATTCTGGTTTTCATATGACACAAATGCCTCAACAACACTTTCACGGCATAAGAGACGCCATCATCACAGGTCCTACGCCACACTTGCACACCCAGGTGCGCCACTGGACTGGGTGCGCGATCTTGGGGTGAGCAGAATCGTAAGTCCTTCGGAAATGCGAGATTTGATGATCTAAAGGTATCATTGTGCTCTAGAGTCAATTTAACATACGTTGGTGGGCTTGGAACCTCTGTGATAGCTAGGAGATGCATCTGATGGCCACCATCACCTTTTCTGCCCACCTGGTGGGTGCTCCACGTCAAAGGGTGCGCCGATTGTGGGTGAGCTGGTCTAGCAAAGTCACTGCAACCGGGTCTGCGGCGGGCCTAATCGTGTTGGAATACAAAATCACAGTACCAGAGTTGATGTACAACTGTTGGAATGTGGAGCTGGGTTCCTGGAGCGTGGGTCACTACGACAGCTCACCCAGCGGGTGTGCCATGGTTCTGAGTGAGGTGCGCTTTGTGGGAACCTGGCCGGTGAAAGGCCCAGCGTCATAAGGATTCGCAGAGCATGGCATGTTACACCATCTCATCAAGTGGAGGAAGGCTGCTAGGCTCAGTCTGCTGGTTGGATAGTGTGTACTATGTGAAGGTTGTGGATGAGCCTGTTCAAGTCAACACTGAGGCGGGCTCAGCACCCTCTGCACATGCCAATGTGAATTTAGTTGGCTTAAATCAGCTGGGATGTGTCCGTGAATGGTGAATGGAGATTGCACGTGGTGTCCATGCCGTGTGACTGAAGTACGAGCCAACTGCGCCATACACCAGATCAGATATCCGTGCTTTCGCATAAATCTGTCACCATTGAAGAGCATGCTGTAATCCGTGGTCGATTGTCCGCAAGGTCTGTCCTAGCAAAGGCCACACAGAGCCATCGACAGCCCGTTCAATGGTGTTGAAGGCGTGAAAAAGTCCGTCATGTCATATCCAACGGTCTACACAAAGTGCAGCATCCTTTAATGCGGCGCATTGCAATGGCGCGCGATGGTGTTCATGCTTTTAGACGTCGCCGAGGTACGAACAACTGTAGATCAGTGCATCGTTGCCACTCCGCCACACATGGTTAAACATCAGAAGACCCGTGCAGCTGACAGCTATCCCGTGTACGCCAGTGCAAGACATGTTATATACTGGTGCAATTACATGTCGAAGCGATTGCATGGACATATAACGGCCACAACACAACATTCGCGTGTTCTACTTGCGGTAGCGTCGCTTGCAGGCAGCCGTCGCTACGAAACATAATTACTTTCTGAAGTGGATATTTAACTTCGGTGCGTTAGGGAAGGCTTTTGATGCTGCGTTGATCAGCTCTTGCATGTCGCCGTGTCAGTTGCAGCTCCCCGTTGCAGTATAACCAGGTGATCTGCATTCACCGATGGCGCAGATCGTTTCGCAAGTATGTATTACTTGATCCTCCATGGCGTAATATCTTTTATGTCTGTACACTGTGCTGTCGCGCACATTTCACGAGCGCTCGTTGTTGATCAGATCAAGCCCCTCGAGCAGGCCCCGGGCCCGGCGAAGACAAGGGCGAGCTTGTGTTCGCGTGAGTGACGTTGATTAGACTCTTTGTTCCATAGAGTGTCTTGGAATGGTGCATACCTCGAAGCGTTTGCCTGATGTCAAGAGCTGTGCGTGCATGCAGGTGCACTTGCTAAACCTCTCCAACTTGAGACACAGATCCGACAGTCAATGTGTATTTTTCAACTTCAACTTCGGAGACCTTTGTTGTGCAGAGGTTCGTTCTGAGACTGTCAAGCTAGCTATTGACTTTTCGTTGCAGCTTTGGCACAAACGGTCGGTCACATGATACTGATACATTTGCTGTAAATGGTCACAACGCCTGGCTGTTGTAGCTGATGTCCTGACACGGACGGCTGCCAGCTCTGGACGTCTCAGGAATACTTGCTCATGTAGGTCTACGACCAGCACCCAGACTTCAACATACGGAGATTGAGGCATCGACAATCGGTACAGCCACAATGAGGACATGCAGCATATATCTGCTAACCGAAGTGGCCTGATGGTCCAAATGGTTTGCTGCTGCCCCGATAGCTTGCTGCTGTGTTAGGTCGACTTACGTGTTCAGTCGATCGATAGACTTATTTCGTACGAAGGTGCTCTAGATCTGAATGAAAAAACTGATCGCATGCAGGATGGCAATTGCCACAGCTTTGGATACCTGACAAGCTTTGGATACCTGACAAGCGCAAGATCTAGACCGATGCAGTAAGCCTAGCATGGCAGGTGTGCATACACTGTCTTGCATCTCTGAACGCCACCTTGCACCTTCATTATTTTCTGTCCATGAATTTTTACCCCGTAGATACCTTGGTCTGTGCAACAAGGCGTCATATCATCTCTGGTATGCAGGAGCAGACTTGGCGAAGGAGCAGACCTCCTCTCGATCAGGCCACGTTCAATTGTGCAGGGAGCAAGTATATACCAGCTAGTGTGGATTTGATGGTGAATGTTGAGTGTATTTTACGTATGGTAGTAAGCAATTTGAGCAAGACTGAGCAGTGCATGGTGGGAGCGACTTGAGGTGGTTCAAGGACCACCGTAGATGGGCGCCAGCGATGATAGGAATGTACCAAACACGTATTACAATGCTGTACCTGATCATGAAGCATCTATTTGATGATTTGCGTATTCATGCAATTCAGCGCACCCAGCATGCTCACGCATTCATGTGTCGCGCACTCGATGGCGCACTCCAATGGGTGAGCCTTGGTTTCACAGGCGCGCAAACGCGAGTGGGTGCGCAGACGCAGAGTGCGCCAACTAGAAGACGTGCCATATGGCACACAATCAAGGCTTATTGCCCGCTATTATATTGCATAAGTGATCCTGGGCAAAAGTGTGTCCAGCGACATCGAATTGATGAATATCGATCGGTGTGCAGTGGCTCGCGAATCGTAACGCACGGAGGCTTCCACATTGTCATCGTGCAACTGGTACTGTGCACTTATCATATGAAAAAGTACTTGTATTCAGCGAGGTTGTGTTGAGAGGGGCGTTCGCGAGGGCTGCAACCTCACATTCATGCTTGCAGTGCGCTTTGCTTAACTGGCAACGCCACGTAACCAGAAGCTTTTGCCACACCATTCCGCGGCTGAGATAATCAGATTTCATCATCGTGAAAACACTGTGGACATGATCGTGGCTTTGCCAGGGATGACAGCAGACAGCTTGGGCATTTTCGCAACAGCACGAACACACACGACACCTGGCATGTCCTGATTTGGCTGGAGTCGGCACTCCCATACATACCAAACAGCTTTCTATTGTTCCTGACGTAGACTTATCGCGCGCACGGCACCTATAGTGGATCTGTCCAACATACAGAGCATACGATGGCCGCACATGTATCTGTCTCACTGCAAGCGCACCAGTCACAGGGTGGCATGCAGCAGCATACTACCATAACTAGACTTCGCCAATTGGCTAAAGCCATACATTTTAGCCGTTTCCGGCCTTGGATCTGGATTGCACTATAAATTCGTGCTGCGTTGCCGTGGAGCCATGGCATCACGGAGCGGACACGAGAGAGCCGGATCATGGCAGACCGTGCCGCAAACCAATCATGTGTACAAACTAAGTAACTAAGAACATTATTTCACGGTCTGTGCACAATGCTATGTCTCCTGCGTGCCATGTCGCCGTTCGCTGCGTCGCGTCCGAGCCACTATCATGAAGCGACGGGAGGCCAAGTTCTCCAGCGATCACCTTCGGAATGCTTCACTGACCCATTAAATGTACATATCTACTACTGTGGGCCTTCGCGAGCCAAATTGAAGCTGTTTCAGCACATTTTATATTTCAGTGCAGCTTGCGCACCCAACATGCTCACCCATGGGTGTGCATGCTGGTCGTCTGCCCTGTGATTGTACAAAAGTGATCATGAAGGCGATACAACGAACACGACAAAATGATCTCCAACAAAGCAGGTTCCACACAAGCCAAACATTCACAATCCACACGGCATGCAAGCACGCAGCACCTGCAAAGTGACCTTGAGCAACTACATGTACGCTGATATTGTCTCCTGTTGTAGATATGTTGATGTGAGCTCCTGGGTGACAGTTGTCAGTGTCAGGGGGGTCGGCACTCAGGCCTCATGCACGTCCAATTGAACCGCGAACACCTCAGAACGCTCCAGACAACGCTGGGAACGTCTATGGACTCACAATAACCTTTTGAATGCTGCAGTATATTTGTTTAAAGTCGCTGGGCGAAATCGACCTTTGGCCGGAAATCCGTGTGCATGGCTGGGCAAAAAGCCCCATTGTGCCCAGCGAGCGCGAGAACGTGCCCAACGGCACCGGAAGCATGCCCAATGGCCTCAGAGTACCCTTAATATGCGTGTAGTGCATCCTGATGTGTTCTAAATGGTCTGTCGTGTTGCTGTGGGCGGTACAACTACTGATCTGCCTTATTCCGATCACTGGGAGGCCACCGAACGCTAGTCTGACTAGAGTCTAGTACCTGATATGTATCTAATCAACGCCATAGATAACCACTCGTGCTTTTACAGTCTGCCATTCGTGTTGAGTTGCCCTCTCCTGGGTGGACAGGGCAATTCGCTCTCTATTGTTGCCTGCCTGGTGCTGTGCAGTATCAAAAGTAATCCCTGATGCAGCTAGATTCAGTTACATGTCCAGAGTATAGCAGGGTGGCATGATCTGGGACTGTGCGACCACGTACGTGCCAGCCCGCCCCACCGTGGGCCCCGGGCTACATACATGTGAAACTCTGCACTCTTGGTGAGCACTGTGTCGACCACATCAACACATCATGGCGTTTGTTCGAAACCTGGAGGTCTACTGTGTTATGATGTCACCTACTAGATTGTTGCACACTGTCATTCGTGAGGCAGTGCACTCGGAAGGGAGGCCATGCGCCTGCGCAGTCCTCGCAAGCAGTGCAGTGGTGCTTGCCCGTAGTATTTGCCATCGATGTTTTGCAGGTGGGCGTGGTAGCCTCTAAACGGGGTCAAGGCACCTGACTTAACGGCGTCCGGGAGGACAACAGACAGCCTCTCTGCAAGGAGATCTGCGTCCACCTGCTCTTTGTTCACCACACAAGACAACTGCATATTCGCTAACAGTCCAGTGAGCTTATCGAAACTATGGTAATCGTTGGGATTCATCCCGCTCGTAAGGGCGCCCGCCATGACGCTAGTCGGACGCGAACACTTGATGGTCACCCAAGTCGTGATGGCAGACGGTTGAACATAAGGGCAACATATTATGGTGTTTTTCGAGTGCTCTCCGCCCACTGAGCACGATGGGCATACGCTGGGCACCGTTTGAGGCCATCTGAGGCGTCGCTGGGCAAAACGGGGGTTTTGGTCCAAAAACCCCGGTTTCGCTGGGCGTTTTCGCCTGTTTCGCCCAGACTACTTACAATCGATTCAGAAGGTTATTGTGAGTCTATAAGACTTTTCCTTGTGTTCTGGAGCGTTCTGAGGTGCTCGCGGTTCAATCGGACGTGCATGAGGCCTGAGTGCCGACCCCCCTTCAGTGTCCTTTCAGGATACGGCTCAGTAAATTGAACCTTACTTTACTTTACAGAGCAAGCATGCATGCAACTGTCTGACCGTGAAAACTGAGCAATTCTTCATGAAAGTAGAGATGCATTGCAGCTAGCAGCTGTTGCACGGTCGTCCATGATGGGTAGGTATGCATGGCGTGCAAATGTCTTCTGCAGTGAACTCTCGTCAGCGAGATGGCCACAGCAGCTGCAGGGCGTCCATGTCCGCTCACGATGACCTTGCACTGAATCATGTACGCCGCAGCAGATTGCCTTTCAGCAGCATGTTGGTGTCACCCTTCCTCTGCATACTCACTCTCAGGCGAACTAGCATTGCAGGGTATGCTGGACACCCAGGCAGCTGCGACGTTCTCTAGATCTCACCCGCAAAGATCCGCAGCGGTGCGTCGGGTCGCACCTTTCGCCACTCCTACCACATGCGCTGCACGTCTGCAGGCAGCTGATGCGATGGCTGACGTGGAGACCCTCGAGAAGGTGTGCGCAGCACAGCGCGGCCGCGTGCGCTCCGCGGCGCGAGTGCACGCCTGTGACCACGGGGACCTGCCGCGCCAAGCCGGTTCCTCCTGCAGACTGCCCGGTGCTGGTCCCAGCCGCCAGCGGCTCCGCGCCTGGCTGCGCCCCGATGTCGTCGCAGCCACGAGCGAGCCTGCTGAGGACGCGCGTCTGCGTTCGCGTGCCGCCGCTGCGAGGTCCGCCGCTGCTGGGGCCGAACATGACTGGCTCTACTCGGAGGCATGTCAGAAACCGTTACAGCTTGCAGGTCAGACGCGCAGTCTCAGTTCAGGTCACATCAGGTCAGCCAGCGTTTCCATACCTGCTGCGCACAGAGGTAGAACCGAGGAAACGCTTGAGAGGAGATAAATGCTAATACCGTAAGACAGTAAAGAGAATGGTTACAGATCTCAGTGTGCACATCCATATATGCACACTGAACACACAACATTCAAGGTTACGACGGGAAACCCTCGCGGGATCTCTCCCGCTACATCGAGACAATCCCGACTGGCGGCTTACCCCTACACTGGATCCGCGGATCGTCCGTGCATGGGTGCACCTGTCACCACACTACTGCCCGCAGGCTCATGCATTGTGACACTCCCCCATAAACCCTGCTACGTCTCCACTAGCTGGAGTTTATTACGAACTTCTAGCAAAGCAGGTCCGGGCAGCACTTTAGTAAACACATCTGCTAACTGATCAACAGTGCCAACCCATGCCACCTTAAGTTCATCCATCTGGACATATTCCCGCACTCGCAAGTGCCGCACACGAATGTGCTTGGATCTGTCAGTGGACACAGCATTAACAGCCAAGATATTGGCACTCTTATTATCACCCCACAGAGTTGGCTTATATGGGACGAGCTTCAGGTCGAGAAGCAACTGCTTCACCCACATCAACTCGTTGGCTGTTGCACTCATCGCAATGAGTTCAGCCTCTGCTGTATCCCCAGCCACTATACTCTGCTTCTTCGAATGCCAGAGAACAGAGTTCCCATACACTCGAATAATCATACCAGACACGCTTTTCAGATCAGCAGAGTTCGCAAAATCTGCATCCGAAAAAGCTTCTAGCAAACACCCATGTCCCTCAGAGCCTACAAATTTTATTCCTAGATTTTTCGTGGACTGCAGGTATCTCAGAACGTGTTGCACGGCAGACCAATGTTCCTTCAGACTACTAGACATGTGCCGGGCCAGGGCATGTGCCACGTAGCTCAGGTCAGATCGTGTCACTCCTGCAATGTACTGGATGCTTCCTACAGCACTCATGAACCTGGAATGCTCAGCAGCACTGGCTTTCTCCAGGTCAGGATGCTCTTTCACACTCCTTAGTTGTTGCCGCGGCACTAATGGAGTGGGATATTTACGACAGTCAGACATGCTGTACTTTTCCAGCAAGTTCTGGATCTTGTTACGTTGTGTCATTGTGATTGTTTTGGCTTTTCGATCACGCGTGATCTCAGTGCCAAGTGCCCAAGACAGGTCACCTAAATCTCTGCCTTCAAATTTTGTGAGAATAACAGTGATTATTTCCTGCAGCCCCGCAGAGCAACTGAAAATAAATAAGTCATCCACCCACAGAAAAATAAAGCACCGATTGGTTTTACTGACATACAGTCCGGGATCACTCTGTGCGCACACAAATCCCAGTTCAGCCAAGACCTTTACTAAAGCTTTATGCCACTCGCGAGCGGCTTGCTTCAGGCCATACAGAGTCTTATGCAACTTCCATACACGTGCTGTCCCGTCTGTAAAGTACGGGGGCTGTTCAACGAAAACCTCTTCCTCCAGGTCACCGTTCAGAAAAGCACATTGTATATCTATATGCCTAATCTCCAAATCCTCCTGAGCGGCTATAGACAGCAACACACGCAGTGTCGCGTAACTACCAACAGGGGACCAGGTCTCGAAAAAGTCTACTCCTTCTACCTGAGAAAAACCACGAGCTACATATCGTGCCTTGTACCGCTGAATCTCACCAGCGGGTCCGCGCTTGATCTTGAACACCCACTTGCCCGAGATCGCTTTCTTACCCGCAGGCAGATAGCACAACTGAAAAGTCCCGTGCTCACCCAGTGCTTCCACCTCCTCCTGCATGGCACGCAGCCAAGCATCCCTGTCCGGACCCGCGAGTCCTTCCTTCATAGAAGGTAGATCAGGGTCAGAAGGCTTCGGCTTCCTGGCGGCAGCTGCTCTGCGCGACCCACGACGCTGAGCATTCTGCTGCTCACCAGACTCCACATGCTGAGGCTTCAGGCCTGCACAGGACACTCCACAGTCAGCCGCGGCTGATGTGTCCTGATCGCAAGTTGAAACATCAATAGCAGCTACAACGGTCTCACTACTAGCAATGTCAGAGCCCGCAGGCTCATGCATTTGTACAGCTGCTACATCCGCAGCCAATGGAACAAGGCGTCTGCGTACAAGAGGATTGATTTTAATACGGGGTAAGGCAGCTGGAATGGCCCTCACCTCGTCAGGCAAATCAACCCCAACTGCGGCTGAGGGGTCCGGATCCTCTCCCCCTAATTCGGACCCGGTCTCCACCTCATCTGGCTCATCCTCCCAGAAGGGCCTCGGCGCCTCAGCTCCTCGCAAGGGCTGAGCAACTGCCCCCGCGCCAGATGCTGAGGCCGCTGCCGAATTACTCCCAGAACGGACCCGCTGAGCCTCCAGATTCTGATGGGCCGCAGCCCTTTCATCATCTGAGACGGTGTAGTCCATGCGCTGTTCGTCATCGTCGTCATAGATGCCAGGACTGTCATCATCCTCCTCCATGGCGTCATCAGACGCATTGACAGACACTCGAACAGGAAACGCAGCTTCTACACCAGGGTCGTGCAGTGCAGCGTTACGCGTGACAACGTAATGTGCAGTGCGAGAGGGCACGGCGACCGGGTGATGCACTTCACCACGCACACGAGAGGGGACAGGGACGTCAGGGTGGACAGCAGCTCTGGATGTCGCACGCGTGCGATGCAAAGCTGTTCTGGCTATCTCCGGTGTGGCCCGAGCAGGGTCACGCCGGATAATCTCCGCGGAGGAGCCAGCTCCAAATCGTGGAGAAAACACAGCAGGACTAGGCTCAGGGTTATCCTGCCGGAAAGTCATTTCCATGACAGGAACCCTACCATGACCAGGGGGGGTGTGAAGCTGGTAACGCAGACGGCGCAACACTCCCCCGTCATACGTGTGTTCTGCCGCGAAAGGAGGCACATCGGCGTCAGTAACACGTTCACCCTCATCGTCACCCTCGAAGGCAACCGTATAGGAGTTCGCAAACTCCTCAGGCTCCCTCTTGTCCACAACGGCGGACGCATCGTACTTTCGTACGTGGCGGATCATCTGATCCGCAGTGCACACAACCTGGCGCACAACAAAAACCCTACCCCCAGGAACATCCTGGGCGTACACACGCTGCATGCTGGGGCCCAGCCCAGCCCCGACCCAGTATGCAAGGACACCCCTTTGGGATAACTTCCGCAGCTTGTCATCCCTAGGGTATGCATACACCTCAACCCCCCACGGACGCTGCTGCCGCAGCAGATCTTGGAACACCTCAACGGAGGTGTCTCTGAAAAAGGACATGTAAGGAATGATATCCTTATCACAAGACCGGACTAAAAACTCATCTAACTCTGTCGTCGCAAGCAACTTGTACTTGCGTTTTTCCTCTTCCCTCAACTTATCGCGCTCGGCCTTTTTCATGCGCTTACCCTTCCCCAAGCTCCGTTCAGCTTCGTCAACATCCGCAGATGCGTTGACAGCATGCTGACCTTTCTGGGACTTGAGGATACTCGCCAACTTGTCATGGTACAGCGCCGAGGACGGCGTGAGATTGTGACCATGGACAACACTGGCGAGGCATTCTATCCACAGGAACAGAGGCAGGCCGCTCGCGAGCAGCACAGCACGGAGTGACTCAAAGGCAACTCCGATCCTCCGCTCAATCATGCCATTACAGCGATGAGCGGCTGTGGGGGTCAAGCGGTGAGTGATGCCACGACGCTGGAGGTAGAGTTTTAAGGCCTCGACCATGAACTCTCCCCCTTTGTCGGTGTGTAGGATGCGCACACCCGGTTCACCTGGCTTCACCACATTCACCCGAATGCTTTCAATAATATAAGAGATCATGGCCGCAGCCTCACTCTTTTTGCGCAGACCGACCACGAAAGTATAACGGGTAAAGGCACACATCACAAACAAAACATACTTCACACCACCAATTCCGACAGGAGAGACAGGACCAGCTAAATCGGCATGCAGTTGCTCACCAGGAAACTTGGCCTGGCCCATGAGCTCACGGTCATTGGCAGAAAATTTGCCCGCAGGCACTTTGCCAATTCTGCAGCCATGACAACGATTCCCTAATGGCTCGGAATCAACTTTCAAATTTAAATTACCATAAAACTCAGCGTTGGCTTGCATACGCTTTAGGACCCACGTTGACTGGTGAAATGACAAGTGTGCAAGAAAAGCAGGCTCCATCAAGTATGCATCATGTGGGACCTCAGCTCCCCCAGCATTGGGTCGCTTCAGGTCAACGGCCGCGACCGCCACATGATGCCACTGCTGTTGGTCCTCAATAACTGAGGTTGGGCTGCTCTGGTTGGACCAGACTACCCCCCTATTGACCGGCGCACCGACGAGAATAGGTTTGGTCTCTACTGCCATTTTGAAAGCAAAGACAGGGTGACCATCTACGTCAAGTTCCTGATACTTGACGTCGTCCTCTACGTCGGTAGCCATATCACCCAGACCAGGAACATACAACACATTTCTACGCGTGTCTAAGAACATCTGCTCATGCCTAAGACCCATCGTACTGAGCAGGTTGTACGGACATTCAGGCGCGTAGTAAACACCAGGGATTTCCACATCTAACGGATGCTTGTTCCCACACTTGTCTACATAAGTACCCAGGTTCACCAAGATGGTTCCCCCACCCATGATCGAAAGCTGCCCTGGTCCCGCGAGATTGGCAACTTTCTGACACGGGCCGTACTCAGTGAACATTTCACGATTGCCTACGATATGCATGTCCGACCCACTATCTACAATGATGTTCCACGGCAGAGACGCGTCTGGCTGAGGATACTTTTCAGGAATTTCAACAGTGCAAACAGCTTTGGCCGCAGCATGTTTGCGTTGGGGGCAGTTCGCACGCAGATGTCCCTTCTTCTTGCAGAAGAAGCAGGTCCTGGTCTCCTCGCGAGGAGCCTGGCCAGCCGCGAGAGCGGCGACCACAGGACCATCACCACGGGCCTGCTTGCGCCAGCCTGGTTTGCCCGCGGGCGCCCCAGACCTAGCCTGCAGCTGCCGCTGTTGTTTGAGCAAGTCAGCGTGCTCGGTTAAACGTGATATAATTACATGGGGGGAGGAGTGTAGTACTTCGCCGCGCACAGCGTTGAACTCCTCCCCCACTTCTAAAAGTTTCAATCTAAGCCATCGCTGGCCCACATCGGCACCTAGTGCCTCCAGTTGAGTGTAAACACTCATCACTTCACCACAATACGTCGCAACGTCTTTGTTGTGCTGTGATAAAGAATTGAACCGACTCCACAACCTGTGGATTTCGGCTTCGGTGCTGGGTCTGTACTTGGCAGTCAAGTAAGACCATGCTTCACACAGGTGTGACATGCGATAGACAGTCGTCCTATCCGCGTCAGGCAAAGACATTAGGACCTGTGTCCTCGCCCTAGCATGAACACGTTGTTCGTCCGCAGACGGTGCGTGCTGCAACAAATGGTCTAACTCGAATTGACCTAACCACAAAAAGACTTTCTGCTCGTACGCAACAAAGCTTTCAGTCTTATAATTCCACTCAGGAAACTTTCCTTTTGTCAAATCAGATTCGCTACGTCCTCGAGATGCGCGCAGCGCCTCAGTCAACGTTGCGAGTGATATGAGAGACTCAGTGTGACCAGAATCGTTCACAACATGAGAGGAATGAGGCACCTGCTGGCTACTCTGCCCAGTATTGGAAGATGGTCGTGGCCGGACAATCCGTCCGCCACGGAGCAACATGCCCGCGGGTTGTTCTCCGTCAGGGAGCTGCTGGTCAGCGTCCCTGGCGACGAGAGGCTGCTGGTCAGCATCGTCACGCCTCTCCTCGCGAGGAGAGTTGGCGTTAGAATTAGCGTTGGAGAAAGACATCCTGCATTAGGACAGACGGTTGTTCGTCGCGCGCAGCAACTAACCGATGGGGTGGCTCGCAAGCCGACAGGTTGAGAAAAAACAAGCGAACGCGTTCGCTTTTCTCAGCGCTGATCATTGGAACAAGCTTCTCGAATTGTGTCTAACAACAATATACTACGAGAGAGCTAAATGATGCCTGCGCTTTTTGACCGCAGTCTGAGCGCCGGCAGAACAGTGGAATGCCCGCCGTGTCTGCGCACAGACATTGGCCGACAGCTTCCTGAACAAGACCATAAACAGACATAACGCTAACAGTCATCGATACCATGTCAGAAACCGTTACAGCTTGCAGGTCAGACGCGCAGTCTCAGTTCAGGTCACATCAGGTCAGCCAGCGTTTCCATACCTGCTGCGCACAGAGGTAGAACCGAGGAAACGCTTGAGAGGAGATAAATGCTAATACCGTAAGACAGTAAAGAGAATGGTTACAGATCTCAGTGTGCACATCCATATATGCACACTGAACACACAACATTCAAGGTTACGACGGGAAACCCTCGCGGGATCTCTCCCGCTACATCGAGACAATCCCGACTGGCGGCTTACCCCTACACTGGATCCGCGGATCGTCCGTGCATGGGTGCACCTGTCACCACACTACTGCCCGCAGGCTCATGCATTGTGACAAGGCACACACGCTGCCTTGGCTTGAGCAGGTGAGGCGCTGCTGCCGAGCTGTGCTGTGCTGTACTTTGCCGCGTTGTGCTGCGATGTGATGTGCTGCGACGCAGTGATGTTCGCTGCGACGGCCTGCAATGCATGCGAGAATTCTGCTGACGAGGTGTCTGTTGGCCTGGCTTGATGGTGTGCGCCAAAGGTGAAACCCTCCTCTCGCACATGTACAACGTTGTTGCCTGGGGATTACCTCGCGGAGCGCATGCCGTGTGGGTGTGCTGCGGTGGACCGTGATGCTGTGTCGGCGCGCATATATATGCATGCCACACTGTGAGTGAACTCCTATTGCATCATCACTGCCGTCAGGGACAGCCTCTACTCGAGTGGCATATGCCAATGCATGAAGCCGTTGTGTCATCGGGGACCCCCGACAGGCGCTTGCCAGACGGTCGTACAAACTGCAATGACAGCACAAGGCTACACAGGTTCCTCGGTGCAGGTGGCCTCAGGAGTGCCCCCTGGAGCTGCTCTGAAGCTCATGCATGCGGCATTCCAGCCGGCCACAGAGTTCCACGAGCTGCAGCCGCTGCTGTGCGGCATGCCCGCATGGCTCCAGGCCCTCGCGCTTCAAGCATGCGCGCCATGCGTTGATGCACACGGCGAGTTTGACGCCACCGTCACCACCACCTGCGCAGCCAGAACCGCTGCAAGCATCCTACACGACCTTCCTGCCCTGACCAAGGTGAGCCTGTGTGTCCAAGGCAAGGGGAATCCGCCCTCAAACGTTTCCGATACCGCCTTAAAGAGCCTCCTGCTGGCCTCCTGTGCCCCGGAGCACCTCAAGACACTCTCCGTGTCCCTCGTCACCAAATCCCTGACCCGAAGCCTTACCACGGCGCTCACCACAGCGCTGGCTCAGGCGTCCGATTTGGAGTCCCTGCAGATCGCGAGCCGCGGCTGCGGCAACCCTGACACCGCGGCGGCCCTCGCGCGCGGCCTGTGTGGGCTGCCGCACCTCACGCGCCTACATCTCAGCGGCATCAACCTGGCCGCGCCCCTCGCCGCGACCTTTTCCGAATGCATGGCGAAGCTCGCTGCGCTGCGGGAGCTTCACGTCGACGACGGGGAAATGTTTCACATGTATGCCGTGTCGATCGCGCGTGCGGCGAACACTCTCCCGGCCCTGACGTCGCTCTACTTTGGGGGTTTCTTCGACTTTCTACTGTTTGGCGTCCGGCAGCTCTGCGTGTGCATCCCAACCCCAACGACAGTGTACGACGCTGAGCAGATGGTGTCGGCTGTGAGCACCGCACCGCAGCTCCGTGCGCTGTCCATCTGCGAGGCAGACCGTCTCGCCTCGAGCTGGGGCAGGCTCGGCCACGCTCTGGAGGCCAGCTCTGCGGGATTCTCGCAGCTGACGCGCCTCGCGCTCGTGCGCTGCGTGCGCTGTGAGGACATGCCGGGCCTCGGCGCCGCACTCACATGCATGCCGGTTCTGCAGTCACTAAACATTGGCATTGCGGGCTATGCGTACGGCGTCACGAGCCAAGAATTGTGTGATGCCGCGTGCGGCACGGCGCTGCCGCGTCTGCTGCGGGGACTCTCGATAGTCAACCGCCTCACCGAGCTCGTTCTTGCCGGTCTTGACATACCAAAGGCTTCTTCGGGAGATTCTGTCGCAGCCCTCGCAGCCCTGACGTCGCTGCAGAATCTAGCTCTCGGCGACCTCGAACACTGCACCCACTCCTGGACACCAGCCGCCGCCGGGCTCGCGGCCGCGATGCGGAGCGGGGCGCAGCTGACTGCGCTCCGCGAGCTCGACCTGCCGAGCTGGCTCAGGCACGGGGACGAGCTGGTGGCCCTCTCGGAGGCATTCGGCTCTCTCTCCGGCCTGACATCCCTCAAGTTTGATATTTCACGCCAAGACGCGAGCCACGTCATCATGGCGGGACTGTCAAGCAGCCTGCAGCGATTGACCGGCCTCCGGCGGCTGGACCTGCGCGCGGCAAACGTCACGGGGCCGGGTCTGCGCTTGCTCGCGCCGGGGATGCAGCACCTCACCGCGTTGACAGAGCTGCGGGTGCAGTACGAGGGGCTGAGTGCGGCGATGCTGTGGGAGGCGGCGCTTGCGCTCGTGGTGCGGAGCAAGAACTCGGCCCTGGGGCAGATGGCGCGGCTGCGTAATTGGCTGTTGTGCTACCGTCACAACCTCCCCGTCAGCTGTGGGCCGGGGCTGCTGGGACTGAAGGTGCTGGACGTGAGTCTGATCCGGCTGCTGGCGGGTGTGGATCTAGATGTGGAGCTTCTGAAGGTGGTGGTTGATTCCTTGCCGGGACTGGAGGAGGTGAGGGTGGGGCCGCTGCTGGGCGATGACCTGTCTGCGTTTTCTGATTGGGGCGTGAAGGTGACTGGTGGGGCTTGAGCTCGACGGTGAATGTTGTGGCTGTACACACCAGTGTTGGATCGCGTTGCAGCATTTCCAGGGCTGCCACCCAGAAATTAGACCTGAATATTCGGAATTGCTACAGGTGATCGGGCTCGACGACCGAACACTAGTACACACGTGGCCGTACGTATGCAATCGCGTACCTGCACCTGTGCAGTGGTTGGGATAGCGCAGCGCTTGCATACCTGCCAAGCTCAGCATGCTTAGTCACTGTCTGGCTGCTGTCTTTGGGCCACGTGTTCGTGTTGCCATGTATGACATGCCCTAGGTGCGAACACAAGCTTTGCCGAAGCACAGTGTTCCCACACAGCCCTACTAGTACAAAGACATGTTGCATAGCTGGCAGCATGCCACGATGCCTCAACAGCACACACCCAAAATCGCAGCACAACTATCGGCCACGCACGCCATGCATAAGGCCAACAGCGCGAAGTCACTCGATGCACAACACCATCCACTCTGTCAACAGCACCAACAGCTGTGCAGCCCATGCCTGACACGCTCTCGCTTGAACTCCCGTATACACCCCTGCGCTCGCATGACCAGACACACGCCCCGATCAGGCCCACAACACCCACAGGCCCAATCTTGGGCACAGCACAGCAGATGGGGCCGTGCGCTACCAAAGTTGGAATGCACGCCAACCCACACAGCCTGCCCAGCCTCAACCCAGGCTGGGGACTGCATGGCTACCGGTAGTCACATGGCTGGCCAGTGGGCAATGTGCATCAGCTGCATGATAGAATTGCGCATGTGCCGGCACGCGGCGCTGTTCTCAACTCCTCTCGACGTGGCGGGCCCAAAACCGATAGTGGATGGGATGGCTAGATCAATCAGGCAGATTCGCCCGGAAGCGGTCGCACCGTGGCGTGACGCCTGCAGATCGCGCGACCCACTGCGTGAGTGGGTGCACTTGTGGCGATACGGAACATGGGTGTGAGCTCGCATATCTCGAGGCCGCAAATGTGTCGGCACCTGCCATGGGCTGCACTCTCTGGCCCGCAACACACTGGCTGCTTCATACTGTATCACCTGTGTGTGGCCATCAACGATCACATTTGAAGAGCCAAGGCGATGCATCGATTGCCGCAGGAGGTCGGTCGCCGCATGCGCAGCTGACGCTGGCGGGAATATCAATTAATTCGAACGCCACACACACCACAGCGCCTGGCTGGTGGGCGGGGTGTGGGTGGGGGTGGGCGTGTGGGTGTAGTTGTGGGTGTAGGGTGGGAGGCTTGTGTGTGTTTCTGGGTGTGTGTGGTCGTGTGTGTGTGTGTGTGTGGCTGTGTGGCTGTGGCCGGCGCCGGTGCTGGCGTTGCATGGGTGTGTTGGTGTGTGATGCGTGTGGCTTGTTGCGTGGTGTGCGATTCCCCTGGTTGTTGCTCGCAGTACTACCTGCCTTGCTTACTTTGTCCTTGTCACACACCACGACACACACCCCCACGCCCCAACTCTAGCCCCACACAGACACACGCGCACGCACGTGCACACCCCCACTAACAAAAGCACGCTTCAAAATTTTCTCGTGTGCCCACATGCGGGCGGGTTTCTGAAGGTGAGAATATTGGCTGCCGTAGGTTCAGGAGGAAATTCTAAGGCTGCCAGCCAGTGGCTGGTCCACAATTGTGGCATTAACGCACATGCCGTATTCATCGTTTGGGATTTGGTGGGCAATTCACTTTTGGGGCTGAGTTGATGGGCTGGCCTGTACGGCGTGAGCAAGTTTGCAATGGTCGGGTTTCTGGTTCTGCGATAACACCATCTCCTTTTCCCAGCGCAGGCTCATCTCAACAGGCACTAGTATCCTTGAGATTTGTGGCACAGGCTGTTCAACACGATTGGCATGTCCCCGCTCAAAAGAAGCTGGGAGCATACGTTGCTGAACAAACGCGGCGTCGACCTTTTCTGCCTTGCAAGATGCTGAATGAAGCTGCATATTTGTTGATAATCTCAGTGGTTTATGGATAGCTTGCGCGTGTGCATGCGGGAGCTTTGAATTCCGGATAGACTGGCTCTCCGACAGCAACAGGCCCCGTGGCCAGCGGTTTGAACCAGTATGTCTACTCAGGTACACACCGTAGAATACCTCATATTTTCACAGGCTATACGTGCCAGCTTCTGCCTTGAGCTTGGCGAAGCAATCAGCAAGATACGTACCCGTACCACTTGGTACACTCGCGCGATCCCTGCGATATGCAATCGGGACTTCCCGCAGAAGAAAATTTCAACTTGTCATCTGTGACTGTTGAGACAGGCGGGGCGCTGAAGCTGCAAGGCCGGAGCGACGTGCATGCGCTGGCGCCTGACCTGGTGGCACGGAACACGATCCTCTCCAATGTTGCAGAGACTGGCTCAGCAGGGGATGTCATTCCCTTGCCGATCTCTCGAGAGATGGCTGATGCTTGGCTTGCAGCTATAGCTGCCACGACGGAGGGGTCGGTGCTCCGCGGGTTCGCCTTGTCGTCGCGGCAGCTGGCATCAGCGCTAATGGTACGCGACGCACGCCCGCATTGTCGAAGCTGACAAGGCACACCAGTAGCCCTCCAGACTTCAGAGGCCTCAGCAATAGTGGCCTGCTGGCACGACTGTGCCGTGCAGCTCTGGCATCGATCGATCCGGACGTCCGGATACCCCGGAGCCACCGCAGTGCACGGCCGCGGAAGGTACCCGCGTGCTGTGTTTGCCGGCCTGTGCTGCCTGACCGTTGCTCTGCTGTAATATACCCCGTGCACATGGCCACGACTGTCGACGTGAGTCTGGCTTCAGCAACGGCTGAGGTCCCGTATGCAGCTGCATGCGATAGTATTTGCTCAAGTGCCTGCTATATCCGCGTGCAGCCACCAATGTAGTCTAGCACCTGTCGCCACTCTTGTTTGCCGGCTGGATGTGGCGCCATTCATGACTGCTGGACCACAGTGACAGTGTAGATGTATACAGCTACACGCTATACCTTGTGGTCTAGATGTACGTCGGTTCTACAGTCTCACGCTCATTATCGACATCCAGCCCTCGCAAGCAGCAGCATATGACTCTCAGGCTGCCTAGGCCTGCATCTGGCTGCACTAGCATTGCTGCCGCTGACATCATGCTATAGCTACGCCTCATGCATGCAGGCGGCCGACTCCATGGCGGACACGGAGACAGTGCACCGAATGTGCGCCGCAGTTCGCCCGCGGGTGCGCCACGGGCTCGCTGCATCACCCAGTCCCGCCCCAGAACTCTCAAGGTCACCAAATTTCGTCCGTTGGGGCGGCGTGATCCAAGGCGAGTCTGGCCGCATCCGCCGAGGTGCGCACCCGGTGGGCCACCACCAGCTTGATTGATTCACAAGCAAAGTTGAGGACATGACACCAAACATCATGATCCCCACATGTGTTTGAGTATCAATACAGTACTGTGCAAGTACACCCTTTCTTACGCGTGTGCTGGTGTGGGTCGGGGCGTGGAAGTATATACTTCATATGAACATGCTGACGTGCAAGGCGTAAGGTGGTGTTGCATCGCAAGAGTGCCTGGGTGAGGCTCTGCGGAACGTGACAGCGGTGCCTCGTGTGTGCGCCATACACCGCCAGTGTACCCATGTACAGTGTGTACGTGGCTTGTGTGTGTCCGTGGCTTGCCTGTGTCCGTGGCTTGCGTGTGTCCGTGGCTTGCGTGTGTGTGCGCTGATCCTGTTCGGGTCGTGCGCACGGTGCCTGCAGAGCAGCCCGCCTCTCCGGCACTGTCCGTGTAGCACACCCTGCAGCCGACCAGCGCCCGGCTTGCGACGCGCGCGCGCGCGCCACGCCTGTTGCATGACGTCTGCGGCATGGTGCGCACCGCCTTGCCTGAAGATCCATCGCCTCGTCCACGAACCTTGAGTTACTACCAGCAGCCATAGTGCACAACGACAGCACCGGTCATGTGCATGTGTACAGCATGCGTATGCGTATGAGTCGTTTCGCCGATCCAATGTGACGCTCAAGTCAATCTAGATTTTCCGATCCGTATCCTGAAGGGGACAGTGCAACTCCGAGGTAACGGGACCACATGCCGGAGGGGTAAACCATATGCATCTACGAATCCCCCTCAGACAACCAGACGCATGTACACCCTGGCGCCTGTAGACCTGCAACAGCTTTCGCCATGCGCAAAGGGTCAACTAGTACTGCAGGTGCAGCTCTGTCGTCTCATGCATATGCAGAGGCGCGGCGGAGGCTCTCACATGTGATAGCCTCCGCGTGTACACCCGGCCTGGACCGATACAGCGTCACGGGTGCAGGAACTCCTGGAGCACCAAATGCGGACCTCCCTTCTGCCCTGTCGGACCTGTCTGTGGCGGTGCCGATTTCGCCGGCAGGCGAGCCGACCTCGGCTGCTGGAAGACAAGTGCATGATGCATGGGATGCTAACAATGTGCCTGAAGCCGGGTGGGACTGCACGCACTCGGAGGTCAACTCGCTGCCGTGGCTTGAGCAGGTGCAGCCCCGGATTACGTGCTATGCTGTGCTGTGCACGCTGTGTCAAGCGGCCACGGCCGCGCAGGTGCGTCAGCTGTGCGTCACAAACTCGTACAAGTCTGCGCGTGCCCGTGAGCCATGATCACAGTGCTTCACCCTGCACAGCCTCACCAGCAGTCCATTGGGGGGACTGTATGTGCAGCTCTGGTCGACGAGACCGACCGCTGATGTGGGGAGTAATAGTCTTGGCGAGCACTGGGCGACAGGCGCCGCATTCACACAACTTCAAATTTGGCTCTAGCGCGGTGCACACACGGTCGCAGGCCGTGTATATACGTATGGCAGTTACGTCCGGCGTGCTCCTCCCCTGGCATGCGTGTCAACACCGTGTTAGTGACTCCGCAGGTCTGCATGCATCATGGTCAACCAGTCCTGCAAGCGCCTCACTCACAGCCGCCGTGCAGGTAGTGGCTGCAGTGCCGACAGGCGTGGCACTGGCTCTCATGCATGCGGCACTCCAGCCGGCACCACGCATCCAGGACGTGCTGCCGCTGCTGGGCAGCATGCCCGCACGCATGCGCACGCTCGCGCTGCAGGCCTGCGTCTCCTCGGAGAACGCATTCGAGGCGACTGTGCACCTCGCCCGCGAAGCTCAAAGCATCTCAGACACCCTGCCCCTGCTGACTGGACTCACGGCCGTCAAGCTGGACTTGGTGGATGTGATCCCAATTTCAAGCAGCAGGCGCTGTTTGTCCGGACGACTCACGGACGGTGACATCGAGCGCGCAGTGCAAGCTGCCTTCTCCCCGAGGCACCTGCAGTCGCTCGGCATCACCCTCAGAGATCTACGTGGAGGCGGGACATTCACCTCAAGCGACACCGGTGCCTCGAAGTCCTCGGCTCCCATGCGTGCCATGGCAGCCGGGCTCGCTCGGAGCTCAGAGGTGAAGCGGCTGAGGCTGCGCGTGGATGAGTGCAGTGACTCTGCTGCCGCGGCAGACCTCGCACAGCACATCTGCACCCTGCCGAGCCTGACGTCCCTCCAGCTCAGCGGCGCTGGCCTGACGCAGCGCCTTCTGAGGCCGCTGGCCACATGCATGACGGCGCTCACGGCGCTGCGGGAAGTAGACGTCAGCGACGTGGCCCTGCCGCACGCGCACACGCTGGCGCACATCGTGTCTAGATTGACTGCGGTGTCATCACTGGGCATCGTGTGCATGAGCGGCATGCATGATGGGAATGGTGCTGCCACGGCGGAGGCGGCGGTTGAATTGTCAGGGCAGGTGGTGGCAGCGATTGCTTCTGCGCCACACCTTCGAGCCCTCCACCTCGGTGCCACAGCCCCGTATGGTGTTTCTGACACGCCAAGTCTGGACCCGCCCACATGGGCTGACATCGGTGCCGCGATGACGGTCAATGCATCTGCACTCGCGCGCCTGACGCGCCTCGCGTTGGTGAACTGTGTGCGCTGCGTTGATGTGGGGGGGCTTGCACGTGCACTCACGAGCATGCCTCACCTGCAGGCCCTCGAGGTGTCTGTGCCGGGGCATGCGTCATGCGGCGAGCTGAGACATGGCCGCAGGTCACGATGCATCATTGCGATGTGCTGCCTGTTTGTGGGGCTCACAGAGTTGTCAAGACTCACCACCCTCGCCCTCACGGGCTTCTGCTTGCACGCGCCCCCCAGGCCTGCTGCACATGTTGTGGCAAGCATTGTAAGGCTGCCGGCATTGCACAAGCTGGCGCTCGTCAATCACCAACCTTACACGGCCACCGGTAGCCACTGGTGGCCTATCGCTGTGCCTCGTGCGGGCACGATGGGGTCCACGACGTGGTTTACGGCGCTCCGAGAACTTCACCTCGAGGGTGCTGAGGTCCCAAGCTACGAGTTGAAGCTCGTCGCGGCGTCTCTCAGTGGCCTGACCACGCTCACGTCTCTACACTTCTCCTGTGTCGATGATTCATCACAGCCAGACTTCATGCCGGAGCTCGAGAAAAGCTTATCGCGCTTATCTGACCTGAGGCGCCTGTTTTTGGGCCAGCTCAACTTTGGCCTGGAAGCCCTCATCCCTGCTTTGCACCAGCTTTCCAACCTGACGGAGCTGGTGCTTGGTTTCATACAGATAGATGGTCACGTGTTAAGGGAAGTAGGCGCGAGTCTCATGGTGGAAGAGCGCACGGGTGTGGGCACCGGCAGCAATTATCCACGTGGGATCACGGGGTCGGGCCTCGTAAATGGTGACTGTGTTCCGCAGCGTACGCGGCGTAATGTCCCGCTGTGGTTTCGTGATGAGTCCAGCCTCCAGGTGGGGCGGATCCACGCGGCGCCCTTGCAATGCCCAGGGTTGCGGCAGCTGCGGGTGTTGGAGGTGCGCTGCAACAGTTGCGTTGGGCGCCCGGTGCGGCTGGCATCACTTTCAGCAGCCGTGGGCAGCTTGCCGCAGTTGCAAGAGGTAAAGCTGGGAGGGGCTCTGGCAGCAGGCGCCGACGCTTTCGCCTTAGCTTCGGAATGGGGCGTGAACGTGAGCGTGTGTCCCCCGGATGTAGCAGGGCTGCACTTCAAGGCGGCTGGAGCCTGAGAACGAGTGTGCTGAAGAGACCAGCCTCCTGGCTAGCTGTCCTGTGTAACCTGCCACAGACACTAACCTGTGCATGACTGTGGAGAAGAGTGTAGAGCAGCGGGCATCGGGGCTGCACGTGCTAGTCACTGTTCCGCTCTCTGAGGTAGACATGTCTGAGTGATGCTGTTGCCTGTGGCCGGGAACGGACCCGATGTGGCTGGGGAGAAGTTTCATTAATATTGGAATGAGATGCCGATGCAGACTCCAGAGCGAATCACACGGAAACGAATACGGTGTTCTTCCAGGGCAGCACGTGCACGCACCATGAGCATGTTCCAGATCATGTGGGCGCCATGCCGTGTCCACTGGGACACAGGTCGTGCTGTGGTGGGAGCTGTGTGCATGCACTACTGAACACCTGCAGTCCACATGAATGAAACACAGCGTGCGCGTTACTGGCACTGCCGTTGCAGCCCAAGAGCCTCGTCTGCGCTGAGTTGTGGCTGAGGTGACCCACTGACAGAGTGCGTGCTCATGGCTACATCCTCGCCCTGCGGGCCGAGGGGTGCCATCACATCACGTGCACAAGGACCGCCTCGAGCGCATTTGTTTACAGCCACGACTCCGCGGTAGCTGAAACGAATCACAAGGTGTACCTTGTTTACCAAGGTAGCCCTGTCCGTAGAACACTACACATCTATTCCTTATAAACGGTACGGTTATTCAGCGCACATTCATGAGGCTATACCTGCAGTCCAGGGTGCCCTCTGGCCACTGTCCCAAGATGTCGGCACTGCTACAGCATTCCATAACTGCACCCCTGATGCTGGCCAATCACTGCGGCTAAACCCCTTTCGCACACTACCGCAAGACAGCAGCACTACCACTGCATCACCAACACAGCCCACACGCAGGCACGGACGCTCAGCCGGCTCACCAACGGGACCCATCAAGCTAGCTGCCCCGCATCACATCTGCAGCGGCCAGCGGCCCCTCCGCCAGCACTACTTCCTGCAGTGCCGGCAGCCCCAGCAGCGCACCCTTCGGTGCACCCGCTGAATCCCCCTCCGCCACCCTCCGCAGCTCCGCCAGCTTCAGTGCGTGGCCCCCGCCACTCCCCACCTTGACCACACTCAAGTCCAGCACCTCCAGCCCCGACATCCCCGCACCGGCCCGCTCCGCGGCACTGCCACCGACTCCGGCCTCCGGCATGAGCTGCAGCAGCGGCTGCAGAACGGCAGCGGTGCTCACGCTCACACCGAGAAGCAGCTCCTGCACCTGTGTGAGCCGCCGCAACCCGAGCGAGAGCATGTCGGCCTCGGAGTCCGCGGCCAGCCTGCCGCGCATGATCACGCACAGCGACGCAAGCCGCGGCAGCTGCGTCAGCTGCGCAAGCAGCCCGGCGTAACCCCGGCAGCCGTGCAGCTGCTGCACTGCGCGATCACACTCGAGCGTCAGGTCCTCGAGCCCCGGGCAACACGACGCGATCATCGCCGCGAGTTCCCGCGCCGTGCCCTTCTCGCCGCCGACGATGCTCAGCTTCTTCATACCTGTCCTCCGCCCGAGCACACGGAGGATCTTCGGCGTGTCCGTCGCCGCAACGTCCGGCCCGGTCAGCCCGATTGCAGTGAGCTGAGTCAGCGCTGACAGCGCGCCGGTGAAGCTGCCGATCGCATCATCCTCCCAGCCATCCCCGCAGTAGTTCTCACCCGTCTCGATGTGGAGCGCGCGGAGACGGGTCAGACCCGAGATGAAAGTCGTCACGCCGTGAAGCTGGTTGCAGCTCACGCTGCCAATCAGCTCGAGACGGGTGAGCTGCGCAAAGCGCGCGCCGATGTCGGCAAGCTCCCCGCCGAGGCCGCACCATGCATGCAGCGAGCGGCCCTCGGCGATCGGGCCGTACAGGCTGAGCGCCTGCAGCAGCGTCGCACACGCGACGGCGCCGATGAGCTGCCGCGTGCGGCGGCCGCCGCAGAACCGTTCCCTCGGGAGGTCGACGTGGCCCTCGGCATCGAGGTGGAGGGAGGTGAGGCCGGGGAGGGCTGCGGCGGCGCGCACGAGGTGCACCACGCATGCATCTGACACGTCCTTGTCATCGATGTGGAGCGCCTGCAGCGTGGAGAGGCTGCTGAGCTGGCCGGACAGCGCGGCCGCAAGCGACCTCGCGGCCGCACCGGTGAGTTCGATCTCCGTGATCGCCGGCAGGCGGCACAGCGCGGCGGAGAACGCAGCCGCCGCCGCGTCGTCCGCAGCGCAGCCGGCATGCATGGCGAAAGACCTCAGCGACGACGCGAGGGTGAGCGCGCCGGCCATGTGGTGGAGGTCCGGGGGTGTAATGCATGCGTCGCGGTTGAGGAGTGAGAGGCGGAGGTCCCGCAGCTGCGGCAGGCCACACGCGGCATGCATGGCGTCGCGCAGCGTGGCCTCGGAGCCATCAAATGCGTCGACCTGGAGGGTGACGGAGGAGACGTCCTGGAGCTGCGGGAGGACGGCGGCGGCAAAGGCGCCGCGGGGGGCGGAGGTGAGGGTGGCAGTGAAGTCTCCGGCGGAGAGGACGCGGGGGAGGGCTGCATGGGCGACGTGGAGACGGAGGTGTAGCGGGAGGTCGGCGCGGGGGGGCTCGGCGGTGGGCCGGGGCAAGAGGAGGGAGGCGAAGGCGGGCTGGAAGAGGCGGAGGGCGAGGTCTGGTGATATGTGGGCGACGACCTGCACGAGGGAATTGCTCAAACCGTTGCAGGGTGGCCATGGTCGGGCATTCAGAGGGATATCGAACAGGCCAGCTCGAAAGGACCGTGATTTGTGGTGTGGCATGGATCAGGGTGAGTCATTCAGCCGCTGGATCTCGAGGGACAGGCGTGTGTTCACATGCACCGTGCGTACGGCAAGTTCAGCCAATTTGAATCCGCATGTGGCCCACGCAGTGCCTGACACACTGACAAAGCGTGCTGGCCTGTTGCGTGCCGGTGGTTGCGTGCGTGTGCGGCGCCCCTATGTGTGGCCTGCGGTGGTACCTGCCTCACTGGTGTTGTCCTTCTATCACACTGAGAGGATGTATGTGTCAAGACCCATGATTCATGGTTCGTGGCAGAGTGCGGGGCCCACCTGCTCCAGCCACAGCAGCGGCGCCTCCCCGCCGCCTTCAAAATGCCGCTCCCCGCCGGCGTCCCCGCCCCCCGCGGCGGCTGCGGCATCTGCCGCGGCTCGGAAGCGGCCGGTGTGGCCGGAGGCGGCCGAGTTGAAGGTCGGCTGCTTGTGCAGGCTGCCGCTGCGCGTGCCGCCGCTGCCGGTGGTCACAACCCTCTCGAGCCGCGTGTCACCGTCCACCTCGCCTGCCACTGCACAACACCATACTGCTCAGTACATGGCTGCAAAAAACCGCTACGTAGCCACGCAGTCCAGGTACGCTTGCTACAGGTGCGGGACCTACTCCGAGCCCAAGCAGCGCCGCATGTACGCCGCGGAGATTTCCGCCAGATCGATGTTGGATCGAGCCTGTCCTGAACCGTATGGCTGTCCAGTGACATCAGTCAGGACCCTGCTAGGGCATAGGTGAGAGTCAACTGGGCTTGGCAGGGGCGGGGCTTGCTGCTTCTGGCACACGATCACCTGGTGTCAGCCTGAGTCCGAGTCCAACACCTCAAGTTGGGTTGTAGTTCCACCAGTTGCAGAGACCGTCCACAGGCACCAGCACAGGCTGAGGCTGCCACAAAAGCCACAGCAAGCAGCACACATCTGCTACAACAAGCAACGGGATACGGCGCCACGGCGCACGCTGTAACGCATGAGCGTGCATCGCGGCAAAGCCTTGACCGCGCAGAGCCACACCATGCCCGCCGCAGCATAGCAGGCGGCTCGCCCACCCTGGCGGCTTGCCTGCCGGCACCTCCCGCGCGACGCTCCCCGACGCGCCCCGCGCCGCCCCCGCCCCCTTGTGCACCGGCGGGCCGTCCGTATCTGACCTGAGGCTTGCAGAGCGCTGCAGCGTGTCGCGGCCGCGGGAGCTGGGGGCGAGGCGGCGCAGGGAGCCGAGGGAGCCGGAGAGGGGGATGCGAGCGTAGGGGGACACGCGGGGCGCGGCGACGGGGGTGGCTGTGGCGGCGACGACGCGGTCACGCTGCGCCGCGCAGATCTCGCGGAGGGTCGTGTCGTCCTCCATCGCCTCCACCGCCTGCAGCAGTGCCGGGGCATTCGGGGCACAGCCTCCCTGATGAATCCGAGAGCGCGATTCGGGCAGAGCATGGCCTGTGCAGCAGGATGTTAGGGTCCTGCAACAGTCCCTGGCAGTGGACATGGTTTGTGCACGGCAACAGATCCTGACGAAACAGCATGATACAGTGCACCTGTGGCTGTCCCGACATGTTTTGACGGTATCGACGTTGGGCGGTCATCTCCCTGCACAGTGCAGAACAGCGGCTAGGGGCTGCCTCCCAGTACCCGCGCAGTGGCGGTGCAGAAAAGGGAATGACACCACGAAATTCACGGACGCATGCGGGAGCACAAGTTCGGCAGGCACAGAAGTCTGTGGCTGTATACTGCCTCTGCACGACTCTTTTGTCTGCAGTGCACAGCCACAAACTGAGTCAGTGGAGCTCATGCATGACCATTGTCTACACCTGTCATGCCAATGAAGCCTCCTTGTGGTCCATGTGTTTGCTTGAGAGCACTGGCTGAGAGATGATGCAATCAGGTGTCAGGGCAACTATCATGAAATGAGGCAAACTGCAACAGGTGGTTGATTGTGGCTGTGTAGTATCTGGGGCAAAAAATGGACTGGTTGATGCTGGCCACGGTGGCCTCTGGCTGTGCACAGCGCGTCAGTGTTGTGCATGCACATGGCATGCGTGAAGCCACATGGTCTGCATGACTTTCATGCATGCACAGTATGAATTCATACAGCTAACAGGATGATGTATACATCATCCTGTTTTCATATGTTTTCAATGGAGACAATGCTCAGCGTTTTCCAAGGGTGTCCACCAGGGTACGCATGTGGATAAGATGCCCATTGTATACTGAGGTAGAAAGTTCACTGGTTGATGCTGTATATATTACATGAACATCACGGACCGGCATCACATGTTGCGGCCTTGCCAAAGGGCCTCATCAGACGAATACGTGAGTCAAGCAACCAACACCGAACCAGGTCGCAAGTTCCCTGATATTCAGTCCTCTAAAGCGAGAATGACTGAGACTGGAAGAATCGTCCAGGGCCCAGAAAACCGACACGAAATAAGATAACGAGATAAAGCACATCACGCCGCCCGCAAATGTGAGCAATGCATGCAGAGGCACGCAAATGCACCTCCGCAACACCTCCAGCTCATTGGACAATGCGAATGTGTGGAGTTTGCACAGCCAGGCATGGGTGCCATGACGGCCTCACACGCATGCATGGGCACTGCCAGAGCCGACTACACCACGAGCCCTGTCACAGACAACTACTTCACAACAAGCATGCCATTGTCCGCATCGATCGCCTAGTGAGGCCTCAGTCTGACGGCACACAGGTGGCAAAGAACGTAATTACTCACTGGGCCCTAATGGCCGCAAAATTGCGGAACAGGCCAAAGCAGCCACAGGACCCGGGGCCGTTGCATCAAGACGGCGTGGTCCGCCTCCTGGGCATGGCCGCCTGTGGATGCATACCTTTTCGGCATGTTGGGCAGTGGAGAGGCCATGTCTAGCGCGTGGATTTCTGGGAAAAGGACACGTTCGGAGGGGCAGGTAGCACCGCAGGAAGCATGCACAATACGGGGAGGACAGCACCACACGCTCACACGCTGACTACACCAGGGCTCGAGTGTGTGGCTGTCCGTGTGAAGCTGTGCATTGCGGTGCATGCATGGGTGTGGGTCTGCTGGTGGACTGGTGGCGCTCATGAGTGAGCTCGTTGGCTGCATGTGTTGCGGTGAGTCGGTGGGATTTCAGTGGGTCGGCGCCATGTTTCAAGGCAGTGCCGTGGTGTTGGGCAGTCCTTGGGGTAGCGGCAGGGCTTTCCTTGCTAGGGCAGGCGCAATTGCATGCCTGATGTCACTGTCTGTGCCTGGCGATCCGCATCACACGGCGTCACGGAGATAGTGCTGATCAGCAGAGACCTGGCCATGCTGCCCGCTGTGCAGCCTCTCAAACCACACTTGCCCAGCGAAATGCAGCTGATGATATGCTAGTGCTCAAGGTATGGGCAGGTCGTTGGCTGCCGGGTCTATTTTGCGCAGCATGCTGCTGTGGTACATACAGTAGTCAGAGCTTTGCACCAATCGTCGGCCAGTGACAGAGCCACCTGGCGACATCTGGCTTAAACTCCCAGCTGAGCGACAAAGGCAACTAGGAAATGAATCGATACCATTCAGCCAGCAAACTACCTTGCAAGTTCATCCGGGCGTAATTCAGAAGGACGGTTTTCGTACGGCATGTGGTGCAGCACGGCATGCGGAACGCCACATTTGCACGAGATTGGATACACATCTGCTATATTTAATGACAGGTTCATTTTCGGTGCGTGCAACATGAGACGGCGCAGCGCCGAGGATGTATGCCGCTGCACGGCCTCAGTCAGCGCGTGCCCGCTTACATTCGCAAGACATGTTTCACCTCGGAGCGATGACGGGCACGATTATCATCATAGAGGTGCTATGCAGGGTCTCCTGCGGAAAGGCCAATCTCTAAAGCCACGCCGAACGTTGATGTGAGGCGATCGTGCCGGCAAGCTGCCTGATCAGCGACATTAGCCGTGCCGTGCACATCGATTCCGGGGATAGTGCATAGCCACTCCGCAAGGCAATACAACTTGGACGAAGGTGAAGGCATCACAGACATCTATGACTGCCAGATTGTGGGTGCGTACCGTGAGCACTCTTGCAAATTGTATCGCAGACAGGCTTTCAAGCTGCCTGTCATCTTCCTTCACCACAGACAGCCAAAGAAGCACTGTGTTTGTGCCAACAGGTAGATGCTGTTTGGACCCGCTTCCTGCAGTCTTGGCCGCATTCTTCAAGACGCTGCTCCTCGACACGACGTCTTCCTTGAGCACATCCGCGTGGCCTTGCAGATGAAGCATCCCATCCGCCCCAATCATGATTTCAGCAAGCTGAGCTGAGTCATCAAGCTTGTGATGAAGCTTGTATGGGTCTCCAGCGTCACTATCCTCGTTGGCTAGCATGTTCGCCATCCCGGACGAGCAGCAACACAGCCGGAATCCCGATGAATACGCAAGATAGACGGGTAGGGATCAGGAAGGGAAGACTCAACGCGGCTGTCTAGCACCGAGTGTGGGGGAAGACCGACGATAGGCAGCACCAAGCAGCACCGCCTCAACGCTGAGCGTTATTGACTGGAACTGCTGGCAAGACAGCGTTCTGGGCAAGGTATGTAAACAAATGCTCTAACTCAGTACCTCGGGCAGATGCACAGGCAGCTTTCCGCATGTCGTGTCAGTACGGAGTCATGGCCTCAGGTGACACAAATCGCGACCGGCGTTGGTCAGCACGCCCACAGCACCTCATCCTCTGAATGCAGCTGACCCAAAGATTATGTCGCATGACGGTTGTGCAGCGGGCACCGTTGCCACGGTGAGGTGCCGTCCGCTTCCACAGAGAGTTCATGTAGCGGGAGATCTCAGAAATCGTGTGTCCTCGATCCATCGATGTCGTGGTTTTCCTGTACCTCACCTCGTAAGATTTGCGTCGCGCGCGGGGCCCCGGTCGACATGCCGGAGGCTGAGGCCACATGCATCGAGAAGTGCTGCGGCGAATCTCGAGGTGCAAGCCATAGTCATTGGAAAAGCGCATCACACAAACCGCCTGGCCGAAACAATCGTACTTCTGTGGAGCATGTCCTAGAATGTGCACAACATTCACGAATGTGGCATAGAATGGAGTCTAGCGAGCGCTCCCGCGAATGTGGCATGCCCATCTAGAATGGCCATTCTATGCCCATTCTATGCCACATTTAAATTGCAGCGGCCAGGCACGGCCGACATGGCCACCGGTGCATACATATCTACAGACTCCAGTTTGTGAGTCCGAGCCGTAGCCAAGATGTGCGTGCATGAGAGGCGGTGACTCGGAGCTTCGGGCCTTCAGTCGGGGGGTGTTGCAATAAATCAAGGCGCTTTGGCGCCAGAGGTCGGCAGGTACTAGTGGCACCGCGAGCAGCTCAAGAAAAGGCCTGTCGCCAGATCATCTACTCGATCAGCACGCTCAGGGTCATCAACGCACACAGCTGGGCCTCTCAAGCCACAGCGGACATGCCCCCAGTGCGCCATGAGCTCAAGAGGATCTCTACAGACGCTGCGCCAGAGCGATTGGGGTGAGCCGAGATTGGTCTATCTGTGACGGCAGTGCTGACATGAATAGTTCTATTGCGCTGGCGGCATTGCGATGCCTGCAAAACATCTTCTCGAAGATCATATAAGATCTATACAGAGCTTGAGTGCACCAGCTTTGTCCTCATAGCAAACCTGTTAACAGGAGCAAGTCAGCTTTCTACTGATCCCTGGGGCCCTCACAGAATCGGTGGTGGCACCGGGTCCATGACCAACGAGGATATCCATAAGGCGTACAAAGTCATTGCGAGCAACATCGCGGGATTGCTTGTCATGACACTCAGCATTGGCAACGTGCTGACGAAACTCAAGAAAATTTTAAACAGACCTCCCATATTCAATTGCCCTCATACGATGTCCCTGTTTCAGTGCACAAAACAGCAAGCCCCCGCGAGCGGCCACAATAGATTATGCAGAAGGCTACTGCCATGTCTTCCCTGTGGTCTGATTTTTTGTACTGCAAAATACTACTGCAGAAGCACTGTTTTTTTTACTGCATTGCTCATTTGGTGGCCAAGGTCAAAGCCAGTGCGGCTGTCAGGCTGGCTCTCAACGTTGGGTGTCTGCCCGACAGCCGCACTGATCAACATCGCGGCCTGTACATGAATGTGCAAAGACCCTAAACCCCCTGATCATCTATCACGGCTAAGCCAAGAACCCCCCGTCCGGGAAGCGCGCCAAAATGCTGCAGACCAACAGGCAACGCACTCTGACTTGTTGTTTCACCATATGCGGGTGGTCAAAGTGCCCGGGCGGCGATGCTCGCTGCCCCTGGCACGGGGGTGCCAGGCGGCGAATCCAGTCAAAGAAGGAAACAGAGAAAGACCGTGTTCTGGAGGCCAGCGTGTGCTGGCATCCCCGGTCTGTACTCCACCACTGTGCCTTCTGGGCCCGGAGCTGACCACACGCACGGCTGCTCACAGTTGCGCCTGATCGCGAGGTGTACACAGCCATACGCTCACACCTCGGCCGCAAACGTCAACGGCAGTGCCCTGTCCCGTGAAGTGTACATGGCCAGGTTCAACGACTGCTCGTCCCTCTCCCCCGAGATGCCCAGGTACCACTGCGTATCGTCGTCCCCATCTTCTGCTTGCGGGAGGCTTGGGAGTTCGAAGCTCGAGGGCCTGCGGTACGCCAGCAGGGTGTTGCCGGCAGACTGCTCTAGCTGCCACAGGCCGGCGTTGCCCCTGTCGGCGTGGAAGAATACTTTCACAGATCCATCGTCGTTCGTGTCAGAGTCATAAAATACATGTGCTGCCAGGTACCTGCACAGGCACAGGCTGCGTGGGCCGGCGCAGCAGTGTTGGATCGCATGACGCGAGTCTATCTACCTTGACATTTACAAAAAAAACGTTTCTCTCTGTTATCAGGCCCAACGCCCAACTGATGCAGATGCAGGCACAGCATGTTGGGTTGTCTAGCGTCTTTGTTGGGGCAACGATCCAGACAATATACTTGAATGTTCGCAATTGTAAAGAGGCGCACCAGCCGGTGGTCCTCCCCAGGGCCTCGCCCCGGCTCTCGGCCGCATGCAGCAGGAAGCCCCCGTCCGCCGCAACCAGCAGGAACGTCACCCGCTGCTCGCAGTCGTTGATGAGGTTCGCAAAGGCGCTGTACGGCACCACCTCGTCGCCGTCCCGCACGTCCGCGTCATAGCTCAGGCCCACCGAAATGCACCACTCGCCGGAGGCGGGGAACTCCGTGCGCAGGGACGCCAGCATCGGGACGCCGGCGTACGAGCGCCACGGCCTCCTGCACAGCGGTGCTGGGTCACAAAACTGCCGAATTTTCAGGGCTACCATGCAGATATTAAGTCTTAATATTGGGAATTGTCCTATGTGGCGGGGCCCAACGAACCGATACCACTGGCACTGCGTACGCACGCATGCGTGCACGCCTGAACAGTGCGCGTGCGTGCTCGGCTGTGTCCCATCATCACTCGTGTCGGCTGCGGATGCACATGGCACCACGCCGTTCTGTTTGAGAGTGTACACACATGTAGCATGGCAGCAGGACTCTATTCAGAGCACGCAAATCTGACCCAGAACGTTTGCACAGAGCACGAAATGAATCGCAGGTGCCGCACTCAGCCTCTGCATCGGCAAAGCTGATGCCGCGGTTGCCAACAGAATCAGGGTCTCCAACGAATGTGGCGGTGTCCGGGAGGGCGCCGGGGGCGGCGGGCGCGGGCTGCGTGGTGCCGCCGGAGCCACGCAAGGGCAGGCAGTTGAAGTAGCGGCCCCGGCGCTGGCAGTGGCCGACATCGTCGCCGTCGGCAATGGTGCAGTCGTTGCAGTCCGCCATGCACCTGCAGCACCGCAGAGCGCCTTTCGGATGATTGATCACCCACAGGTGTCAGAAACCTGTTGGGGTACATGCTGCATGCACCGCAGAGCAGGCAACACGTGTAGATTCCGATGACCTTGTGTATGGGGGCCGGGGGGTGCCTGCGAGGTTGCGTATCAGAACAACTGCGGCCGCGGCAGAGACACGGATCGATTTTAAATTTGCGGGGAACGCCTCTGTTCGGTCCACCGGAGCGACACTGCTCAACAGGTGACATGCAGGGGCATTGGCAGTTCTTCAGGTATATAACACATCGCGGGAGGCATACGAGGGGCGGGTGCAGCCTTCATCGTGGACGAGGGTGCGGCTGCCAGACGGCGACGCATGCATGATCGCCGCCCCTGCAGCCACGCCAGGAGGCAGGAGCAGACTGCCTGTGCGGCCGTCTGCAGCTGTGCGGACGCGAGCCCCCTGCACCATGTCGGTTGCGGCAGAAGCCCCCAACGCACTTGCAGTGGGGACCCGGCACAGCATCATTGCCACACACGCCAGGTGCAGCATACGTAGCAGGAGGGCCCCCCACGCGGCGCCGCGGTTGAAGAGGGGGGCGTAACGTGTCGGGATGTGCAGCATTGACATGGCCGGGCGAACCCTCGAGGTCGAGCAAGTGGTGGGGCAGGCCTGGATCTCGAGGTCTAGAGCTGGCGCGCGGCGAGCCCGGCTTCCCGGTCACCTGCACACTTGTGTCGACGTTTGCGCCGGTGACTAGAAGGTGACCTGGCCACTGCGTCCGTGTCCTGCTGGTGGGGTTGCAGGTGTGCCTTGTCTGTGTGCATGCATGTGGGCCACGCTCTGTGGACCGTGCAAGGTGCCATTCGTATGTTCAGCACGTGCTGCACAGGCTGGCTACGCCGGTTGCCTGCGCCGGTTGGGACTACTGTTCCTAGGCGGCAGTACAGCATGGACTGTATGCGTCTCTGCAGGTACATGCTTTATGATCTCCTGTGGGATATCTGTGCCCGTGAATTGAAGCCAAGGAACTGTGCATGGTTCTTCACAAGATGGACGGCTTCTTCCTCTGCATGTTGGCTTCACCTAGCATATGCTTGCTGCAAGTACATGAGTACATGATAGGTAGGCCGTGGATGGTGCACAGTTTCGTGTTTGTGTGCGGACCTTCTCGGAGCGTGTGCAGATGCAGGAGGTGTAGGCGTGCATGCGAGGTGCAGGCTGCTGCATGCAGCATCTCGAGAGATACCGGTCCCATCATCACTCAACAGCGATGGTTGTGTGCCGTGAATGCACAGAGGGGTAGCAGTAATTCCAGATCAGCCACGTAGTCTACAGTTCGTGCCGGATGAGGCTCTGGAGCTTTTGACCGGGCGGCAGGACTGGCACGAGCCGTAGGCGACCAGTACTACGCAGCCGCGGCGGCAATGGCCGACGCTGTGGCACTGTCACTTGCGCAGGAAGCCCCAAAGCTTCAGAGCCCAGGACTTCAGATCCGCCGTGGACTGGATATTGTGTCACTGCAGCGACCGGATGGACGTTGGGCGTAGCGCAGCCGAGCACACACCTGGGTCAATTTCAGTGATGGCCCACTAAGTAGGCAAAGTGTTCGCAGATAGAAGCACCAAATTATCAGTGCGATTCAGAGGCGCTGGTTTTCTTCGATCGGTGTGTCCTTGGCTCGCCGACTGTGGTGTGTGTCCACTGCAGCTCGCGGACAGACTCCTTAGCTCCCAAGCTAACAAAGCACGAAAAATATTGATCTACATCTAGGTATGGATAGACCCTGCCATATATCGGTAGCGCCTTTATTGCTGGCACCTTCAGGTGTGAATTGCACGATCGATCGAGGCCGTTGCTAGCTGCGCACTGCGTTGCGACTGTATACAGCTGTAATCTGTCCACATAGCAACGGCAGTTAAACCACTTTCAGAACCTGTCAAGAGCGCTTGCTGGACTCGAACGCAGAATTGCACTCTCACCCAGATGTGCGCGCCTGTAGCACGCGTGCTTGCCCAGACGCTTTATCGGCAGTACACATGGCTATAGCACCGCACGTTCGATTTTGCGAGGCCTAGCAGCTGCAGTTCGTTGAGTTCTTTCAATCCTGTGGGGTTCTCCCGGCATTCACCAATGTGCGCACCACCGTTGGTATGAACCATCTGGGCGTGACACACATGCACCAGTCGCCTGCATGGCGCTCCTAACACCTCCATTTGCAGATTTGCAGAACCCGTCCAGTCCCTTAAGCAGCCCTGTCAAAGCTGGGCACTGCCACTGGCTGGCTGTGGAATGGCAATGCCTCGATACAGGAGACAGCAGGAATGTGCTGCAGCCCCAGCATGCCAACTCTAATGCCTACTTCCACCCCCATGCAAACTTTGTTACACACACCTTGACAGGCTCACACTCCAAGCACTGTGTGCATCGTTCTGAATGGCATAACAACCAGTCTGCAGCTCTGATGCCCACGTCCTCAATGAGCAAGGCCAAACCACCAATGTGAGAGCGGTTTTAAACTTTCCTTCAACCGAGCAGTACACATCAGTGCCCATGCACAGCCAGGAAGTGAACTTTACATACACCGGATATACCCGCTTTGAGCCAAATACTCCGCGCCTCTACCAATGGCCAAATGGCCACCAGTGCCAAACGTCCCGAGACTTTCCCAGCGTTTACATACTTTCAAGACGATTGCATACATCTTTTTCGCTGTTAAATTTGATGTTGCTGTCATTGACTTTGTGCTTTGTCCTGCATGGCGGTATAGGCGGTATGCCGGACGGTATTCGACGCCGAATTAGGAACAGCTTGCCAGCTACCGGATACTCTCACAGCTAATTCGCAACAGCAAGTAGCTGTCATTAGATGTCTGCTGTGACTTGTCCCGCGCCGAGGCGTTGTGTCTGCTGCGGTATAGAGCCGCACCTCCCGCAGCGCTGTATAGAAGGTATTTCCTGCTTCCTTCTGTGAAGTTGATGCACCTCGTAGCTTTGAATGTTAGATGGCGCTCATTCTGGCCACCATACTCCATTAGCTGTTGCCTGCCGTAAGCCTGCTGTTGCCTGCCATATACTCGAAGGTAGTTTTGCGTATGACAGTGGCTGCAGTATTTGCTGTGTTATTGACCGCAGTATAGACAGCGTTATTTACTGCACTATTTATTGCATTTTCGCTGCGGTGTATGGTCGTGAGTCCATGCAACTACAATTAATAGTTTGCTGTGCCTTTCGCTGCGCCGAGGGGCTGTTTTTCTGCGGTATAGAGCCGCATCCTTCGCAGCACTGTACGGGGAGGTATTTCCCACCTGTATGTATGCAAGTCATACTATCTGTGGCACTGCACGCCTCTGCACATGCTATGGCACAACATCTATCAACGACATATTAACAGGTTTGGTTTCCTGCTCCGAGCTGGGCGCTGCCCGCCATGTCCTCGTGCTGGCCGGTCCCTGGTCGATGCACACCCTCGTCGCCACTGCTGCTGCGGCCCGTTCGCATCAAGCTTGTCGTCTGCTTTTGATTTCATAACGCAATGCAGAAAGATAAATTGACTATCATATCCACTGCTGTATTGGCTGTGTCCAATTGCACGTGCTGACCGTGCTCTGTATCGCACCGGTAGAACAATTCGCGATGCCTACGAGAAGTTGCTTCCGCACTTCGTTTTGAAATTTATTGCATTGCCTATGTCTCTGCGTTCCGGTGGCAACGAATTCCCAACTTCCTTGTAGGTCAACAACGTCACGGCCAGTTCTTGTGCTGCAGCGCCCAAGCGGGACGTCGTCATAACTATCAGGATGGCTCTATACATCTCTGTCACACAGAGTGGGGCTGATGTTTGGTTTGGAGAGCAACGTAACGAATGTTGCGTGTCAAGTCTGGACACAGCTGCTGGATGCAACCTGGCGAAGACATGCACAACCATGCAAGCAGCAGCAACATTGGATTGTGGTATGTCGCAGGTGATGTATTACTTGCAATCCATGCCCTGGTCAAGGACTGTGGCTGGGGCACATTGAGAAGGTTGCATGTGCGTACGTGAAATTGCAGCATGTGTACTGTGGATGTATGCGTCAAGAACTCTCGATTGCAGATCAGCAACTCATCATATAGCTGAACAACCACTGGGTTGTTCTGGCTCGAGCCATGGGCTGTTCTGGCTCGAGTCATTGCAAACACATTGGAAGAACAGAAGGCACACAACCTGTGGAGCCTGTGTGACAAATGGCTCAGGCAGTGGCTGGTGTTTTCTCAGGTTCGATCCAAGAACGGTACTGGACACTGCTCACAAATGGCAGCACAACTGGACACACAACTCTGGAAGTTTACAGAGCAGCAAATGTCATTTCTTTCAGCAATGCTGGAGACACATCTACTTGATTTGACAGATTCCCACTTAGAATTGGAGTCAATCTACACAGTTCCATGAGTAGAATGTTTCCCACAGTCACAGATCTGCGAGGCATACTTCACAAGATGGTCAGGAGCCACAGGTTCACTGTTGTCGTGGCAAAGGGAATTTAGCAATGAATCACAAGCAAGTAGATTCAGCTGAAGCTGATGAGCAGACCAGGAACTCGACTCGGATTTGGGTATGTGTCATTTGTGTAAGTGATACACTTGGTGTCACTTTACAACAGCTGTGCCACTATAGGTTTGAACAAATGCAGGCACAACTACAGGCACACGTTGCCAGAGGGCAGGCTCAAGACGCAATTCCTTCAGCAGCACATGCCATTGAGAGCATGCCAGCGGCGCAGCGTGCTGCCATTTTGGCTGTCATGCCAGATGCTCAGCGAGAGGACCTGTTGAAGGCAATGGGCTTCTGGTGAAGCGTGTTTTCCGCTGGCTGCGGCTCATCTATACTGCCGCTGGCAGGTGTTGCTGTGCTGTATTGTGTGCTCCATACAATGCCAATACAGTCCATACTGCAGTGTAGCCTGCAGCTCTGGCGCTGCTTTTGTGCAGCTGCTTGACCGAAACAGTATGCAGAACGTAAATCATGTATCAGTGTAATTAAATGTGCACGGAGTGTGGATATGAACTGGTAGACGGCGCCTGCATACGAGTCATATACCACAGCAACGTCGTTCCATACACCCGCTATACGGCTTCCTTGCTCGCTGCTTGCGAGCGACCCGTTGACAGAAACTCCACACTGGCGGCAGAGCAGGGATCAATGAGACTTTGTTGATGATATGCACGAAACCGTTCTTTAAACGGCAAGGTATTTGCGACGGATTGTTCAGCGCGCAGGCTGCAGCCATACTCGTGCGCCACTACCCGACTTGCGCAGAGAATACCAGGCGGGCTTTCCACTACTCGCCCAAATATGCAAGCTCTACCACAGTATGGGCCTAGAGCCTCACAGGCATACGATGCACCTCTACTCGGTATATGCGTGTATGGCCACTGTATCAGAACTTTGCGTCCTGGCTGTGATGGCTGCAAGCCCATGCCTTGTGATACATGAACAGAGTCCGAGCGGCAGGCAGCACCGCAGAGAACGGTCTCGCAGTACTCGTGCACGACAAGAATACGAACACGGCATACGCTAGCCACCTCTGCTGCCACCTCTACACGTCATCGGTGACCCGAGGCGATGTGTGGGCGAGTGTGTAATACACGCAGTAAATTCAGATTTACTTCACTTCACAAGGACACATTGGGGGAGGCCGCGGTAGCAACGTCGGAGGGGGGGTGTTTATGCGGTGTTGTGGGTCGTGGATTGGGAGTGTTTTTGGAGTGCGTGTGTATGGACCCTGCCTCGCTGTCCGGCATGGCCTCCTGTGTGCGGTCGGGGCCCCCTGTATGATTTCTGACTGCGGGAGTGTGACCAAGCCAAGGAATGGGCAGCCGGATCACTGTTCCAGCCCTTTCAATGACTGAATGATTTTCCACATCACCGAGCGCTGATGGCAGCGCCTTTGGGGCACAGGTCGTCGTCGATTTTTGCTTGGAGAGGTGCTGACCAGTGGTGCTCCGCGAAGCTCTCTTATATCCCAACATCACATGGATCTGCCAGTAGCGCTCTGGGACCACAGCCACTGGGTTCACAGGAACTACAGCCTGTTGACGGGGTGGAAAGCGATAGCGCAAGCGCGTACTCGCCACGCTCGAGCAGCTCCACATCACTGGTCACGTCATGACACCTGATTGGTCCATCGTGCGGAATGTATTGGCACTTGACATGGCACCACGCCACCCCCGACCACACGGGTTCGCGGCAAAACTCGCTCCTCGACCATCCAAACGGCGGACTAATCAATGAAAAACATGAGTTTCTCATTAAGAATTCGTTTGTTGCCTTCGCAGCCGAAGTGCGTGCAGAATCAATATTGATGGCGCTTCGAGATCTGACCAGTACTGCGTTGCCGGACCTGTCCATGCTGGGCTAGGAAGTAGTCAAACTCGATCTTCAACTGTTGCCGTGTCTGATGACATCCATGAGAAGAGTTCAGCTTGGAACATCCGACCTCCAGGTTTCGGTGGCATGTCTCGGCACTGCGGTGCGTTTTGGCGCTGACGCCAGTATCGGCATGCGGCGCCTGATATACAAGCTACAGTCATACATATGTAATCATGTTTGAAAGTCGGTGGGAAGGTCTATACCTGCTGCGAGCCGGGGTCACACACTCCAGCTGTGGAAGCTGGAGCGTTGTTGAGCCACCGTCTTTGCCGCACGAACACAACAGATGCTTCCGTCAGCTTAACATGAACTGCGTGCTCATCTAATCATCATCTCGTAATGTATTCTTGATCGCTTGTGACACTCGCTGAAACGCCTCAGCGAATCAAGCATGCACATGAATGCCGAGGGCCTGCGTCTCGATGCTGAGCAACACAACCACCGTGTGCGCAGACGATGGGATCATTCACCAAAGAGGAGGACTCCTGCGCAATTTTGGATCACTTCCGCGGTACGAACCATCCGTCGATGCGGCAGCCCATGCAGGCGCTCTTGCCCAGCTTCATGGGGCAGCACCAGATCAGCTGTCGTTGCAGCTGCAGCCGATATCGCTCGCACCTCAGAGCAACTTTGGATTCTTGACACGTTAGAGTATATGCTGCCAATCACTGAGTGCTCGTGCCGCGAGGCTCTGTGTCTGCATGCTCTCTCCATACAAATACGCAGCAATCACAGGCACCAGTGAACCATCGGCGATGCATGTCGCGGGCATGTGCAGGGAGAGGAGGCAACTTTATTGACACAGCCGAGCTGTACCCCGCGCCAATCGGGCCGCAGAATGTCGGGCGCTCTGAAGAGATCGTCGGCCGCTGGCTGAAGGCTCGGGGATGCAGAGCAGAGTTTATCATCGCAACCAAGGTGGGCACCACGCCCTCGCACACTGCATCTGTTCATTCAGACATTGAGTCCCGGTCAGGCCGACACAGGCCCCTAGGCAGAGGGACTACCTGTTACAACACAAGGATGCACCGAGAGCTACAGACAAATGCGGAGTTGTTGACCACTGTGCATTCAGAGGGAATCCTGTTTGTACTCTGCACTGTTCTACAGCCCCTCACCAAATTTACAATTTATGTTGTTGGGCATGCCAGAGCCGCCGGCTTCCTACGTTCCACGCGTTCTTGCCATCCTTGCGGCCCGTATCTGTGGCACGTGCACGTAGCGCCCAGGCAAGCCATGGCACAAACCTCTTACAGTGAGAGTGCAGGTGGCAGGGCCTTTGCTTGACGAGTTCACATTCATAGCTAAGAACCGGTGCGGCTTCCTTGGTCTGCCTCAACCATGCGTCTCAGTTGAACATTCGTCTTGCTGCGCTGTGGCGGTGTTCCATGTTGTCGGCTCGATCAGTTGTGCATCGTTGGTGCCTGCGTCTCCACCTACCTATGTATCTCTGTCGCATTCACATGCTCAACTTCGCACCTACATGGTCACATACCTCCCATGCTGATCGCTCTTCCCCGGCACAGCTTGTATATCTGCAATTTGGCCGTGCCTTTGCAATGCCAGTTTCTCAATACCGCATGCGCATTGTCTCATGGCACAGACGCTGCGTAACTTCCGAGCCCGACTGGTGCCACTTTTGTTGATTCTGTGGCCTTGCATTTACATGCCATGTCTGGATGTCTGGATATGGCTGTACAGTTGTACAGCCACACCCAGACTTCCGGACAGGCCGCATGCGACCAGCCCTGACAGCGCATCACTGCGCCAGTGCTGCGGCAGCAGACCCCCCCCCCCCCCCCCCCTTGACGCTGCCGTGCTGTGCAGCACCGTGCCGCCAGACCCCGAGGCCTCCTCGGATCTAACTGGCCAGAGCATCCTTGCCGCCGCCGAGGGCTCCCTGCGGCGGCTGCAGATCAACTGCATCGACCTCTACCAAATCCACTGGCCGACGCGCCACTTGCCGGTGTTCGGCCGGCGGCAGTTCACGCCAGCGCAAGTGCGTGCCGCAGCAACCTGCGAGGAGCTCGTGGGGGTGCGCGCCCTGCTGCTTGGCAGCAACAATGCAGTCCTGTATACTAAACCAGCAGTAAATTTGGATTGACTCCACTTGTACGTGTAGCTTGTCAGCGCAGCGTGGCTGCCAAATCCAGATTCACTTCTCTTGTGCTGCCACGCACTATACCTCGGCCGCTGATTATCTGGTTTCAGACGACTCGCAGTCACACTGTTGTGTCAGCATACGGGCGCGCGGGCAAGGGCACCTCTTCGTTATCACGTGTGATGATGCTGTCCACGGGCGGTGCAGTTCTTCTAAAGAGTTCAGGCACCCGCCGCTGGCGTGTGCCTCTGTAAACATCGAGATTGTGCTGCTGTGAGTGCGCCCAATATTTGGGCGTGCTCTGTGCCGCGGCTGCTGCAGGCCCTGAAACACCGCACAGTAGAATGAAGCGCACGAGTTTTGGCCAATGCATGGCAGGGCCCACGGACTGGCGTTGCAGCCGTAAGCATTGCCCCGTCCGGCTGCAGGCGGTAGGCGCGCTGATCGAGGCCGGCAAGGTGCGGCACTGGGGCCTGAGCAACGAGACGGCGTACGGCGTGGCGGCGATGTGCGAGGCGGCGCGGCGGCTGGCCGTGCCGCTGCCGGTGTCGGTGCAGAATGACTACTCCCTCTGCGACCGGTGCGCCCCGCACTGCCGGCTCGGACTGCGCGGCTGTGTGCGTGCATGCTGCCCTGAAGGCCGTAGCCTCATAGCAAACACACTCAACCCGCCGCCTGGAGTTTTGGCACCAATGCGGTGCACCTTGCGCCAGAGATTGGAGTGTGTTCCGACCGGTAAGCGTAAGAATTCTGTCACTGTGACGTCCACCATGATGCCGCATCACTGCACCCACGCCGGCTGGTGCGGCCCTGCCCCACGAAGTGGAGGGGGCAAGGGGAATGGTGTACACACCAATGCTTTCGCATCTTGGGCATCGGAGCCACCGGGTCGGTGCTTCCCTAGTGAACGCCTTTGGACGGTCATATTGGAAGCTTCAGCGTGTCCACGAACCACAACTTGGCCTTCCGCTCGTATCCAGCGCGACCTGGTGCTTGCCATGGTGCCAGCACGTCTGTGTAACCACCGGCGCGCATGTGCGGCATGCATGTGACCGGCAAGCTCCAGCCGGACTGCTTCCAGTCCACATCACGGACCAGGTGCAGCAAACCAAGGAAGCCAGAGCCGATGGGCCGGTATCTGACCCACCAGCGCCGTCCAGCGTATGTATGCATGAGCCGTGCGACTCACGCCAGGCGCGTCCCGCAGGCACTTTGACCTCGACATCGCCGAGGCGTGCCATGCATACGGCGTCGCGCACCTGCCGTACGGCACGCTGGCCGGGGGGTACCTGTCAGGCAAGTACCGCCACGGGGCGTCCCCGGAGGGTGCCCGCCACACGGCCCTCCCCGACTTCCAGCCCCGCTACGCCACCCCCGCCGTCGCCGCGGCCGTGGAGCGCTACGCGGCCGTGGCGCAGCGGCAGGGCATCTCGCTGACCCAGCTGGCTGTCGCCTGGTGCGTGCCGGGCGTGCTGCAGATTCGCTTAAAACTGACACAGAGACCACGTGGCGATGAGAGGTTCTGCCCGTCTGATCAGTTGGTGTTGTGTCGGCACGCCGCCTGGAGTACGAGTCATGCTGTTACTGCCTGTGTGGTGGGAGCTGTGTTTGGCGTAACGTCTGGGCTGTACGTGCCTCAGACGTATCTGGGAGATGCAGTCTGTGGTGGGGAGTATGTGTGCTCGTGACAGGCCACATCAGATACCCATGCCTGAGTGGCATGCATGTGCAGGGCGGCGCAGAGATGGCATGTGGCTGCGGTGGTCACCGGCTTCACCCGGGTCGGCCAGATGGACGAGTACCTCGACGCCTTCTCGCTCGAGCTGTCCGCTGACACCCTTGCAGCCATTGACGACATCCACATGGAGAACCGCAGCCCGCAGTGGATCGACTGATGAGCCTGTGTGTGAGCCACTGCAGCACCGGCCGCCGCGTGCCCGGCCGCCGGGTCACCGCTGGGAATGGCGCATTGCAGGCCGCGAGTGTTGTAGTCCGCCACGATTGTTGCTGAGACTGCCTCTGTGCTGTGGGGCCTCCGATGTGATGCAACGACGGCCTCCCACTGACCCGTGCGTGGAAACCTGGAAGTGGCCAAGGAATAATAAACTGAGAGCATGATGCCAGGTTGTCTTTCCTTTCAACTCAGCCAAGCATGCCATGTAGATGCAATTTGCAGCTGGAGATGCTCCAGCAGCCCAATGCACCGTCGCAGCTGTTTCGTGACGGTATTGCATGCATGTGTGTTGATTCAGGCCACCCGACCTGCTAGGAAGTCTAAGAAATACAGATATACTCTACCAAAGAATGTGGCTGGGCATCCGGTCTCGTTTTGTGTGCCCGGGTAGATGCGCTGGGGGACGGGGCGAGGCTGTGATGCCATGAGCTGGTTTGCTGGGCTCTCGAAGAGGGTATGCACGGCGCCACGCGGTGTGTAATCTGACTGTGACGTATGGCTGTGTAGCCCCACTGTGTTGTGCTGTTGCTGCGCACCACCGTTGCTGTGTATCCAAGGGCGGCAGGCCGGCCCTCCACACCTTGCTATTCGGACGCCGGTTCATGGACACGGGCTTGGAGATCCGGCTCGGCTGGATAGGGATAGGATTGAGGCTGCCAGACCTCCTGAGCGCGAGGGCTCGTCATGTCCGACTGGGTAGAAAATCCCGGGGACGGCATGGTGGTGATTCTGTAGCTACAGTATAATAGCTACAGCATACCAGCTGGTTTGATGGGCTCTCTCGCCGATCGGGCACGCCTGTACGCGCTGTCCCATCCTGTTCCAAGTACCAGTATGGCTGGTTCATCCCGAGATGTCGTACCAAGCTCTTGCACCACTGTGACGTACCACCATTGCCGTGTACCCACGGATGTCAGGCCTTACACTCTGCCAGCTGAGGCCGTTCCATGGATTGGGGCTGACAGATCCAGCTCCGAACGCCTGGTTCCTGTGGTGTTGCTTCTGTTCTGTTTGAGAATGTCAGTCATGCAATTGGCGGCGTCGATGAAAGGACTCTTGCTGATGATGCAGGCAGATCGAGCCATGCGACGTGACTCTGCCCATCTAGAGGGACGCCTACCTAGAGCATTGTGTGCCGACACCTGGATCACGTGCCTCACACAATATTAATATTGGAATATGCTGAGCCTGAAAGGTAGGAATTGCGATTGCACGAGGCTGCTCAAACGTGGCACAGAGGGCCCGGGCGCCACCGCTGCTCTTCCTGCGATGCATGCATAAGACCTTCGACAGCAGACTAGCAGCAGCTAGATTTGGTGTACTTTGCTTGCGTTAATGTCAGTTGCTGACTTGGAAATCGAAAAGCGTCGCCCATTCGCTGCGAGCTGAGTGGCTCTGGGGGCAGGCTCTCAACGGCGCCTGCTCACTATGAACGAAAAGACATCGAAACCATCGCTCAGTTTTCTGCCTAATGGAGCCAGCTCTGACCGATGGAGTGCTCCCGACAGAAATCTGTACCATGGTCTGAACTGCAAAGGTCTAGCGTGTGCATTGCCGACTGGACACCGTATGAGTTTTGGATGTGGGCGCCCGCATTGAAGGCTTAGTCGCGTTGCGTCCCAGATAGATTTCAAAGCTGCCGAGTTGCACCTGTGACATCCATTAAGGAAGCATCGCTGCAAGACGGAAATGTCGCACCCGTGGCCATGGCCACCCGCGGAGATGCTCGCATTGACGCCACGTCATCAAGATCACGGAGAATCGCCTTGGTTGCAAACACCCCTGCTGACCTGCTGATATAAGTGTGTAAATGTGTAGATCATTGAGCCTGTCCAGTAGTGAATTGGCTGTGGAATTCAACCTCTTGCGGTACGCTTCCTTGCTCGAGCAATACAGCTTTCATGGATATACATCGTCTGCTTGTTGCCAAACACCACATCGCATCGAGTGCTTGCTTAATGTTCGACATGTGCCACTGTGTTGCAGCATTCCAGCGAATTCCTGCCGTGTTGACTTGACAGATCTAGAAACTTACGCAAACGCGCCAGTTGCGTGTTTGCTCTGGCGGGTATCACTTCGTCACCACGAATGTAAACAACACCGCATGGAAATGAGTTTCTATCACCTCCGATGCGCGTTACATTATCGGGGTGCTCACGCTGCGATCTGGACTTCTATGGCAATGCGATCGTTGTCGGTATCGTCACGCTCATCGCGCCCTCGCAGCATCCTCAAACTTACGCTCTCGGCGTTGCTGATGTAACATACATCAGATTGGCTGAAAGGTTTTTATGGGCAGCTCGCAAAAATTCTCGCAGTTCTGCTGCGCTTCTGTAGGTAAAACATGCTTACCCAACAACCGGCGACAGGGAGCTTCGACATGCTAGCGCTCCCCTGCAGCTGACCACAGCCGCAGAAAGGAACAATTCGTGCGGTCAGATTTGCATGTGCATTGCATGAGGAGAGCATGCTCCTGCGGATTGTACATGGTGTTGCTTCTCAGCAAGTGCACAGCTGCTGCATGCTGTCACGGCTAGCATCGAAGCACAGGCACCCTCTGCCTCCTCACATATGTATCTGTTGGTAGTTTAAACAGGTGTGTGTTGGCTTGCAAGGTGTTACCGGATGACGAGGTAAAGCTTCAGAATTGAATTTTCTGTTCCTCATGAGCACAAGGACATGTGCTTTGCAGCCTCCTCAGCCTCTGTCAGCTTCTCCGCTATGAAAGTTTTCAATGTCGTGGGTAGGTGTTTTTAGCAATCACTGTAGACGGCAAGCAATACCATGAACAACTGTTGAGTTCACATGTGCAAGTCAGATACTGCATTGAATTCGCCAGTGGTCCAGCTTCCACGACCACATGCCCATGGGCACATAGGATGACCAGGCACCGCACTATACAATCACTCCAGAAGCATGTGGGCACGTGGTGAATCTTTCCTCAGGATGTCTGTTCCCCTGTCTTGGATGCCTGGCTGCCTCTGCCTTGGGATCATCTGGCAGAAACAACTTCCACAGCCAATCACACAGGTGGCTCGTAACTGCTCCCGTCTGCACTGGTGACGGCATTGCCTGGTTTGATGTATGGTGGTTCAGGAGTGATGTACCAGTACATAAGGGCGGATGTGCTCCTGTTGAGTATCAATTTCTATATCTTTGACCTCATGGGGACTGTGTGGGAATGGCACATACCCATTGATGGGGTTGGTTGGTTTATTGTCTGGGGTGACCTCAGGGCACATCATCTCTGACCATAAACTAGCTGTCATACATTCAGCCAGGGTATCAGCACCCAGATACACTCTGCCAGCACATGACCATGTTCCATTCATGCACACAAGGTAGTCTGTGCTTTGCCTAACATGCTTTCTGCTGTGGCTGCTTTTTTCGTCTGTGGCTTGAGTGGATTCTACCGTTGTGGGTTGTGTGGAAAAATAGTGTGTGTGAACAAGCGTGTGCGATGCTGACACTCTGCATGCCTGACCCACGGAGCCAGTGCTGCAGCCTTTCTTCTGCGCTCAGAATCCTGCATGCCCAACTCACTGCCAGAGGGACTACACAACATGCCGCTACCTTCATCTTATCATAACACATTCTTCATAACACATCATTCATAGCACATTCTGCATCCTGTGCAAACGTAATCCGTGTATCTCAATGCGACAGTTCTATCTGGACACCATCAAGCTGACAGCCCTTCACGGAGGTTGATACTACTTCAATGCAGTGCATGCTGATGCTACACACATGAGCACCAAGTTCACATTGACTGCATTACCACACTATTTTGTTATTCTTTTGTTGACTGGCACTGATGAAGCCCAAGTTTGGATTTGCACCTTCATGCCATCATCTCAAGAACAGCTCTCTTGACAGACTTGGAGGCAAGGGTGCACTCAAGTGACCTCCCTTGTCAAGTTCAGGCATCGTGACATGCAGTGGTGTCTGCACAAGTGAATGTTCAGCTCTGCATGCACAGCAGTGCTGCTGCCTGTCTGCATGATGCCACCTGTCTTCATGCAGCTGCACTCAGAGCAGTCAGAGCAGTCAGGTGCCACAGCCACAGGCACTCCCAGTCTCTGGCTCATAGGACCCCCTAATGGTTGCAGAGGATTTAAGGTGGTGCTGAGGCTGGCAGCTGAGTGAAGTAGGCAGGAAGTGATAGTCATCTTCTGCAGTGGTAGTCATCTGCCAGAAGTTGATCGACAACCCCCTTCTTGGGGACTCTTCTCCTTGTGAACAGGCGTGTCCCCGAATCATGGTGATTTGTGACAGCTTGGCTGTGGAGGCGAATCATGGCTCCTCCCATGTGCATTGTCTGCCATGCGTATTGTCTGCCATGCCGCGGTTTCTGGACCTGCCAACCCCGCTTCACAGGTAGAAGCAGTGCACACAGCACACCTCATGTTGTGACCGCAACTCAGTTGTTTTTGTTAGACCTCAATTCTCAACTCTGGCACACGCAGTTGCATTCCCTCCCGATCAGACACACACTACCGCATCTGCCATGGAGCCGCGTGCTGCTGGCAAACAGCAATTGCGAGGTGCTACCTACCTCTCCGCCTGTGTCTCTGCAACACACCACCCATCGCTCTGGAGGCGGCGGGGTCGCTCTGTGCGTGTGGGGCTACAGGCGTGCGGGTGGGGTGCGTGGGTGTCCGCGGGATGTGTATGCATGTTCTCGTGCACGCGGCCGTGGAGTGTCGCACTCCCGCTGCACATGTACAGGAATGCCGTGGACATAAGTGGCCTGCTGAGCTGATGGCTGGGGCAATGGTGTTCTTGTATGTACGCCCGCCGGTGCTCCTGGCCTCTCCGCCTGGGTGCTTGAGCACGATCGTGACACACACCACCCATCCACACACGCTGACTGTACTCATATGAACTCCCATGCAATAGCTTCCAGAGCAACGTAAGTGGTCACTGGCTGCTACACCCTCGCCTGCGACTCTGACAGATCAATCACAGAGCGTGCCTGCAGGCACACGACCATGGCCGCCAGCGCAGCGCAGTACGAGGGTCTGCCGCTCATCGGCGCCGTCCACCTCGAGGTCGACGGCGGCACCCGCACCCTCCACATCTCGGACACGTACGACAAGGACGCCCGCAACGGCGGCACGCTGTACGCGGCCGCGAGCAACGACCTCGAGATGCCGGTCGTGTTCCTCTTCGTCGTGGACCTCGAGCGCGAGGGCCTGCTGCTGCAGGCGGTGGAGAACCGCGCCGGCGGCGGCCGCGGCAAGACAGACGGCATGTGCGGCCCCCCCGCCTCCGCCCTGTGGCACGCGCGTGCCAGGCATGTGCTGGGCCTGTTTGTGGCACCCTGATGCACCTGTAGCCACGTGATCTGCCGTGCCGTGCATGTGTTACACCAGCAGCATACACCACCTCACGTCGCACGATCGCTGTGGCTGAATTCAGAGTGTGCACATGCCACGGGGACAAGAGGCAGCCACAGAGGCAGCCATGGCAGACCAAATGTTGTTCCGTCCTGCATGGTCATCATCACTGCCACATTCCCCCCCAATCCCCCTTTCCATCCTCACCTCTTCTGTGTGCATGGCCAACATGCATGCACGGCCAACCTGAATTGGAACCCAGCTACCTCCTGTGCCTGTGCAGGTTCCTCGCAGTGCATAATGCGCTCCCGGACGATGCCCTCTTCCCCGGCCACGTGCGCGCCATCGTCCACCCCGACCGCGAGAAGGCCGCCGTGTGGACATTCGCCGAGGCCGACGGCAAGAAGGTGCTCCAGGTCAAGGCGAACTGTGACGGCAGTGGCGAGGACACCCTCGGCTGCTTCCTCACGGTGCCCCCGGACGGCGGCCGCGACCACGACTCGAGTTACGTCGCGGTTACGCCGGACGCGGGGGCGGCGGTGTCGGTGGCGGCTGTGCCGCTGTCTCTTGAGCGTGACTACTAGCCTCCTGTTACGTTACAGTATCCCTATGTACACTACAATATGTATGAGCATGATGTGAGGGGGGCCGGGGAGACGGGCCTGACTTGGATCAGGGCTCCAGTGCCGCACATGATCACGTCATGCGAGTCGCTGATGCTCACAGTGTGGGCGGAAACGTGGCCTACCTCGGGAGGATGTTGCGTACGTGGCAGGGCAGGAACGCGAGCTGCTACACACGCTAGACAGCGGCCGTGAAGTATTAATGTCAATACTGTGTTCTGGGGGCTGTATTGACAGCTGTGAGTGCTGGGGTGTCGGGCCCGACATGTGGAGACAACTGTATTTCTGATGCTGTTGGTGCACGATTTGTTGGGTATCGATTGTCGTAGCCTTGGCGAGCAGATTTAACGATCGGCTAGTGGCTGCTGGGTGTATACAGTATAGTGAACTGGCTACTAGTAGCCCCAGCTGTTCGTGGCTGCTGGGTATACCTAGGTATGCCTAGTCAAGGGTGCAAGTGAACTGGTGACAGCGGCAGGTCTGTCTGGCTCACAGGCAGGGTGGCATGTAATTGTTCTACTCAGTATAGGACTGCAGGCATACATGCTCTTCATACATGCTCTGTTTAGGCGTCCGGGCTGGCCTCAGAAATTTGGTGCCTGCCTTTCTGACGTTCAGCCCGTGCTCTGAAGACAACGGACCAGCACATGTCTTTGGGTCCTTCCTGAATTTGGACGCATCACTTCGATGAAAGCCAGTTCCACAGGCCAAGGTGTGCCGAGTACTCACGTGGGCGAGAATCGAGCATGCATGGTCATATTGGCAACAGGAGTTCACCCTTGCATCTGTGTGTATGGGCCAGGCACAGCTGTCTGGATTCAAGACGACCTGCGACTTGTTGGTAGCTTTGGCGCAGCAAACCGCAATTGTGCATACACCCGCGTGACCGATCCTAGCTTGGCTTTCAACGTCGCGATTTGCACGTGCCCCCTGAGGCCACAGCTGCTTTCACGTGCCAATGTTTGATCGGGTGTGATGGACACGCGTTGTTGCTTTCACGTAGGCGCCATTGCAGTCTACAGACCCCTCGACACCCGATAGCGACGGCGAAGCGCCCCATGTACAGCGATAGCAAGCCCGTCCAGGGACTTACTCTCCACGCACGGCTCACATGCACGAGCGGCCGTCGAACTGCGGGCGTTCAGGAAAGTCTTTGCGTCATCGGCGCCCCTCATGTTCGAGTTCTGAAACAATGCAATAATTGTGTGATCGAAGAGCAGTTGTAGAAAGGGTGAAGCGTTCGAAGGCTGCTTGGACCTGCCTGCAGTACCGGCGTTGTGCTAGCGATGAGGCACCACCGCGGCTGTGCACGTCAGCAGCGTCGCCCAGATTTTCGCAGCGAAGACTAATGGCGAAGTCTCTTGTCATTGGCGCAGGTGTGATGATCTTCTGGCTGACCAGGTCTCTTCGACCAATGGTGTGCACGAAACCTGAACGAGTCAACATGCAGCTTTGCGCGTATCTCGCTCGCCACTTCCTGTACGGTCAAACATGTAGTTATATTCGATGGTGGATTGCAGACTTGAAGCTGTGATGGGGCGTACTGTGATAGCATTGATGGGGATGCATGCACGTATACAGCGCGGCAAAGCGATGGCCACCGTCCAGCTGAGATGTTTGCACAGCTCAGCGCAGGCCAAACATCGATGTTTCATTCGCTGCCTGTTCATCCTCGGAACAGACGACACTGGTGCAGCATGGGCATCTCCGGAGATACTCAGCAGCACCCGGAGCTGAATATGGATCGAACTCCTGCCAAGCGCACAATCACGTATCCTTCAGGTGCGCCAGCGCGATGCATGCCCATTCGGCTGCCTGTCAAGATGATGGAGCCTGCCGAGCCGTCAAGCACACTGTGATTTGTGGTAGCATCCCAAAGACCTTCCCTTTGTAGACCTATGTGCGCAAAGCATCATCATGTACCATCCTGGCTCAAAATCACGATAATGAATTGTATGTCTCATGCCTGTCAGCGGGGTCACGACCATATTTCAATGTGGCTCTCGTGCAGGCCTTGCCTGATTTGTACAGACGTGATCTGCATGCAGGCCTCTGCATGCCTTACAGTCGTTTCAGGCATTTTCAGGCATGGCATGGAACACTGACTCATGGTAGTATGACTTGGATGAGTCAACGCACCTTTGTAAGCATTGCAAAGCATCCAGGTTTACCATTATTGTTCAAATTGGCAGTGTTCTCCTTGGCAATGCTGGCACTCACGGGCATGGCTGCTCCTGCTCAGATCTGGCTTGGATACTTTATGACCAACTTGAAGCATCCCACACATACTGTAGGACGACTGTCCCTGCCTGTGCTTCATGGTCATGAATGTGGGGATGGATGGCTGGATACTCTGGGCAATGGTGCAATGCAATGTTGCAGTGGCCAGTGGCGTGGTCATAAGATGTGGTCCATGCTGGCTTTGGTGGCCCCTGAAACAGGGCTTCTGGCTTGACCCTATGCAAAACATATGCAGAATCATGTCAACTATGGGCTTTCTCAGTGTTTTCCATCCTGGTATTGGTAACAATTGTTCCCCAAACTCATGCCAGCACATAAGCACAACAGCTACGTAGCAGTTATGGCTGATGCCATGCAAAGTTGAGGATAAAAAGCTGATGAGTCCACAACAACGATGCAGGATAGCTGCTGTTTTTCTTTGGCATGCCAATTCACTCCTGACATGTGAACATGGCACACGGCACCTTTTTTTAACCGTTGTGCTGACGGCACCGTGGCCAGCTTGGGCACTGTGCTTTTCGGAATGTGCTGTGCTTTCGGGATGTGTTAATAGCCATGCAAGCCTCCATGCGCAAGCTTAGTACATGAGACGTGCACATGCATGCCTGCCAGCCTGTGCACTCACAATGACATCAATCCGATGACATCAATCGCTCATGACATGACATCCAGTGGTTGACTGCTTAGTACAGCCTGGTGGCTTTTGGGGCATGGGCTAGCATGGCACACCAGATCGCTGGAGTATATATGTCTGGAAGCCACTGCTGGCATGACCACTTTGACAGGACCCGTGGCTGCAGACTTTCACCGGCCGGAAGCAGGAACCATCTCCAGGCCCGCAGCAAGGTCAAGCACATCCAAGGCGCTTGCGAGTGAAGGCATTGATCTTGTTTGAAACAGGTATGACTTTGGTTGCCAATGCCAGTGGAAGTTGTCCCAGCGGACAGGGACCCACTGACATGTGGAACACCAAACCAACCAGTCCTGGGGAATCTACAATGTGCAAAGATTCTGTGGTTTGTTGCTGGGCTGCCTCGGTCCTGGGGGATCTACGATATGCAAAGATTCTGTGGTTTGTTGTTGAACTGCCTGAGGATCACAATCTGTGATCCAGTATCTGTGATCCAACTGTGATGGTCTGCATGCCCAGCAGCTGCCTTGCTCTCTTCAGCAGCTGCCATACTATGTGGGACAACTCTGCACTCACTTTTGTGGCAGCACACACAAACTGCTGTGTAGCATGATCAAGGTGTCATGGCCCCCCCTGCTGTTCTGAGTGTTCAATATTATATGTATGTCATTGCGTGGGGCAGCAAAGCAGCAAAGTAAGCAAGTCCAACACACATGACGTGGAACATCTGTGCCACCACTTCCACTTCCACCATTTCCAGACCCAGGGGATCGTGATTGTGTGACTCTTCTGGCTGTGGGTAGACTCGCATGTCGAATGCAGTCCTTGCAGTTGTGACCAGCCATGGCAACCACCCAGTGCAGACCTGCCACTGCCACGCTGTCAGCAAATCATTTGACTTCCCATTGGTCAATGGCCACTGATGCCGTTGTGCTACTGGGAAAGGTGCAGCAGCCTGAGCTTTTGAGGTGAGGGAGGTCAAGGACAGTGCTTGGGAGGCTGGGTGTGCCTGTGTGTCGAGGAACACTGTCTGTTTTGTTTTTTTCTCTGTGTCTTCTGAACACTAGCTGCTGATGAGCACTGTCATGCAAATGAGTGTACATCCACAGAGCCATGAGATACACAGCATCTCATGCAAAGGGCAGTGAGATATGCAAAGGGCAGTGAGAAGTGCACACGCCCTGTGTGTGAGCATCCTGCTACACACCTGAGCCACAGCCCAGTGCCCCTGCTCAGCCGCATCCACAGAGCAGGTCCTCTGTGTATGCAAACCAGTTGCAGCACATCAGAGTAGTCACAGGTGGAGATTCCCCATGTGTGGCAGCCCTCCACCCACTGGGCCACTGGGGCACTAGGGCACGTGTTGACTAAGTAGAGTCCCTTGCACAAGATGACTGTCCTCTCCGTGACTCAGCCACATCCAGTTTCATCTCCCAAGCTGAGGTCAGCAGCCATGTCTCGGGTCCTGCAGGTCCATCGTCAAGCTATGTTTGAATTTGCATAGTTCAGCAGTCCACACCATCCCTGAAGTTGGGGCCAAGCCATCCCCTCTGCCTTAATCATGTGGGGCTCAGGCTCCGGCCTCAACACATCACAACCATTCTTCTACACCGGCTACATCACCGCCCAGTCATCGCCAATAGTCCCCCCTGCGTTTCCTGACACCTGGGCCACTCACCCATAGCGCATGCCTCAGCGGTGCCGTGCAGGAGCGAGAACCCCCCTGGACACGATGACCGGCTACGAAGCGCTCAGCGGCCTGCCCGTGGTGGCGACGATCACGACCGACAGCGGCTCCCGCGCGCTCCACATGGCCGAGTCGTACGAGACCGACACCCGCGACGAGGGCACCTACTACGTCTCCACCACCTCCGCCACCGACCAGTCGATCGTCTTTGTGGTCGTCGCGGACCTCGAGCGCGGCGGCGTGCTGCTGCAGGCGGCGGCGAACCGCGCTGGTGACGGCGAGGGCAAAACTGACTACATGTGCGCTCCGCCCACACCGTACAGAACAAGTAGACCAAACCCATGCTGCATGCTGTGTGTGCTATGCGTGCTGTGCGTGCTGGGTGTGGGTGTGGGTGTGGGTGCGTGTGGGTGCTCCAAATGTGTGCACGGGGGGTTGTTCACGAAGGCGGCGCCTGGTCGTGCTGGTGGGTGAAATTGATGCGATAAGTGTTGGCAGGGCTGACGGCATGTGCGCTCCAAAACTCTGCACCGGCACCAAAACTCTGCACCGGCACCATGCCGTGCGCTGTGTGTGCTGTGTGTGCTGCGGGCTGTGCTCTCTGTGCCTGCCTGCTGCGTGCGAATCCCGGCTGTTGCAAGGTCAGCGCGGCAAGGCACTGTGGTAGCAGCAATTCTGATAGGTAACCTAGATGCATAAAAGTAGCATAGATACCAGCAGCGATGACTGGCATTTGAAGGCGTCCTGGCATCAGGCTGCATTTCTCGGTTCAGTTTCAGGGTTGCCCTGGGCCGCCCGGAACCGCACCATTGCATGCTCATGCTCACGGCGCTGTGCCGCCACACAGCCACGTGACTGAAGCATGATCTGCGCAGTAGCGTGCACACCTACGCAAACATACCACACAGCATGACAGCCAGCCATGGTGCAGGTACCTGGCGGTCCACAAGGCCCGCGAGGAGGACGAGCTCTACCCCGACTTTGTCCGCGTCATCTTCCACCAGGACCGCGACAAGGCCGCCGTGTGGGTGCTCGCCGACGCCGACGGCAAGAAGGTGCTCCAGATCAAGAAGAACCTGGACGAGAGCGGCGGCGACACCGAGGGCGCCTACCTCGCGATCCCCCCCGACAGCGACCGCGACGACTCCTCGGCGTACGTCGCCGTCACGTCCGACTCCGGCGCGGCGACGGTGGTGGCGCTCAAGGCTGAAGGCGGTTCGGCCTCGGGTGGCTACGGCGGCGCTTCCTACCAGGCCGAAGAGACGACCGGGTACGGGGGTGGTGGCTACGCGGCCGCGACCGAGGAGGGCAACGAGTACGAGACGCCGTCTGGCGAGGGCGGTGGCTATGGGGGAGGTTCCTCTTATGAGACGGGGGAGGGTGGCTACGGGGAAGGCGGCGAGGGTGGCTACGGTGAAACCGGTGAGGGTGGCTACGGTGGAGGCGGCGAGGGGGAATATAGCAGCGGTGGTTACAACACTGGTTCGTACGAATGATGTGGGTTAGTCTAGGGGCATGCATGGACCTGCTGCGTGCACCGGCGGAGGCCTGTGTGATTGCGCTGTGAAATGTGGCAGTAGGCATGCAGAGCCGGCGTTGCGTGGAGGCGCGCCAGGCCTGCGCAGGCCGCAGGGTGTAGGGGCTGCATGCGCTGGTAGGCTCGGACACGGTTTGATGTGCGGGGCAGGTGTGCCGCTGGCATCTGGGCTTGAAGAGCCTGCGCTTGGTGTTCCTGACCATGGCGTCGCAGCTCTGTGCCCCCACGCAGTGGGTGGGAGTGCACGGCTGGGGTGTGTTTGACCTTGACTGTATAAAATCATTTTCTCACGCGATGATGCTGCACCCCATTCTCTGTGAGCTGGATAGCTCCGCCGTGGTACAACCATTGCAGCGTTTGACCGAGTCCGACAGGGCTCTCGTTTGCTGTCCGCAGCATGTCTCAGAGCATGGGGGCTTTCAACACAACTTCGTTTGATCTTAATCATGGCTTGCGCCACGCAGTTTGGGACACTGGCCCGTTGCCTGATGCAGCGCGGCTACCCTCCACTGTACGCACGCGCCTTGCCACAACACGTATCATTGATGAAACACCATCATATCTCGTACCATAATGTCACACCCGTGTCGCCACGAAGAACATGTGCACAGCGTCCACACACATGCATGCCGTTGCAAGTGATGCAGGAGGCGACCACAGCACATACGCTTTACATCGACAGCCTGGGCCACATCAGACATCATGCGACGGCGACAGCAGATGGCACTGCTCCACTGGCCGCACCAGTTTGGCCTCCCTCTCGCACATTCTTCACTGTCATTCTCGATTTGGCATCCCCCATCTACCACCACCACATGGGTGACCATCCGGAGCCAACACCACACTTTCAAACTCTGTGGCTGTCTTGTACAGCCGACGCTACTTCTGCGTCAGAAGGACTTGGTCTAATTTCGTGTAGTCTCGTACCGCCGTGCAAGGCCACTGAACTCTGAACTCCAAGTGCAAACCAAGGCAGCTGCTCTGCCCAGAAAGGCCTGGACCTGCGGCGCCCCTCCTGCTTCAGATCTGCGGCGCAGCTACTGCGACGGCACGTGCAGGAGGCCTCGCCTGTCGCTGCGGGCAGAGGCGGCATTGCGGCGCAGGGTGCACATATCTGCCTTGAAGAATGCAACCATGCGGCTGTGTGCCTCCTTGACTGCTGAGGCAGTGCCGTCCGGCAGGCGCCAGACAAACCACTCCTTCCGACCGTTGACCGCACTGGCCTGCTTCGGCCGTATCGAAACCACTCCGTACGGAAACGCGAACTTTGTCTGCACACAATCCGCCTTCACTAATGCCGATGCATGATGGGTCTGTTTAATGGTGGGGCCATGTTAGTTGAGACATCGAAATTTGATATGCGGCTGCGTCCGAAATTCTGAAAGTGTTCAGAGGTATGATGATCTGCCAGGGGTTCGATCACGGGGCTATGTACAACAGGGCCTCTGAGGGGCAGGCGCAGATCCCTCCCAACCTAAATCCCGCAGCTGGGGAGCTGCTGCATCAAACCCGAGAGCGTTCCGGGCATGCAGCCGAGCCCAGCTTGGACGCGTCTCCTCGTACACATAAGCCACATCCTGCGTACCAGAATGCAACCACAGAGTGCAGGGCAGGCGGCTTGAGGCCAATCAGATCGCGCTACCCAACAACCGTCAACCAGCTGCTGTCGCCAAGCAGCCCCGCGATCACGCACCGTGCCCTCCATCAGGGCCAGCATCGCCTTCCGCAATTTCATCTGCCGCTCCCTATCACTCAGCTCAGCTTCCGCCGAAAACCAGTGCGCGTCCACCATCACCACGGCGTCCGCACTCGGCTGCCAGCTCTCTGAGCCTACGTATGCGGCGTCCATGGACGCAAGTACAGCCTGCAGCGGCCGGAAGCGGTACCACCTATACCTCTGTACGCTCCCCTCAACACAGAAGCTCTCCACGACACTGAGGCGCGCCGGCGGCAGAGACCCCCGCGCGCTCCTAGTTTTCTTTGGCGGCGACTTGTCCTGAGTCGGGAGCGTCGCGCGTGAGACGCGGGATTTGCCGGTCGGTGGCGTGCTTGGGCGCGGTCGCTCCGCCGCGTCGCTGCGAGCGCGCTTTGCGGGAGGCGGGGTATTGGGGACGAGGAAGGAGGCGCGGTGCTTGCCCCCGACTGTGCGGGGACGGCACTCTGTGCCGCAGTGCTTGCATACATGTGGCCGCACGGCGCCCTCTAGTTCGGCTTGCGCGGCGGCCTTGCACCTGATGCCGGCGTCCTCAGCGATCTTGGTGCAGAAGGCAGAGAGAAGGCAACGCACTGGCTGCCACTCTTTGCGGCTCCACACCCTGCAGCCACCCCACTTGATGAACTAGTGGGCTGCTATGGGCATCTTGAAAGGCGTGAAAGACCTGTAGCTGTGATTCCGGAGACGAGCGTATGGTGTCCTGTCAATCTGGACGGGATCACGCAGCCCAGCCCGTCCAGGTGGCCAAAGCCTCCCAGAACATGAAAACTGACAAGACTCCCAGCCGACCTCAGCAGCAACAAGATGCTTGGACGCCTGGATCGGAGCAGCAGTACGGACTTGTGAATGTGCCAATGTTTGTGGGCTGTGCATCACGGTCATCTAGATCATATACATGTATATGTATTTGTTAAAGATGAATTTTTCGCATAGTAGAGCAGCTCCAGGGTTCACGCGACACCTTGCACCCACGGAGCTCTCGAGAGCGCTGGACACTCCCAGGCATGCATGCAGGACATGGCAGCTGTGCACATGCATGGTGTTTTGGAGACTACACCTTTGCACATCTTCACCACGCAGCAGGAGGAGGACCTCATGAGCCATGCCGGGGCCGTCCTCCAGCTCTTCGTCTGTATCATGCTGACGGCTGCCGTCCGGCGCCGCCTGGATGGCCGGAGCCAGTGCGTCCAGCTCTGCCTGGGCCACGGAGCACTGCAGCTGCAGGTGGCTGAAGACGGTCATCAGGAGAAAGGCATCCCTCAGGGCCTCAAACACGGCGGGCCGGGGGTCGTCCGGCAGGAAGCTGCACCCATGCTTCGCGAGGTATGCGTATGTCATCGCGGCTCGAGCCATCGCATCTGGGCCACAGTAGCCGCAGCTGTCGTCATCTCTTGTGGTATCATGCAGCTGCTCAGGGGCGCCGTCGCTTGCCGCTGGATCATCGGTGGCGGGGCACTGCTGTGGACTATATGGGCTCTGCGTGGCATGCTCTTCGACAGCGTCCGCGTCTGCGCGCCCGCTGCCAATGGTTTCATCGCACGCTGCATCCTTGTCTGAAGGTGTCTGCAGTTTACTCTTTTGAGGGGCTGCGGCGGGGTCTGCTGCTGCTGGCCGTTTCACTGACGGTGCGGCAGGATCTGGAGCTGGCGCCACGTCGAGGCTGGGCTGCGCCACAACGTACGTGATGACCATAGGGTCATAGCTGTGGCTGATAGAAACGAGATGCAGAATTTCGGAGACAGTTTCATCTAGATCACGCGTTTCAGTGGCATCCTTCGCCTGTGTGGTGGCTGCCTGCGTCAGCTGAACAAAGAGCACGCGAAGCTCGGATTCGGGCAGGAGCCGCTTGAACAGATCACGGAAAGATTCCGAGGCTTCTACTTTGACAATTCTGTTTGCGACAGCGAGGACGCTGTCCCCTTCGCGATCTAGTACCCGCACAGATCTATTCATTTCTCAGCGACTGGCGCCCGCCTGTGCCGAAGCCCCGCAGTCAGCCAGACGCTGAGAATACAACAATCGATGCCAATTGAAGTGATATCTGCCGGTGGTCATTCTGGGATGAGATTCTAGCCAGATCACCGTTCGACAGTTCAAAAATGCAACTGAGCGTCTGAGTGCCTGTAGACACGAAACTGTGGAATATGCAGCGATCTCCTCGCTGCATGTCAATCTGGGCGCGTCCAGACCGCAGATACACACATCTACCGCAATGGTGGAGATACAATAAGCGCAGAACGCCGTCAATGCTCTATTGTTTGCATATGTGGAGCCGGAAGGCTTTGGCAGAGCGATGTCATCACAGGCTGTCAGCACAGGCTGCGCATCAGGGGTTAGACTGTCAGGGTGTCTTTTCTTCGATCTTGCCGAATACACAACCTAGGCTAGCTTTGAGAGGATGTTTGCGCGGCTGTTGGACCTATCCCGAGTCGGTCGTGGTTGAATGAGAATCTTGACGAAAGGCCACACGAGTGTTCCCCGACTTGTTCCGCGGAATTGTCAGTACAATTTACAGCAGTCTGCGTAGGCTGGTGTCGACAGCTGGACGTCCGATTGAATGCACATTCAGTCTTCCAACGGACGGAGTGCATGTTGGCGCCGCTGCTGGTGCTCCCGAGGCGTGATGTGCGCAGCGACAGTTGTGCAGACGCCCGACGTTCCCTCGGATCTGAATCGTCCACACTGGCTCTGCACTTCAACCCGATATCTCCGTGCGGAACTGCCGCAAGTGTACTGGTACCACCGGTGGCGCTCGTGGCAATGTTCCCATGTTTGCATTTGGCAAGGAGGCCACACAGCACCGAATGGCTAGCTGTTTTTATGTGGGACGCACCAATGTCAAGAGATGCCTGATTCCAGCTGCTCGCAGAGCGGCAGTCAGGCACTTATCTGCACAACCTGCGCCACATCGGGGAACGGCGCACGTACGCCGTTCCCCGTCGTGCTAGCGGTCAGTCAGCCAGCACCAGCAACCAAAATCTTGCTGCTCAACTATAGCCAAGATGGCGCAGGGCTGACCTCTGAACTGCTGCGTCCCGGTGAACGCCGTGGTGCACAGGTGCCAAGGCTATCCCTTGCAAGCCTTGCATGAACACCGATACCACGAACACCGGTGTGGAGGGTACCCTCGCTCCGTGTCTGGCCACATGCGTCAGAGCACGAATTCGTTCCATATCAGCGCCTGACACAACAAGAAACGCATGGTCACCAGACATACTGCTGGTGTCACTGGGGGAGTCTTCCTTTGCCATGAATCAACCAGAGTTATTGGTCACAGCCACGACGTCCGTCCGGATGGAGACCAGCAAACATACCCTGGAATCACACGCATCACCTGTAGACGCATGACACGCGTCGTGCAGCGCAGCCGGAGTGGCTGTGGAGGGTGGCGTGCCAGTGGTCCACACCGGGTTCGGCGTTCCACATCATGCTCCCACACGTGGCCACCGCCAGGGTCACTATGCAGCTCACACTCATCCAACTGACCCGGAAGTTTGGGCTTGTTGCAGCAGGTCTTGCTGCACACTGTATGCGTACTCAGGCACTCGGCAGCTTCTGGGGGGCTAGCCCTGTTCCTGGAGTGTTGCGCACAGCCATGAAGCATGGCAGTCATGGATCGGCGCCGCAGGGCCTTGCTGCGTAACGCCTCAGACCTGCCGGTGCCCGTGCCGGCCTCCACGAAATCGGGGATGCGGCAGTGAGTGTTCCTCGGCGCCTCCCGGCTTCACTCCCACAGCTGCCCCGCACAGCAGGCTCGGGGCGCGCAATGGGAGCGGGCAGTGGCGTCAGGCGGCGCACCTGCACGGGCAACATCAGCTGCTGCGTATACGTGTACGTACAAGACAGCAGCGAGTAGCAAAATCAGTGCGCAATAGTGCGTAGCAACAATGTGCACAACAATTATTAATTCATTTTTATGACGTTATGACGTCCGCCAGCCTCTGAGAGCAACCTGAGAGTTCTCTTGCGTCAGAGTGACGGGTCTGGAGGGCGCATCACGTGGCGCTGCACGCCCATTGATCAGTCGATTATGTGTTTGTGCTTCGTGGCGGACTCCAAAGGCGTGGGGCTGGGGGCACGCTGCTGCAGGGGCATGGCTGTCGGCGCGCGCGCTCCATGCACGCCCCGCTGCGAGGGCCTGCTGCTGCTGCAGGTGCAGGCTGCGCCCGCCTCATGCCTGCTGCGCGTGCCTGCTGCGCGTGCCTGCTGCGTGGCACCACCGTGCGTGCATGGTGCGCATGCGTCCTGCTGTGTGTGCCTGTTGCATGCCGTGCAGGCTCAGAGCGGTATGCTCGGGGGCGGCGGCTCATGTAGCTGGCTGTGGAGCATGATGCAGGCATGGACGTGTCGTCCGTGCGCATGCCCCGGCCCTCCTTAGACATGTGCCCCTTCGTCGTATGCAGGCCGCCGCAATGCATTTCTGACACCTGATGCGGCTGGCGTGGCAGCGGGCTGCAGGCTGCATCCAGGTCCTGTCGGCGCGCTGGGGTCGGACCGTCTCAGCCTGGTGCCGTGTTGGAGCAGATGGCGTAGGCCGTGGATGCTTGACGCATTCCACCGGCAGCGCGGCGATCAGCTACGCAGGTGTCCAGTCTATGCATGAAGCAGACGCCCAACCATGCCACTGTGCAGTCATGATGGAACATCACATGCCAGACAGGCGCGATTCGGGGACCGGGCGGGCCACAGGCCTGGCAGCGGCGACGACGATGAGCTCTACCCCGACACCGTCCACGCCGACCTTCACATCGACCATTCCGTGGCCGCCGTGGTCCAGCAGATGATGTAGGCTGACGGGGGTTTGCTTGGTTTGGGGGGGAGGGGGTGGATGCGGGGGCAGCGGTGCGAGTGGCTATGGTAGAAGCGCCGGACGTGAACATGGGACTGGTGGTACAGCACTGGTGCATGCTGATTGTGTGGGTATGGTCAGGGTGGTTTCACATGCATGAACTTGCGGAGGCTTTCGCGTTTGGCTGCGACGAGGTGCCGGCGTTGCTGCAGCAGGTCCATGTGCGCAGGAGGTGAGCGTCGCTGCAAGGCTTGTCGTTTTCAAATTTAATTCAAGTAATGTTACAGTGGCACACGCTCCGCTGCGGCACCTGTGCCCGCTGTCCGTGGTATGGACGGATCCGTGGTGGCATAATGCTCACAGCTGTCAACCAACGCTGGCAGTTCTCTGGCCTGCATGCCACTGGCTGCATTGTGGGGCATAGTCCCCAAACTCGCCTTGGCAGCCTTGATGCGCTCAAAGAACGCGACCATGCGGCGGTGCGCGTCCTGGACTTCGGACGCCTTGCCGTCAGGCAGGCGCCACACGAACCATTCGTCCCGGCGGCAGCCCAACCTGGCCTGCATCACGCCGATCGACACAACTCCGAACGGGAAGGTGAATCTCACCTGAACACCATCCCACCTTTTCTGCTTGGTCACTTTGGGTTGAGGCTCCGTGATCGCCGTGGGGCTGATGTGCTTTCAACGTGGATCTCTGGGAGACAACCCCCCTCCCTGGCGTACACATTCAAGATTAGTGCCTCACATCACAAGTGGCCAGCAGCCACGCCTGCAGGCATGCACCGTGGCGGTAAATGCCACTTGGCAGGCAACTACAAAGCTGTGGAGGTGCTCACCTTGCCGTCCCTCAGGCCCGTCAATACTGATTGCAGGTTCTTCTGCTTCTCCTGGTCACTGGCGCCCGGCGCGAGCCAGTCCGCGTCTAATTTCACCACAGCAGCCGCACTCGGTTGCCAACTCTCGGAGCACACACGGGCTGCGACCGAAGATGCCAGCACATCCTGCAACGGCTGGAAGCGAGGCCGAGCACGTTTTGTTGTGCCCTCCTCGATACAGAAGCTGACCTTGACGCTGTGATGCGACCATGGGACCCGTGCTCCCCTGGGGCCTCTGTGTGTGCGCTTCCCGTGTGCAGAGTCTTGCGAGGGAGGCTGATGACGCCCCGAGACGTGGCGTGCTCGGCCGCAGCTGCGCCGCCGCGTCATCGCACACATGCTTTGCGGGCGAAGCTGCGCTAGGGACGGGGGAGGAGGCCTTGGCTTGCTTGGGGGTGCGCGGGCCAGCGCTGACATCTCCGGAGACGCACCGCTTCTGCCTGCTGCGCGAAACGGCAACCTGCGTATCCCGCCCCTGGCTGCCGGGTGCCGAAATGTATCCTCCAGGATCCTGTCCGCCTCGTGGAGCCGCCGCTGCAGAGACCCTGCCTACGCTAGCCGTGACCGGAACCTGGATGCGGGCTGTCTCCCCACCCTCGTGGCAGACTGTGCTGCAGTCAACAGTCCAGCTGTCTGTTTGAGATGGTGGCACTGGTGTCTCAGATGTATCGTTCCTTGAGGCCCGGTGCCCCTTACGCTGCAAGCACGCCTTCGGCAGCAGGCATTCGTTCAGAGCAACAAAAAAAAAGGAAGCTCCCCGGCAGCGGCGATGCGACCACATGCATCGTACGCCACAGCTACCTCTGCGAAGGTTTTTGGCGTGATGTTGCAGTGGTGTGTTGTCACATCAGTTCAACGCTCCGCTCGTCGCCTCTGCCACACCCTTGTTGCCGCACCAACATACACCAGCGTCCGGTACGGATTGACTCCAACTGCATTAGACTTTGTCCGCGCAGCTGTGCGTAGGGGAGCACAGCCGTGCGACATACACGGCCCACGTCGTGGTCTCATAAAGGTGTGAGGGACATGCACAGTGGCTGTGTACTTGCCGTCGGTGTGACTGCGGCGCATGCATTGTGACTGACATTGAAACAGTGTGACCCGCAGCAGGTCATACACGCATACACCTGTCAAGAGACACACCGTTGGTTTGCCTGGTTGTGTAGACTGTTGGTGCCCACGGCGGCACGCGACTTCAGCGACGACTGCGGTTGGGGGCTGTGTGTTGGCCTCTGTTGAAGAGTCTGTGCACCAGGGCTCCCCTCTGGGCCACATTCGATGTCATCGCATTGATCTGTACCGGGACTTGAAGGCGATGCCTGAGCCGCCTGAAAGCGTATTAGCATAACATCGTCTGAAGGTGCCTGTGTTGGTGGGGGGTTGACAGGCGCGGCTGCTGGCTCTATCTGATGAGCGAAACACGCCACGATGTACGTGATGATCCGCGGCTTGTAACCTTGGCTGTCCTCAACGAACTGAAGGAGGTCCTGGACATTCGCGTCCACATCCTGCGTGTCGCTTGGGTCTCTAGCCTGTGCACTGGCTGTGGACGTCAGCTTCACGCAGTTGACGCGCAAGTGGGTCTCTGGCATCACTTTGTCAAGGACATCTCTAAACGTCTCTACGACGGAAATCTGCACGATTCTATTTTCTGCAGGGAGGAGGTTGCGCCCGTCCTCGTCAATAACGCGCACACATCGATGCATCTGGTTCGTCCAGCTGGTTCCCGCTTACACCCTCTTTCACGAAATATAATTCATACAACAGCTGCTGCAGACTGAAATCTTGCACGTCTGAGAAACGTGCGTTGGCGGCCCTGCGCTGCCGTAGCTAGGCCAGATTATTCAGGGCACCGATCGGTGGACCATCGGCTATTTGCCTACAGCTGTAGACATGCATTGTGTTACAAAGATAAATTCATCGTAGCGATGCTTCACGCGAGCTGCTGCGCGCTGCTGCGCGCGGCCAGTGCACTGCTGCTAAAACACATTTCACATGCAAACTCACTTCAGCTCCTGTTTTCTTTGCAGCTTTGAGCTATTTAAGTCGGAATCGTGTGTGAGACAATATCTACGCTGCATCAGACGCTCAGGATACGGCAATCCATGCTTTGGCGCAGTTTCTGTCACTGTCCATTCTGGAACGAGAGTTCGAAGTTGGAGCTGTGCATCCCAGTGCCTGTAGACACAAAAACACGCAACGTGCATCTCACCGCCACATGTCAATCTGTGTCACGCCACACATACAAATGCTTGCCGCAACGCTTAAACTCTAAAAAGGGTAAGGCGCCGCCGATGTTCGGTTGTATATTGTCAGACGCAAAGCCTAGGCAGAGCGATGTGTAGCAGGTTGCTGCGCATCGGTGATCAGACTGCCCGCACATTGAAGCACTGAGTGACCATCGTATGCTTGCTTTGATAATTTGTTTGCGTGGCTTCTGGAGCCCGTCTTCGGTCGTTCGTGTTCGACTGACGATCTCGACGAAAGTCCCCACGCATTTTCCCATAGCTCTGCTCAGCGGCATGGTATGGAATCCCTGCAAAGATGTGCGTAGTCTGGGGTGTCGCTGACGAGCCGTCCGAGTAACTGCAAGTGCAGACCTCGAACGGGCAACGCGCGTGTTGGCCCCGCTGCTGCTGGTTCACCGGCGCGCGCAGCAGAGCGGCCGTGATGGAACAGCTCAATTGACATGAGTCAACATTCTCGCGGATCCACTTCGTCTACCCTCGCTCAGCACTAACACCCGCTGTCTCCGTGCGTCCCTGCTTTAAGTGTTCTCTTGGCCATGGCGATGTTCCCATGGCTGCCCTCAGCGGCGCCCTGGGCAATGTTTCAAGGCAATTGTGAGGCCATGAAGCACCGTTATAATAGCTGTGTTCAATGTGGACGTACTAGTGGCATCTGATGCCTAATTCCAGCTCATCGCTAGACAGCGGTTTGAGATGTGTGTTTGGCTGATGTTCAGGCAGCACCGCCAGTGCTGAGTTCACTGCTGTTCACATACAGCCCAAACCGTATGACCTTCGAAGTGCTGCATTCCCGTGAACGCCATGCGTTGCTGACCGAGCATGTGGCACACAGCGCCCAAGGGCAGCCTCGGCAAGCCTGGAATCAGCACTAACACCACATGCACCCACACTCGATGAATGGCCACACGATTTGAAGCATAGAGATGCTCCACGCCAGCGAATGACAGGACACGCATGATTACAAGATGTACTGCTGGACACACTGTGTTGGAGTATGTCTGCCGAGAGTTAACATCAAACCCAACACACACCAGCCTCGAAATTGACCAGCAAAGAGGCTCCAGAATCACACCCAGAATTCCTTGGGGAATCAACACACGAAGTGCACAGCCGGAGTCACAGCTGAGGGTGACTTGGGCACGGTGTACGACTACAATATCAGCCCAACAATGCATGCCCCCCTGCATGGCCACCGCCTGGGCAACTGTGCAGCTCACACTGAGCCAAGCGACCCTGAACTCTGACTTCGCAGCGGCAGAGCGTGTTGTGCACCGTATGCATGCGCCAGCACTTGCCAGCTTTGGGGGGGGGTCGTCCCAACGGTGTCCTACACATGCATCTGCGCTGCTGGGCCGGCATGCATTGCGCCACGGTGTCCATGCCGGCCACCGCAGACGCGGCCATGGGGCTGGGAGCATTCAGCCCCGCCTCTTCCGCGGCATTCTGGCAGCTGTTCCACACACGAGGGTCTCAGGCCTGCGGCCGCGAATGGAGCGGGTAGTGGCGTCGGTGCCCGAGTGGTAGCTTGCCTGCACATGCGATGCGCTGCTTACAAACAATGTGTAGCGAGCGCGTGGCATTGCACAGGGGGCATGACGCCGGACGCAGCCCTATCGTATGTACAGGTGTTGTGGTGCATGCAGTCTAGGGAAATGACCAGGTCATCATGCCCGTGCTTGTGGCGGGCTTCGACCGGCAGAGGGAGGAAGGCGGGGGGGGGGGGGGGGGGGGGGGGGGGGGGGGGGGGGGCTTCCTACGCGGCCGGGGATGGGGCCTCCTACGCGGCCGTGACCGAGGAGGGCAACGAGTACCAGGCGCCTGGGGAGGGTATCCATGGCGGTGAGGGTGGCTATGGAAGAGGCGGCGAGGGTGAAAGCGGCACTCATGGCTACAATGCTGGATCATATGAATGCTGTGGGTCAGCTCAGCGGCTACCTTGCATGTATGGAAATGCTGCACACCCTGAGGGCACGAGGGGCTGGTTGTGCTGCGGTGTCCGGTGAGCATGCAGAGCCAGTGCTGCTTTGGACACATCTGGCAGATGCGTGGTGTGCATGCCGCTGTTCGAGTCACGGCAGCCTGTGCTCACTTCGGTACATGCTGCAATGCATGCTTTGGAGTCACAGAAACATTGCAGTGCAAGAACGCTTGCAGATCAAGTGCAGCTCGTTAGGTTGTGCACGTGTCATCCGTATTGAATGCACCGGCTCTACAGCTAGCTAGTGCAGGTCATCTGGCGCACGATGTGGCACAGATCTAGACTACGCAGCCCAAGGAAGAGTCCCACCTGCGCTGTGGCACACGGCCACCTGCGCTGTGGCACATGCTGCGCTGTGGCACATGCTGCGCTGTGGCCAACGTTACTCAACCGCTGTTGGGAGTTGGGCTGGCTGTGACCGTTGGTATGAATCCAGCCACTACAGTTGCAACTGAAGCACTGTGGAACCTCATGCGCTGTAGCACTTGGCCGCAGTCCGTATTACATTGTTTACAGACATGAATATTCTCGAGAAGAGAAATGGTGCACTCAACATGAAGTTTGCACAGTTGCTCTGCTTTCGCACACCCCCGGCGTTGCAACAAGCAAGTGTGCCAGAAGACCACACAAACAAATCGTCACGCGTCACGCTCCGGGTAACCACCACACGCCAGACTTGACGACATCAAAGTGCAACATCAGGTGACAATAACCAGAAACGTGAAGCGGAGTAGGCCTGCACGACCCCGCCCTCGATAAAATTGTGCACAGACTCGGTTGTGCGATGCCACTTTTGTATTGTACACCAGCTGGTGATTCTACAACCATCCACCATAAGAGAAACATCCAGGATCACCCAACCCATCACCGCAGCGGCGGCCAAGACAGGCTGCAGCATTCAACCAGTCCAAGATCAGTGCAGCATAAGCCTCAACATTCCAGAATATCCACATGCCCTCAGCAGGCGGCTGAGCCATCGCCAGGCGGCTGTTCACAGCCCTCGTGTCAAGTGTGCCCTCCAGTCATTCTGATGCTCACATAGGCCGGAACTCTGACATGTACTGTGCATTGAATGCACGCACACGGAGATCCATATTTACTGTACAGAACAGGCATCATTGTAATCAGTGGGCTCGTAGGTGAGGCTTTGCTGCTCGTTCGCCCTGCGTGGCGGCGCTACGCAGAGGAATCGCGCGCGAGGGCTCGACGCTCGGCACGGGCAGCGGCGGCTAGGCGGCGCAGGTTGCACAGATCTGCCTCGAAGAAGGCCACCATGCGGTGGTGTGCCTCCTCAACAGCCGCGGCCTCGCCGTCGGGCAGGCGCCACATGAACCACTCCTTCCGCAGCCGGCATCGCTGTAATTGATGAGAACTGCCATCAGGCTGGGCAGGCGTTGGTAAGATCGCCACGACTCCAAAGGGGAAGGTGAATCTCACCTGGACACAATCGCACCTTTGCTGCTGGATACCGCTCGTCGGAGTCTCAGTGGTTCTCTTGAGGCTGCCACCCTCATGACCTGACAATGAACAACCAAACCTGCAGGCCCCCGCAGCGTACCCCCCCACAACACACACGCGAGTCAGGTGGACTGCACAATTGCAAACCAAGTGGCCAGCAGTCGTGACCAGACACCTCCACTTAACAGTCAAAAACCATTATGACAAAGTTCAACAGTACCCACCTTGCCTTCCAAAACGGACTTCATTTTCGGTAGCAGTTTCTTATGCTTCTCTTGCTGACTGAAATTGCCGCCACGCACAAACCAATGCGCGTCTACCATCACCAAGGACTCCGCGCTGGCCTGCCGGCCCACAGAGCACACATCCGCTGCAGCCACGGATGCAAGCACGTCCCGCATGGGCTTGAAGGAACACAGATTACGCGGCCTCGCACTCCCTTCGAACCACGTGCTTTCCTCGACGCAGAGATGTGATGCTGCCGGAGAGGTGAGAGCTTTGTCAAGCCTCTGTGTCGCCAAAGCGGGGCTTGGGAGCGCTGTGGACGAGATTTGGGACGGCCTGATGGGTGGGACGGTTGGCCCCAGCTGCGATGCCTCATCGGCGCCGGGGCCCGTGGAAGAGGCCTTGGCTGGCCTTGGGGGGCTGCAGCCCGCGCTGCCGACGCATGAGACACACCGCTTCCGCCCCCTGTGCACGCCGGCAGCATCTCTGTCCGAGCGCCAGCTGTCAGATGCCGCGGCGCCTTCGCCCAGCTGCTGCTTGCCTCGCAGAGCAGCCGCTGCAGAAGCCTTGCACAGGCTGCCTAACATCGATCCCTTTAGGTGGCCTGCCTTGCCCTCCTCGCGGCACACGATCCTGCAGTTGCTCAGCCCTGTCGATGCGTGCGCAAGGGAGCACAGAAGGCTGGGATGACCATTTCGGTATGCATGGTCAACATCCGCCGGAGCGAAGAAAAAACAAGGGACCAAAAAAAACGCTGGGATGACCATGCACAATGGCTATGCAATGACCAGTGTGACTGCGACGCCTGCATTGTGAATGCGATTGTGCTCTAAATGTTCTTCAGGACCAATGTGACGTGGCGCAGAGAAAGTGAAGCAGAGATTTTTGCGGTGTGATGGGATGGACATTGGAGCGGGACACCATCGCTGCAGGGCATGCATGCATACAGTTGTCAAGAGGCGCACTCTTGGCCTGCCCCTTTTCTTTGATTGTTGGTATCACCAGCGGCACTCGAATTCAGTGAAGACTGGGTTTGGGGGCTTTGTGTTGGCCTCCGTTGAAGAGTCTGTTCACAAGGGCTCCCCGCTGCAGCCCATGGGCCCTTTTCGGTGTCATTGCCTTGAGCTGTACAGGGACTCGTTGGACACGCCTGACCCACTTCGAGGTCTACCACCACTACATCGTCTGAACTCGTTTGCGTTGGTGGAGGATTGACATGCGCAGCTACTGGCTCCAGCTGTTCAGCACAATCAGCCACGATGTACGTGAGGATCCGCGGCTTGTAACCTTGGCTGTCCTCAACGAACTGAAGGAGGTCCTGGACATTCGCGTCCACATCCTGCGTGTCGCTTGCGTCTCTCACCTGTGCACTGGCTGTGGACGTCAGCTGCACGCAGCTGACGCGCAAGCTGGACTCCGGGACGACTTTGTTGAGGACATCTTTGAAGGACTCTACGTCGGAAATCTGCACTATTCTATTGCCTGCAGGAAGCATGTTGCTCCCGTGCTCGTCAATAATGCGCACACATCGATGCATCGTAGCTTGCATCGTGTGCTGTCTGAACAGACCCCGCTCACAACTTGCTCCACGAAATATGCTGCATGCTACAAATTTTGCAGAAAGAATTCCTTGCCACTTCTAGGCGATTTGCGCTAAATGCCCTGCGGTGCTGTCTGTATCTAGACCGCGAACTCAGATCTCCGATCGTCGCTGCGCTTGTAGACATGCACAACGCGCATATGCATGTGGACATGACCGAGCGATGGGCTCCACAGCCATGCGTGACGCACCTAGCAGAACACGATAAGCGTGAAGCCGCTCAAAGATACATCGCATGTAATGCCGCTTCAGCCTCGTTGTTCCTCGGAAGCAGCTGTGTATGCCGGGCCTGGATCGAATGACAGCCATCTGAAAGCGCAATTGGGTGGGCATCGTATCTGAGTCACCCGCAAATGCTCATGTAAAAGATAGCCTCATCCATAAGCGCGTTGCTGCAATCACCTGGGACCCTTGGGAGTGCTCCCGGTCGGGTGGTCCAAGCCTCTACCTCCAGCCGAGCTTTGACTCCGCAGAGGCATGCCAGACGCTTTTCAGTTATCTGATACTCGCAGTCTCAACGCATGGTCTGAACTTTACCACAACTGGCTTCATACACAGTGGCGCTGGCTGTCCGTCTTGGCCGCCTGGACGCAGGAGCCCTCCCTGTGCACATAGAAACAGAAGCATTAGATCATCGACGCGCCACGTGGACGCTTCAGGACGCATCTTAAGGATGTGTATGCTGCGGTAGCGTGTCAGGGCAACTGCTATTTCCACGCAGCTACTTCCACGCAGCTATGTCCGCTCAGACCGATTCCGGCGACTGTGTTGACCGGACAATGTCCACGCGGCTTGTCCTCTTGAGCTCACCTCCGCAGCCGTGATTCGGTCTGTGGAAGCACAGGGTCCTTGCAGAGCAAGAGCTCTGGGAATTCACTGTTGCTATTGAAATTGTGTCACCGACACCGAATGCTGGCGTGTTTGGGCTTGCGCTAGCGTATGCCGTCTACATGAACGGATTGCACGATCTGGCGACCTTGACACGGCCTGTGTCGCAATTCAAGCTGAGCATTGGGCTAAGGTGTGGGCTCTGCTACAGCTGTGCGTCTGGTGAAGCTGCCATAGCCGCTAGAGGCACTGCTGTGGCGCCCTCCTGCAGCTGCGCTAGTGGGGAATGGTGAATTAAGTTCACTCAAATACAACTGTGGACAATGGCGTGCACCACCTCGTAACACTTGGCGGTAGCCTTCGGGCCTGCACTCCATCAAGCCGGAATAGACCCGGTAGCAATAGTGCTACATCATCTGTCACAGCACATGTTCTCTCTCACAGCACAGTCTCGTGGCACGGCAGCACAACCGTGTAAGCTAGAATATGTGTCGGCACGTGGTCTCATTCAGCTGTGGATGTCCTCTCGAAACAAGGTCGAGTAAATTTGCATTCGCTCCGCATGTTTCACACAGTCACCACGCTGGACGTCGGCATGAGACGATACTATTTTCAAACATCCAGATTCAGCAATTCGAGTCCGCACAGCGTAGGTTTGGCTAGTCGTGCGATGTGCGTCGCCACTTTTGGCATGTCGCACATGCACCACCCGTCCACCACAACAATGCAAACCCACCACATCTGCGGGTGCTACTGGGAAGGAGCGTGCACGAGGGCTCGCTGATCGGCATGGGCAGTGGCGGCTTGGCAGCGCAGGGCACTCGGATCTGCGTTGCAGAAGGCCACCATGCGGCGGTGTGCCTCCTCAACAGCCGCGGCCTTGCCATTGGGTAGGCGCCACATGAGCCATTCGGTCTTTTGCCCCTCCCTCCGACCGGGCAACTTTGTCACGATCTTCACGACTCCGTACGGGAAGGCGAATTTCACCTGCACACGGTCCCATTATCACTGGCTTCTCCAGATCGTTGTTGGCTCAGTGACTCTCCTGGGGCAACTACACTCGCAAATCATTGAAGGCGCGGCGTCACACAAGCACAAGCGAGATACATGCCACACATGTAGCCTGTGACAGTGGTGGCGGGCTGGACAGACAGCGCCAGTTGGAGGTCGACAGTCAAGGCCACCAGGGTACGCTACGACGAGCTCCGAGGCGGCCAAGACGGGTTGATCGCGCGATCTGCGTATGCACACAGCTGTGCTGAAGCTCAAACTCTGCTCTGACACTGCTGGTGTCGAATCACGGCACCGTACGTTTGGTGACCAAGATACTCACCTCCCCACTCCTCACCAATGACATCGCCGCGTACAGCTTCTGCTGCTTCGCGTGATCACTCAACCCGGTGTCCGGCGCAAACGTATGCTCGCCTATCAACACCACGGAGGCAGGGCTTGGTTGCCAGCTCTCACAGCACACATCCGCTGCGGCCGCAAGCTCGGCCCGTAACGTCTTGAATCTCAGCCGAGCACGCTCTTTCGAAGTCGCCGCGAACCAGAAGCTATCCTTGACATATGTACACAGCAGCGACAGATGCGGCCGCGCATCCTTGGGGTTCTTCTTCGGCGTCTTCTGAGTTTGGAGGCCTGGGGCGGAGGGCGGGGGATCTAGGGGGGGTGGCATGCTCGGCCCCGCGGCCAGGTGCGGCCCCGCGTCGACGCGCGCATGCTTTGTGGGTGGGGTAGCACCACGGGCGGGGGAGGAGGCCTTCGCTTGCTTCGGGGAGCTCTGGCCTGCGCTGCCGATGTCTGCACCGCACCGGTGCTGCCCAGCGCGCACGTCGGTAGACTCTCTTCCACGTCGCCGGCTGCCGGGTGCCAATGTGCCTTGCCCTTGCCCCTGCCTGCCTCGCACAGCAGCTGCTGCAGACAACTTGCACAGGCTGACCAAGACTGATCCTTGGAGGTGGACTGCCTCCTCGTCCTTGCGGCTGCCGGTGCTGCAGGCAACAGGCAAGCTGTCCGTTTTGCAGATATATATGCCACATGGCATACCGTGGCAACGATGCGTATTATGTTGAGGTACAGAGTGATGACATCATCACACACGATGTGCGCAGCGGTGCGCAGCGGTGCGCAAAGGAGCATAGCAGCATGTACGTCATACATGAGTGCGGTGAGCATGCACAGGCAAAGTGACTGCGGCGCACGGAGGCGAATGGCGTTTGAGGTGAAGCTGCCATAGCACGACAGGCCATGCATGCATACAGCTGCCGAGATACACACCCTTGGCTTGCCTGTTCGGCTGGAGCATCGGTGTCAGCAGTGGCCCGCGACTTCAGCGACAACTGTGATTGATGGCTGTGCAATGGCTGCTTTCGAGGAGGCTGGTCACCAGCTGGGATTCCCGCTGTGCCAGGCTCGACGTCATTGCATAGACCTGGAGCTTGGCTAGATGCATGTGCACGAGCCGCTTTTACGTCCACTATCACTACGTCGTCAGAATCTGCTTGCGTTCGTGGAGGACTGACACGGGCAGCTGGTCGTTCCGAATTTCGAGGGGTACGATCCACGATGTACGTGATTATTCGTGGTTTGCAGCCTTGGCTTTCTTCAACGAGCTGAAGCAGATCCTGAACATTCGCGTCCACATTCTGCGTGTCGCTTGTGTCTTCGGCCTGTGCACTGGCTGTGGACGTCAGCTGCACGCTGTTGACGCGCAAGTGGGTTTCCGGAACAACTTTGTTAAGCACATCTCTAAACGACTCTGCATCGGAAATCTGCACAATTCTATTTCCTGCAGGGAGCATGTTTCGCCCCTGCTCGTCGATGATACGCACACATCGGTGCATGGTGTACGTATCATCAGGCCCAGCTCAAAACTTGCTGCGCAAAAAGCGTTGCACACAACATGTGTCTGCACAAATACCTTTTAGAAAGCGTCTGGGCAACTTGCGCTGGTTGACCTGCCATGCTGCAGCCAGGCCTATGCTTGATCCTTCAGACCTCGAACCGCCGCTGCGCCTGTAGACACATGCACAGCGTGCGTGAAGCCCTGAACACACGTTGTGCTCCATTGCCATGCCTGACGGTCGTGGCAGCGCGCGAAAGCGCAGCCACTCAACGCTATGTCGTCTGAGCACCACGGCAGCCTCGTGGTCTTGTTCGATCTTGGAAAACAGCTCGGAGCTTCGTATGTTGGAATCGCGTGACAGCTCGGAGCTGAAAGCGAGTTCGGGAGCGCATCGTGTCTGAGACACCGGAAAAACCTCAGAGAGAGGATATCCACGCCAAGAAGCGGGCTTGCGGAATCAGCTGTATGCCATGGGACTGCCTCCGGTCGGATCGCCCCAAGCCCTTACCGCGACCCCAGACTTCACTCGCCAGTGGTATGCCGTACGCTGATCTACGATTTGACAATAGCAGCGTTGGAGCAGAGCATGAGCTTCAGCACAGTTGTATGTATACGCAATTGTGCGATCTGTCCGTCTTGGACGTCCGACGTACGCCTCGGAGCTCTCGTAGCATCGCTGCAACCATTCAAGTGAACGTAGATACAGTCCTATCAGATCGTAGACGCTCCATTCAGCTTTAGGACGCATCTAATGGGTGTGTATGTTGTGGCGATGTGATGGTGCAACTGCTGCCCTCCAAGCAGCTGGGCCCAAACTGTAGCCAGACTCATGACCTGGCACTTAATCTATCGAGCTGGCCCCGGAGTAGCGCAGCACTGAACAACTAAGTTGCGACTGCAAGCAAATGCTGTGGCATCGAGCCTGTGGGCGCCTCGGCTGCAACGCCATCGCCATGCAGAGACACGGATTGTGGTTGGACACTGCATGTCGGTAATTGAACCGTCTCCATTCCGACTCGCACAGCCTTGCAGCGATGCAGATACGCTCACACTACTTAGGATCCGGCCTAAGTCGGTCCGCTAGCTGCCTCTTCATACCGTGTACGATGTCACACATGACTCAGCAAGAACAGTCTCCACAGAGGATACTATAGCAGTGCACGTTGATGGGGAGATGCTAGTTCCTGGGGCATGACACGCAGTGACTGTTGCGAGTGAGGCTGCCACTCAAGTAGCACTATACAGGCATCCCATCCTCATCAGTTGACAATTCACCCCTCGGGGTTGGCGCTTTTCAATCATTCCGCATAGTCACTGTTGAACGAAAAGCGACAAGGGGCTGGTCGTGCTGCAGTGTCCGGCGGAGAGCATGCAGAGCCGGTGCTGCTTTGGAGGCATCTGGAAGATGCATGGTGTGCATGCCGCTGTCCGCATCGTGGCAGCCGGTGCTCACTTCAGTGCATGCTGCAACGCATGCTTCGGAGTCGCAGAAACATTGCAGAACAGGAATGCTTGCAGATCAGGTGCGGCTCGTTAGATTCTATCACCCGTATTGAATGCACTGGCTTGCAGGCTAGCTAGTGCAGGTTATCTACTGTGTATGATTATCAGCTGCACTGACACATTTTTTCATTGCAATTGTTCTAAAATTGAAGAAACTCGCGCGATGTGGCACAGATTACACAGCCCCCGAAAGCCTGAAGCTGCACTGTGGCACACGCTGTGCCGCAGCCAAGTGGCGTGGGGATTCACGCCAGATGTGACCGTTGGTATGGAGCCAGCCAGTACAGTTGCCACAGAAACACCTCGTGTAAAGTAAAGTAAATCTAAATTTACTGAGCCGTATCCTATTGGACATTGACAACTCCGAATTAACGGGACCACATATGCCGAAGGGGTAAACCACCTGGAAACCCCCCTCAGACGACCGTACGCAACTCACAGGGCCTCCTCCTGTGCTAAGCGAGGTGGTCACGTGCGGCCGTTTCGATTCCCCAAAGCGCACGCAGAATCGAACCCACGACCTCCTGAAACGGAGGGGGTAGCTTTTAATCCGTCCTCAACCCATTGGACCATGTGCTACAGCACTCAGCCGCAGTGCATATTACAGTGTTGACGGACATGCATACTTTCTTATGGCAAAGTGATTCACTCAAATTACAGTATACACAGTTGCTTTACTTTCACACATGCCCGGCGTCAACACCTTTTGCAATTGCAACAGTCAAGTGCGCAGGAAGACAACACAAACCAACCGGCGTGCTCCGTGCAACAGAACACACTCCAGATCCCCACCGCACAAGAGCCACAGCATTCGCAAGGCAGTCATCCCCTGCCATTCAATCGTCATTCACCCAGCGTGTCGCGCGGCGCTGGACAGCCAAGTGGCATGTGTTCAACGGCGCACACTAGTAGACACTACCGCGAAACACGCTCTCCTCACTCAGCCTCCGTCCGGGCTCAAAACTGCAATACTTTGCAATGACAGACTAGTGTGTAGCACACCACCAGCAGTGAGTGTGCTGCTAGGATCGAGACGGTGAGGCGGGCAGCACTCAGAAACCAGCGGTGAGTGTGCACCGTGCCCTGCTGTGGCGAGTCGAGGTGAACAGTACGCACGCTTGCGGCTCCACCTGCAGGGGTCGCGCCGGGGCCGTGCAGCCCCACTTCAGCACAGCCCAAGTTTGAAGCCCGTAGGTGCTGACAGCACACATGGCTTTGGGAAGTCGCACATGTACGTGGCGGGCAGCACACCCTGCATTGCATGGGCAGGCGTCTTACGAGCGCACACACAGCGCATTGTTTGACATAACATACAGTGTGGTGCCGTATTGCACTGGACTCAGCCTGGCCGCTGTCTGAGGAACACACGAGATAGCATGACAATGCTGGAACCACGCCGACGGATGCTGATACCTGCCTCATGACAAGACGTTGCACATAGCGCCATGCGCCGCTGCAGGCCGGCTTGGGTGTGGCGCACCTAGCCGCTTGCATGGACGCCGCAGGTGGGGCGAGCCAGGGACATCAGGTAGTCAATGTTCGCCTCGAAGTTATCTGCCATGGCCCGATGCGCCTTCTGCAGCACCTCGCCGCGGCAATCCGGCAGCCGCCATGCGACCCAAAACTTATAGAGTCTGCGACTTGGTTGGGCCACGACCGCTATGCCGTACGGGAAGTAAAAACGCGGCTGCACCCACCACCTCAACTGTGACGTGCAAGTAGCAGTGCCAAAGGAATTCACCTAGCTGGAGTCATACAGGAGGAGAACGAGCGGAGCGAATGCAACGCAAGCATCTCCTGCATGCAGGATGTGCAGGATGTGCAGAATGTGTGCACACGCATCACCAGCTGGCGGGACTATTCGCGCAACCGTCTGCAACATGCAGCCTGCCGCATGCCTGGGATACGCAGTGGGCCCAGGTGCACACACTTCACATGTTCAGGGTGATGACGATGCACAGGGCTTGCTACCCCTGGGACGTAGTTCAGCACATCAGATGCCCAGATTTACTGAAGCGGTTCACCAGATCTCTAGCTAGGCCCTGCTCTGCGCGCAGCCCACCAAACACCGCTTGCAATGACTGCCACCACTGCTGGCCGATTAATCGCGCACAGTCAGCACAGCCCGGACGCAGGAGGAGCACGTGCAGGGGGAAGTAGAGCCAGTACATAAGCACTGCTAGCAACTGACTGCTGGCCAGTCGGCAATGCTGCACTCCCACACAGGATGGCGAGGCATGCTCAAACGGACGAAGCCCCAGCACCGAGAGATGACGTGGGCATATGATGGCTATAGAAGCAGGATGTGGCGTGCAAGGGCGGGCGGCCTCACACCTTGATAGACTTCAAGTGAGACATGTCCGACCGAAGCTTGGACCGGAGCTTGCAGGGTTCACAGTACTCTGAGATTTGACTTAATACAATCATGGGAGCGCTGTGTGCACGCCAGCTCACCACGCTGCTACATGGCTTCTCACCTAGCCAGCTCTGCAGCTGACTGTACCGCGAGCCGCCGTAACAACTGCCGAGCTCTCCAGCCTCCACGCAGTAGTTCTCAACCACACGGAACCATGGCCTAGTTCCTGAGACATAGGACACAGATTGCTCTCAGTTGGCCGTCAGCCCGGCGCTCGGGGCTCGGGCGGGGGCAGGCAGCGGTGCTGCTGGCACGCCTGGCAGGGCGCCGCCTGGGGTGCGTGGCGGGGGGAGCGGTGCGTCGGACTGCGGGGCGGTGGCGGTCCTGGCTTGCTTCGGGGAGCTCTGGCCGGCGCTGCCGACACCTGCAGCGCACCGCTTTTGGCCGCTGCGCACGATGGCAGCGCCTCCATCACGCTGCCGGCATGCATGTAGCGGTGTGCCTCCCTCCGGCTCCGGCCTGCCTTGCACAGCTGTCGCTGCGGAAGCCCCAGGTGCGCTGCCTGCCGCCGATGTGTGGAGGCGGGCTGGAAGGTGGGAGCAACCAGGCCCCCCCTCCGTGCGGCGTACGGCCCTGCACATGCGCAGCTGCGTCTACTAGTTAGTGAGCATTAGATGTATGTAAGCGTTGTATTGATGGGTACGGCTTGCGGGTCCATCAGAAATAGGCATCGGGCGGGTACCTCAGCACAGAGGGGCAGAGGCGTGCGGCATACATAGCACATACGGGAGGATCGCATAGTGAAGACACAGGAACCGCCATGCACGATCAGGACAGCATCGGTACAAGCAGGCAGGGCTGCACAGGCTGTGGCGGTGTTACCCAGGATGCAGCTGGTCATGTGTACATGCAGCTTCCCAGAGGCGTACCCTTCACCAGCATGCCTGGATTGAACGCTGGTTTCAGCAGTGTTGGGATTGCGTGGTGAAGACTTGGATTGAGGGCTTTGACCTGTGTTCTGGGCACCAGGATCACCTGCCGCGCCACAGTCAGTGCCGGTGCGTTGTGCTGCAGAATGCCCAGAAGGAGAGGATCGGGAGGTTTGAATGCCAGCGGCTACAGCGTCCCCTGTCGCTGTTTGCGTTGATGGAGGGCTAGCAAGCTCTGGTGGTGCAAGCTCCTGGTTGGGACGCGCCACGACGTAGGTGATGATGAGCGGATCGTAGCCCTGACTGCTTGCGACGAATTGCAGAATCTGAGTCACTGTTGCATCCAAGTCCTGCGTCTCACTTGCATCACCAGCCTGTGCACTGGCTGTGTGCGTCAGCTGAACGCGATCCACTCGGAACCTAGAATCAGGGACAACCTTGCCGAGGACATCACGGAATGATTCTGAATCAGAAACTTCAACAATTTTATTCGCTGCACGGAGAACGTTGCGCCCGTCCTCGTCAACGACGCGCACACAACGATGCATCTTGTAAGCCAACAGCTGATCACTGCGCCCGTACTCTCTAATTCACATCATGCAGTGCAACAATTGAATTACATCAACGAGATTTGGTGCTGATGCTTTGTTATGGCCATGCGATGGCCTTGACAGCGCATTCGTATGTTGACTTTCAGCATCGAGTTGACAACCACTGCGCCTGTAGACATGAAGGTGTGCCTGTAGACATGTCCATGCGCTGCGGGTGTGCGTATCGCATGCAGCAGCGCGCTGCAGCGCCGACAGATATGCATTGTTGCTTCGCACAGCTTTACCGTATTTCATGCCTAGCTGTGTAGCCTCGCGTTAAGGTGATCCTGAACAGCAGCTTTGAGTTACCATTGAAGAGTGTATTGTGGCAGATGTCGGCACAGAACGTTCATACGATACTGCTATGTACTTCGTTGTAAAATGTGTATCTCGGGGACGCCATTGGGCGGGCGTGTCCCCACCTCTTCGAACAGCTCATCGCCCACGCTCGGTTCCTTACCGGTATGCCACACGCTCTTCACTGATTTGTCAGTAGGAGTGGCACACACGTAATATGCTTATGCGCAGCGGTGAAAGTGGTGGCGATCGCTGGCCGTGTTTGCATCGTCGGTGCAGATAGTAGCGACGCAGCAGTGCATGCGGGTAGGGCCCTGGCGAATTGCAATTGCAGTCAATGCACGCTGCTTGTATGTACTGCCCTATCTGTCGAAGTATGCGATGTTGCAAGTTCAATCCACACGTAGCTTGTCGCCTAGCTGAAAAGCATCCATCTGCCAGGCTGCGTTCGCCCAATGTTCACAGATTCAGCCATCCAATGTTCCTACAATTGTCAGTTTCGAAAAATTTCTGGGTGTCTGACCGAACAGTGCCTGCTGTACCATTGACTGCTCAGAAAAGTTTGTGTTGCAGGTTGGTCACGCTTCTCCAATATTGATACAGTTTGTTTACGATTGTGCACTGAGTCGTATGAGAAACACCGCGGCGTTGCTCACAGGTTTTACTTTGGCGGGCCTGCTCCCCGATTTGCAATCGCCTTGGGTTGAGTACCGTCAGAGCAATCGCAACGTGGTCTCTACGACCCACCAGCTGCTCCAGCAGCCTCTGTGCTGCAGACTGCAGAATTGACGATCACACGTCGCGGCGCTACACCACCACTTCATTGCTGCTGAGCCGTACCTGTTCACAGCCACCATCTGTCACCAACGAGCCCGCAGTGCGCTGGCATGTGTTCCATGGAAGTGCTTGATCGAACACCACCACCGATGGGCAACGAATCACTGTCCCTAAGGTAACGACCTCACAGAGTGTAGGTTGAATCAATGCACGGGCATCACCGCCAGGCCGAGACGTTGCAGCTGCTGTGCTTCGCCCCAGATCAGCCGTGTGGTAGCTAGCCACGTCGTTTCCAGCAGCGGAGCAACGGCCCATCACATCGTGGATAGCACGAATTACTACAGGCTTGCAAGTAACAGAATCTGCTGCTTAGCATTCTGCCTGATGAACAGCTTTATGGGGACAGGCGCAGCTTCTGGACCTGGTGTAAATTTTGCAAAGACTGCCGATCCTTGTCGCCAGGTCGACAACACATACGCACGAAGAGCACACACCACGGCAGCTGAAAATCATAGCTGAACGCGGCGCCTCAGGCTGGAGGGTTGGAATCTGAAGGTGCAGGAGTGTCGGGGCAGAGGAGAGCATTGCCATGGCCGGTCACAGGGCCCTGGCTGCGTGCGTGCACCACATTCACCTCGATCTAATCCTAACAACTTGCACAGTTTAGTTTTATTCACCGTTCCATTTGACATCAGAACAACCAACCATTTCAACAACCAACCACACAAGATTGGCAGCACGCAAGCGCGATGCCAGCGGAACTCATATGGTGTGTTTGCCCCAGTCGACAGCCATCGCCCACCGCCTGGCATGCTGCAATGTCAAACACACGTGTGGCCGAGGCAGTCTGGAGCGGCGGCGGGCCCCGCAGCACCTTCTCGGCACGCCAGCTTGCACATCTCGCCGCCACTGCAGCCGTGTGTGCACGTGAGGTCACCTCGCACCTTTGCAGCTTTACACGCATACATTGCTGATTTGAATTTGAGATACAACTTCTTGCAATCGTCATCATCTGTGTGCGGACACTGGCCCGTATGTCCGCAGATGATGGCATCAGCACTCGGGCGCCACGCCTCCAAGGTGGCGGCCGGCGCTTCACCCTGTCCGCATCGAATGAAGTCATACCGCCAGCCGCTGTAGGAATTGCTGACATCGCCAGCTGCCTCCACGTACCAACTATCAAGCACGCAATATCGAGAGCTGAATCGTTCCAGCGGCGCTGAGGGCGCAGTCGTGCCAGGTACCGGTGCTGCTGGCGCCGCTTGCAGCGCACCGCCTTGGGTGTGAGGAGGGGGTAGTGGCTCCGGCTGTGGGACTGCGTCGGCCCGGGCCTGCTTCGGGGTGCTCTTGTCTGCTTCCTCGACGCCCGTGGCACTGCGTTTGTACCCGCTGCGCGCAACGGTGGAGTCGCAGTCACGCTGTTGGGTTGCCGATGGCGCTGTGCCTCTTGCCGGCTCAGCTCCGCCTTGTGGAGCTGCCGAATCGGAAGCCGCAGCTTCGCTGCCTGAGGCAGAGCCGTCAAGGTGGGCATTGCACTCTGGCCCCCCCTTTGTACGCCACATAGCCCCGCATGTTCTCAGGTGCAGTCATGCATTGCATGCATGAGATCTGTGCATTGATGATGTTGGATGGCGGGTCCAGAGGCAACGGGTGCTCGCCTCTGAGCAGTGGAGCGCAGTCATGCATTCACGGCACACGAGCATATACACATATGTAGACACGTAGGATCTCGCCTGCGTAAAGTCGGGACAGCGTGGCGCGCGTGCGGTGTACAGGCTGCTGCAGACGGGGGTGCAGTTGAAGCCGTGGTGTTAACAATGGCCGCTATGCAGGACACCATGCATATCATCAGTTACTAAGAGGCGCACTCTTCACCAGCCTCTCTGCCCTCACTATTGTTCCCTGCGGTACTGGCATGGCGTGGTGAAGACGTCTCGGGAGGGCTCTGGACTGGGTGCTGTTCAGCAGCATCCCCTGCTGTGCCGCATTCAGTGCGATTGCCATGGTCCTGGACATGCGTAGAGTATAATTCCGGAGAGGGTTGACCATTGACTTGCATTGCGCCCCCCGCCGCTGGTTTCGTTGATCGAGGGCTAGCCATCGCTGGTGGTACAGCGTGAAGCTCATGCAGTCTCACTCATGAGTGAGACGCGCCACGACGTAGGTGATGATCAGCGGGGTGTGCCCCTGACAGCTCGCCATGATTTCAAGAATTTCCGTCACTTTTGCGTCCACATCTAGCGTTTCACTAGCGTCCTCAGCCAGTGTATTGGCTGTCTGCGTCAGCTGCACGCAGTTCACTCGGAACCTGGACTTGGGGACAACCTTCCCGAGGACATCACGAAACGACTCAGGATCAGATATTGGAACAATTGATTTTCTGCACGTAGTATGCTGTTCCCTTTGTCGTCAATAATGCGCACACAGCGATGCATCTTGTACGCTTGACCAGTGTCCTGTATACTACGCCCCACAGAATGCTTTGCACGCGATACTGCAGCAAGGGAGTGACTCTTAAACAGCAAAATGTCCCTCCTGCGGGGTTTTAAGCGGATGTTCCAGCTTGACTGTCGGCCTGGAGTTAACAATGGTAGCGCCTGTAGACATGAAGAGTGCGCCTGTAGACATTTCCATGGACAACGCAGCTGTGTGTACAGAACGATGCTGCGTCCTGAAGCGACGTCGACACTGTTGCTACAGGTGGTACTTCTGCCACTTGCAAGCCTGGTGTAAAGTGATAGTCCACCTCGGTCATGTTCCACAGCGTGTAATCTTCGTTGCTAGGTTGAGGCTGGCCGCCGCCCAAATTTACAGTGTCTTTGCGGTCGCATTACGGGAGATATTGACAGAAATATTAGATCATGTTGGTTGCAACAGGTGCACCTCTGGAATACGCCGCTACTCAGGTGTGCATCTTCGCACAGGTGATCGGCGGACTCTTCGTGCTACACGCTGTTGCAAGTTGGCAGTGTCAGCAAGAAAAATGCACGGACCTTATTGCAGTCATAGATATAGCCGCGCTGGCTGTCCGTATTGGCCTTGTCGGTGCACATCATAGCGACGCAGCGGCGCTTCCTGCGCACATCAACAGAGACCTGTCGGATCATCGCCGTGCCATGCGTTCACTCTTTATGTCCTGAGAACAGTTGCCGAGGTCATGTGACGGGGTGCTTTGGAAGTTCAACGAGCATGTTGCCCTTTTGGAAGTAAGGATGTACCTGTCAACATCGCTGCCTCTGGTCAAGCAGCATTGATGCAGTGTCTGAAGGATGGCCATCAGTATATATCTCTATGATTTGCAGATTCTCAATCATGTTGGCGAGTCTGCCTGGCTTTCTGCATGCACTGCGTCTCCTTTGACATGCACTGCACTGAACAGTGTGGACTGCTGATCGGACACGTTTCTGCAAATTGCTGCTGCTTGCTTGCCATATCTGCACGAAACCTTGATGAGATACATATGTCTGCCGCTCACGGTGCTGTTTGGACGGGCTTGATCCGGGCTTGATGGTTGATATGCAAGCCAGACTTTGGTTGGTCACCTGCATGGCCCTGCACCATGCCACAAGCTGGTCTTGGTGCTGCTTGTTTGACACACGGACATGTCAGATGCTGGAGGAGGCTGTCTCCCCAAAACATGTCCATTTCAATGCATCTGGAAAAGACGTCACAGGAACAGCCCGGGGTGGCCGACGTTGCCTGAGTTCTCCCTGCTGCTGCTGCATACCACTGGTGCAAAGCCAATCGCACTCACTCTAGTACATGCACCTCACTTGGGCACGCATCGTTCGGCAGGCAGCTGGCCATGTGTGTCATCCGCGGAGTTTGGATCGGCCACCCACCACCGGGGTGGCTCCTGCAGCTTCGAGATGCTCGACCATCACCGTTTGATCAACGGGAGCATCCCGCGGCCGGACAGCGACTTGGAGGCAGCGCTGCTGGAGAGAGCTAGCGGCTTCCCGGGCCCGGCAAGTCGCGATGACAGCTTCGGAATTCGAAGAGACATATCCGCTGCGTCTATGAGCGTTTGCCCGTTCACTTTTCTGTACGGACACAACAGCCACCGCGCATGCGCAGCGGAGTCTCTTCGGGAGCAGCAAGCATGCTCAAGGCTTGTTGTAATGGCCAAATCTGTCTGCTCAGAAGCATGCATATTCCAGATATGCAGGCACCAATTGTGGATAGATGTGTATGTATCTCAGGCCACTGCCTTGCAAAATTGAGCCAGCCGAAAGTATACCAAAGAATACCTCAGAGTGCCAGCCTGTACCACGTCACAGCTGTGCACATGAGCTGCATGCATACAGCTACATGTGCGTAATTCCACATGCCCAAAAGTGCCACCAGCATTCCTCAGCATGTATAATCTCACATACCAATCCCATGTGTCATGCCACCTTATGCCACAGCCTTATGGCAGTGCGAACTACCAGCGTAGTATGTGGCACGTCATGCATGCGGCGCATGCATACCCCTGGACGGCGCTTGCGCACGCCAAGGGTGCAGCGTCAAAGACCATGCCAGCCAGTCCACGTCTACGTCTCCATGCAGCACGATCTTGCTGCAGTGGATTGACGGAGGATGATACATGCCAAATCCCAATGCCCGCAGAAGATCGCCAGATCTCGCGGGATGCTGCACCCTGATCTGTACAGAGATCAACGAGCAGCGCGATTCCATGGTTCCACAGAGCTATCAGTAGCGAGGACAGCACAAAGCAGGGATGGGCCTGGGCACATATATTCCAAGTGTTTTGCTGTGATCGACACAATTACTTTTGGTCGATTGGGGCGCTCCTGTTCCAGTCTTTCCACTGCGTGCAGCATTGTTACTCCTGTTGTTCTCCCTTGTCCTTTTCTGTACGCTCGCTAGGGTGCCCAGCTCCCTGCGCTACCCGACAAGTCAACAAGGCTCGAGTATTAGCACATGCCACCGGAAAGGTCGAAAGCTGCGCGATGTGGCGCATGTGCGCAATGACATGTACAAGTGTGCTGCGCCGAGTCTATGTAGTTGGTGAGCCAGCGCTCTTGGCGCTGGAGCAGCCGTCAGACGTTGACTACATCGCCCGGTGTAGGCAACAAGTACATGTTGCAACGTAGCCGTATCTCGAGATATGTCGTGAAGGTCTCCGGCACAGCACACACGGCCACACACGGCCACACACGGCCACATGTGCACTACAGAGGCGCAAGGTTACTTTGGCAACTTGAAAGATGAAGGGTATATCACCCCGGAAATGATGGTGTACTAGTACTCTGGCTGGCATTCCGGACAGGTGTGACGTGGCGTGGCGAAAGTGTTACCGTGGCGTGGCGATGGTGACGAGATGTCCGCGGAGTGCTTGCACACTTGCATGGACACGGTCCGGGAACGTGTCCACTGGTGGCACAGCCGCCAATGCGAATGCATACTGCATGAGCTCCGACTTCCAAGTGTGCCCCGGTGCAGCCCGATGCGGCAAATACGGACGCCCCGACCTGAGCTAGTTCGTGCACTGCATCTGCTGCGCTTGGGCTGAATTACTCAAATAACACCAGCTGCTTGTTTTGAATGATTTTCGCTGGGCAATCGCTAGCTGCCAACTGTTGGTTTCTCCGCACGTTGTCTTCTCAGCCTTCTCGAGCTTCACAGCTGCAGCATGAGCAGCCCTTCTTTCAACCTCACATGTATGCGTCTGGACCTCGACGACGGGTATGATCTTGGCTTCTTGACATCAATGTTAACCTCGGGAGCTGTGTCGACTGAAATCTCCGTCACATCCGTGAACGTGATCTCGACGTCTAGCTGATGGCTTACATAGGATGAAGTGTTTGTCTTCTCCTGTTCGCTCTTTTGTGATGTGATTACATAGGATGAAGTGTAACATGTGCAACGTCGACAGGGAGCAGCTGCGCAGGGTTCAGCCGCCGAGTTCAGCAGATGCGGCCGCTGCGTTCGTGAATGACCTCAACAGCAGGATTCTTGAGGTCAGAGATATCGTGGAGCGGTCTTGGCGCGACAAGCTTGCTCATGCCGTCGACCCACCCAGGGTGGCGTTCGTGCTGGGGTGGACACGTGTCCAGGGCACGCGCCTTGAACATGATGCAGAGGTGGCACACACCGAGGCTCCTTTGCCAGATGCAGCTGCCAGAACAGCATCCTGCGAGCAATCGCTATGTGCAGCAAATGCATCAACCAGATGCAGATGTCTGGCACCGCAGCCACCGCCAACAGCAGAAGCGGCCCAGCCTGGGCAATTAGGAGCCGGCGCCGCACCCGGAGTAGAAGCATACACCGAGGTGCCTGTGCAAGCGCAGGCAGCGAGGGCCTCATGTGCAGAAGCAGAAAACGAAGAGATTGCAGCGTCTGCCCCAGCAGCCCCCACGGATCACCGTCGGCAGGGCCTGGTAGCACTGGCAGCTGCGACAGCTGTCTCCACGCTCGTGGAAGCTATCGTCAGGCTCGTGGCGCCACTCCCGCCACCCTCGAGCTCGCCAGTGAGCCCCAACGTGGGGTACCGTTCAGCAGCAGCAGCCTGTCCCAACAGCACTTCCGCATTCACCACAGCACTGGCAGTAGCTCGAGCACCTCCGAATGCAGCATCTTCACCCCAATGCACCGGAGCAGCAGTGAGTGCAGCCACCGCCGCGTGCCCCGCAGCATGCTGCGCACTTCCAGCGCCTGAAACTCCTCCTGTCTCCAGACTTGCCACAGCAGCGGCGCCTGCAGCACAGCGCGCAGCACTCCCATCGGCAGCAGACGCAGCACTTTATCCAGTGACAGCAGGCGCAGCGCCTGCGGACCCCGTCGAGCGCACACGAGCGCCGAGGGTAGAGAGCTCTCCGCCGCCCCGTCCTCCTGCACCAGCGACTGAAGAGGCTCTAATCTCAGCACCTACGCGTACGGGAGAAGCCCCAGCCACCTTACCTACGCCTGTAGCTGGTCCTGTGACTGCTGCCGGGCAGCCCGCCTTCACAACTTCACGGGTCCTTAGGGTGCCAGCTCAGGGTGCCAGCGGGAACACGCGGCCCGCAGCAACTCGGGACCCTCCCAGGGCGTTGCTAACCTCTCACCCAGATCCGGCCGTGCAGAGTTTCGATGCACCGGCCCCAGTGGTCTCGGTCGCAGCAGCCGGCCTGACCAAATCGCGCAGCAGCATGCATGCATGGCCAGCAAGCAGCGCAGATCAGAGGGGCAAGGCGTGCACCTGGCCGTGCACATGGCCGTGGTTACCGTCAGCAGTGCGTGCCGGCCTGGCGCAGGCTGAAGTGCGCCCAAGCGGCCTCGCCTGGATCCGCCAAAGCAGCGATAGTTCCGGAGCTGCCCGCGGTACATATACACACATGCCTGATGCATGCGAGGCTGATGTGGCACAGGTGGCCGAAGCGGTGCCACCTTATGTTGTGGAGAGGAGCAATGTGCGGACACGGCGTCCCGCACAGGAGGGTGATGCGGCCGGCCGTGGACAGCCACATGATGTTGCTGGCAGCGCGGTGGAGCCTATTGCAAAAGCGGCGGGAGACGCTCGCACCTCAGGCTGGTGCGCTGCTCGCATGGCCTCCACCAATTTATGTGCGCAGCCTAGGACGGATGGCCTGCCTGATGCTGGTGTGCACGTGCTGGGAGGTCTGCACATTCGCGGCGATCGAGACGTGATACCTGATGACGGACGGGTGGCGCCGCCGCACACACCTCCGCAGCCAGCGATGGGACAGCCACCGTTAGACCCCACGACCGAGAGCTGCCAGGGTTTTGCCGCGCCGTCTTCGCCTCACAGGAGTGAGTGTCGCGACTCCCAGCTGGCCACCGCAGGCCAGCTGACCGGTCTGCCTTTGATGCATGCCGTCGCATCGCAGCCACACGCCGACATACTTCAGCGATCATGCCCAGCTGCCGCACCACCAGGTATGCTACCTGCTGCGCTGGAGGTTCCGGTAACAGCATCTCAAACGGCTACTCAACCTCTGCCCCTTCCCACACCAAGGCCACCGCTCAGGCTGTCTGCTGCGAGAAGACAATGTGTCCCGCACATTGTACCAGCTGGCACCATGTCGCATACGATGGCACAGAAGCACAAGAGCCTGGTCAAAGCTCTTCTGCCTTCTTGCGAGGCGCCGTGCACAGACATCGCGTCGCCCGATACCGATGCAATGGCAAATGCCATTGTCCCCATCAAACGTGCCTGGTACATGCCTCCACACAAGAAGTGGCCGGCGGACGTTCACAATGATGCGAAACACATCCAGCTCAAGTTCAGACAAGGCATAGACGACCTCTTCGCCGGGAGAGTGCGCTGCTGTCCTGCTGCTGTCCTCTTGCCGGGCGCATTGCATGCGTGCGGCTGTACATACATACATGCACGCTTCGCTCTGGCTGTGCGTTGTCACTGCAGCATGCGGCGGGCCTCCAGATCGGCAACAAGTCACATGGTCTCGTTGACAGAAAGCATCCTGGCAGCATCAATGGACTGCGCCACTGTCTGCTTGCCTAGCTTTCCACACACAGACATCGTGACAGGCAGATGCACCTCCGCAAACACATGCCAGCTTCTCACCGCCTGCCGTATCCGGTGTCTGCCCGCCCACATGCACATGTCCCTTTCCAGGGTCGAGCCAGTGCTGAATTCCCCTAGCAACGAGCGTGGTGTGTGTATATGTGCGCTTTGACTTTCCGTTTGGCATTGTGTCGGTGCTACCCCTGTCAGCGAATGGCTTTCGCAGTCATACCAAGGACTGGTACGTCTGGAAATTACCTCAAGGTCGCCCTGACGCGCCACACGTGCTCGCAGCAAACACGCGGGTGTTCAAACTCCTTCCATTGTATCTGCACGTGTCTCGATCTCAAACAACATGCGCTGATGTGCCACACGTGGCCCAGCAGGAGCGCACGCCAGCAGATGCAGACATTGGAGACCTGCCACCCGAGGCCGGGTGCGAGCCATGCCAAGAGGCTGCTGCGGCGGCGGCCGCGCACCCGCGTGTCGCTGCGGTCGAGCCCGTTGTTGCGGGCGGAGAAGCTCCCACCGGAGGCCAGCACCCTGTCCGTCATGGCTCCATCGCCACCACCAAACGTGTGATTCAGGCTCAGGATGAGTGGATGGCTGATGCCGCGGCGACGTCAACTGCAGAGGGGGGACTAAAGCGGCAGAGGGTGGCGACTCCACTGGCGAGCTGGGAGAACAGACGGGCCGCTGCAGCGAACGGCGGCGAGGTGGAGCATACCGTCTACGCAGCTGCTGGCCCGTCGGATACCATATCAGAAATTGTTTGTAAGATCATCGAGATCGAGTGACCCTGCTGCTGCATGCTCCAGCATGAGTCCATAGTAGGAGGTTGGATTGATAGGACGAGTTGCCGAACAGAGGTACATGCATGCCTAGGCCTGTGGGCGATAGGCACTACGGAAGATGGTAGGCACGCAAGAATGTACACTTTACATGCTCGTTTTGCCTGGCCATGCGGTCATGTAAAATTTGGCAACGGTTTGGATGCATTTCAGCATATTCAGGGAATGTAACAACAGATTGTACATGAGCAGCTTTCTTAAAGTCCACGCGAAAAATACATCTTCAGTACATGCTGGGGTTACGGAATGCAAACTTTATAGTCGCGCTGCCACGCTCCGAGGGAGTGTACACTCTTTCGGCTGACATGTGTTCTCGTCGATTGGCTTTGGTGGCTTCGGTGACTTTGGGGAGCAGCCGGGGGGTGGGTCCATGGCTTTCCGTGACACTGCTCCGAGCTTGCCCGGCCTAGATGGCCCTGACAGCGGTGCATACAATAGTCAAGTGCAGACATCGAATCATGTGACCTAAATTGGCCATCCCATGGCGGTCTGCATTGATTGCTTTGTCTGCAGCAATCAGACCATCACAACCATCAATCTGCCATGGTTGTGTGACTGAAGAGCTCCGGACAGACCAACATATGTGATGCTTGGTCTGCTCCCGCTGCTCCACCTCTGTCTATCCCGGCACAATGTCCAGCAGCTGCCATGAAAACCAGTAGCTCTAGTAGCAATTATCCATACCATGCATCGGAGAACCATGCGTTTGTCGTCCAAGCCCCACTGGTGGCACTGCCACGTTTCACCAACACACGTGTCGCTTGAGGCCATTGTGACATGCCGGCTACCCACATGCACATCCCATGGATGGAGAATCTCTGGAGTAGCATAGAAAACGGATCCTGAACTCCATGAGATGTTTTTTTTGTTTGTAATAATTGGGCCGAATCGTTAAAGGTGCCACACTGTATGGCTACGGGGGACGCACCGTGGCTGTAAGTGGGGTCTCTGCATCACTTGCGGCACCCAATCCCTACTCAGCACAGCCCGCACGGAGTTATTGATCACCTACGACGGTGAAGTCTGCAACATCTGGTGCAGACCTCTGGAGAGGATTTTTCCGGACCAGTGAGCTCTGGATGGAGTCGGACACGTCATGCCTGGTCTGCTCCCCACCGTTTAGTCTGCTCCCCACGCTATGACTGTTGCATCCATTGTGTGCTTTTTCTTCACAACATCATCACGTTGACCTCTAGTGTACTATTTCGAAGGTTGGGAGTCAAAAGAGCAACAGTGCACCTAGAGTGACCAATGCCCACAGCAGCCTGTTGGCATGTGCATCTACCGCACCAAAGCTCTGACGAGGCTCACGTTAGAACATCTTGCATTCACGTTGCCGCTGATATTCTGTGCTGATTTTCAGGATCACGTGCATAGCCAGTCTATCTGATGTGCACCCCCTGCAATGCTCGAGTGCATATTCGCCCATCAGCCACAGCCGATCGATTCGAGGCGACGCCACGCTCCGCCGAAGTGTACAAGCTGAATGTACCGCTCGAGCACATCCCTTGCTGCCATCACATCTTTGCATCAACTGATGCATCATCCTCCGCCACGCTCCGTCGGAGGGTACATTTCGGATGCACAACTCGTGCACTCGTGCGTGGATGCACAACGGACTTTCTACGCACATGCGGTGAGGATGCACAAGATTGCTCAGGACAAGCCACCACAACGAATATTGCCTTGGTCATGGCAATGCCTGATATGGGTGCTGGTCCAGCTTGCGCCAGTGTATCAGGTGAGCCTGCTAAGTGTCTCTATCTTGTGTCAGAGTAGCTGTGTTGCGCAGGTCAGACTGTGGCTGTGATGTTTAATGACAGTCACGGATGAATAGCAAGATGACAATGGCAGTTGTGGCATACCTCCTCACAAGACGAGCCAACTAAATTTGGACAGGTGCTCATCTCTGCACAGCAGTGCCTCTTTCCGTGGAGTTGACTAGGTCTCTGCATTTCTCAAGCCGCATTGAACGTCTGCCAGAGCAGTGCAGCTCCCCGCAGCGGGGGTGGATGCAAGGTACGAGCCCCACTACCGGGCCCGGTAAAAGGAGAAGGCAAGGAGGAAATACATTCCAAGATGTATTTGTCAGTGTAATGGCAGTGTATGCGGCTCGGGCGGGGCGTGGGCCATCCCAGAGTTTGGTATCTCATCTAGAGTACCGTTGGACACAGCATGCGCTATCAAGACGCGTGTTAGTCTCATCGAGTGTGCACAGGGGTTAATGCGCGTGCCTGAGCTGGTAAGCATGCTGACTGTGCATGACGACGTGGAGGGGAGCGTACCTTGCCAACGCGTAAAGTCGCGCAACAGAAATGAAAGCAAGAATTGAACCGGTGACCTCATGAGTACACACGACATGCTCTACAACTGGGGCTCACCTGAAGCAACGAGTCCTTTGTTAGATGACTCCTCCCTCGATTATGTCATCTATATTCTTGGATCCCCAGATATGGATATCCCACAACATGCGCCTCTTTGTATCAGCCACCAGTGCACAGTCCACTGTCTCTACAAAGATCACCTCGAGGATCACCTAGATCTGGCTGAAATCATCAGAGAGATACCATCGCTGTGATCCACATCACATCACTCTATTGCTTAAGCTTGGGCTGTCAGTGCACGGGATCTAAGACTCGTTGGCATGCAAGGCTGCCAGCTTCATCTGTGGTCCAAGCTGCGGTCCAAGTTGTGGCCATGGACAGCTGACTTCTTGACCAGGAGATGTAGTACGTGACGGAGTTTTTTTGTACAACAATAGTATCGCTTGCATTGTAACTACGACTGACAACTTCGATATCACACCAACTTGGCCCTAGGTGTTAACTGGCCCACATACACCCTCATCTCGATAAGCCCCTCGTTGTCCTCTTCTGAATAGTACACCTTGAACCACTGGTTCGTGTGTTTGTGACTTGCACTGCACGCTGCTGACAGGATCACCTATGGGCGGGTCTGCCTTATGAACTTCCGCAGCAATACTGAGGCCCCCTCTCGACCTTTTCCTGGAGGGCCCTCCAGCCCGAACTCGTGTAAAATCTACCCGCCCCGGCTGTGTTTGTCCTCGTCAATGAATACTGGCCATCTATCTTGCAGAAGATCACAATCATCAATTAACAGTTGCGGTAGCCCTTGCAGTTCCTCGCCCCACTCTCCAAGCGTCGGTGTGTACAAAACTTCCCGCACTTCGTCTACATCACATTCCTTGGGCGCTTCCAACAGAAGTGCCTCCTGTACCCCCCGCCACATCATGCTCACATCTTTTATGCATGCCTGTTAGGCAGTTACAGCTAGCGTGCACGTGGAACGGCACTCACTCAAGGAGGAATGACAGCCAGGCTACATGTTAATCTTCTGAACGACCGGTGGCCGCCCGGATGGAACAACTCGGGCCAAAGCCGCACATCGGATCAGACCATACCTGGCACATCACACACCCACGGCCACACTACATCAGCGCCATACCCTTAGGTTTCGGACATGATGCCCCTGCATATCGCGTAACAGGACTTCTGCTGAAATCGGACTTGACAATCATGATCACCATGCATGACCATGGTATTCATGGTGGCGGCCCAGTCCATGATGGTGTACACTGAGTGGTCTCAAGGGAAGCTTCCGGACCCTGTGGCATGCGTGACATATTGCATGCAGAGCCAGTTCATGTTGCGGTCTCGATCTTATTCTTAAGGTTATGTAGGTTGGGATTCTGCATGTGGGTAGATGGCACGCCACACCGGCACTGGCGTGCCCCGCACCCTAAACGTTTCGGCCAGTCAGCTACGTATCTTCAAAAGAATGGATGAAGATCACTGTGCGGTCACGATCTTATTCTTAAGGTTATGCAGTCTGGGATTGTGCTTGTGGCTGGTTGGTGTGCCAATATGGGCTGCCTGGCCCTTCCAATGTGCAGGCCCTTTCAACCTGGATGTGCAGACCGAGCCGATGAGCTACATATCATCAACCCACTGTCGCGTGCCATGGCTCAGGTGAAGAGATGTTTGCGGAGTACTTGCACACTTGCATGGATGCGCTCCATGGTGGTGTCCACTGCCGCCACTCAAATGCATGAGCTGCGACTTCCAGCTGCAGGTCTGTCGAGGGTGCAGCCCGACGCTACACATGGACGTCGCAGCCTGAGCTCCTTCGTGCGGGATTCCATCTGTTGTGCTTGGGCTGAACATTTCAAAAAGTGCACCCTCGCCACCCCCGCCCGCAAGCGCCGTAGCAGGACAGTATCCAGCAGCAGCAGCCTCTCCCAGTTGCGCTTCTGCACCCACCACACCGGCAGCGCACGCACCTCTAAATGCAGCACCAACACCCAAGTCCACCACAACGGCGTTCAGCGCAGCCAGAGTAGCGTGCCCATGGCCAGCAGCACTTGCAGCGCCTGAAGCTCCGCCTGTCTCCACACTCGCCACAGCGGCTGCGCCACCAGCACCGTCTGCAGCACCTCCGCCTGCAGCAGACCCGGCATTTCCTCCAACGACAGCGCCACCTCCAGCTCCACCACCTGCAGCATGCGCAGCGGCTGCGGACCCGGTCACACTAACGCGAGCCCCGGTGGTCGCGTGCTCTCAACCACCCCGCCCCCCAGCATCGGCGACTGCAGAGGCCCTGGTCGCGCTCGCAGCACATGTGGGAGAAACCCTGACCATCTCACCTGCACCGGTACCGGTAGCTGGTCCACCGGCTGCTGCCGGGCTGGCTGCCACTTCGGCTGCAATCCGGGGGCCATGGGCACCGCCGGGGGGAACTTTGTTTAAAGGAGGCCCACAGCACCTTCAGGTGGAGACCCATGCAAGGTGCTGCCAGCCTGTGCCCCGGACCCGACGGTGCAGAGGCCGTGTGCGCAAGCCCTGGTAGTGTTAGAAGCAGCAGCTGTCCTGACCAAACAGCGCAGCGGCATGCACACATGCTCGGAAAGCGGCGCAGATCAGAGCGGCAAGGCGTTCCGGCATGGCCGTGGCTACAGCGCCACGCGGCAGCAGTGCGTGCCAGCCTGGCGCAGGCTGAAGTGCACGCAAAATGAGTCCACTATCATCTCCACAACAGCAGCGGTGTTGAAGCTGCCCACGGCTCACATACGTGTGCGCCTGACGCACGCGTGGCCAAAGTGCCAACGGGGTCAAACAGTACACCTGCTATGGACAGTATGCTGGGGGGCGTACTGGCACCTGCAGCTCCGGCAGGTCAAGAACTGCACATCCATTACGCTCAAGTGCAACCAGGAGTACGGCAGCTGCTACCTCTCGCTCACATGCCGCAGTCCACGTTCCGGCAGCCAACTGAGTGCACCGCGTGGCGCCAGTGCACTCGCTGTTTCCCAGCTCATGATCGGCGCAGTCCAGCCTCCGATGGTCCCCGCAGCCATGTCTTTTATGCACGGCCAGACACAAGTGAGGACGCAGCGCCACCAGTATCTCCCGCCACGGCACTTGCGACTCCAGATCTGAGAAGAGAACATGCAGCGGCAGGCTGTCCGCCTCTCCCGTCCAGGCACCCCGGCCAACGCTGCCGATGGATACTGACGCACAGTACCTTCAGGACATCATCCAGCATACGATCCGCTTGACCCACCCAGGCGGGTTCTACCCTGAAAGAGGCAATGTTGCTACGACATGCTGGATCCGTGAGACGTTGCAGTTGATGCCGCAATTGATGACGCGCAGTGGGCCAACTGCGCGTCCGGGAACCGTGCACGCTCTAGAGCACGAAACGCCACGGCCCGTGCCAGGGTGCGGCCGCATGCATCATGCATGTTCTGACGCTGATGCGGCAACGGTTGCTGAAAGCGTGCCATATTGCGCTGTTGAGATGAGCGGGTTGCGGGGTATCTACAGTCCCGCTCGTGACGATGCTGCGGCTGGCAGCGGACAGCCTCCTCAATTTCATGATGCTTCAGTGAAGCCTGCAGCAGCGGCGGCAGGAAGAGGTCGGGCCGCAGGTCCGCACCTTGCACCCATCAATCACGCCAACAGATATGCTGCTGCACATGGACGTCAAAACGTCCGTGATGGTCGCGGCATGACAGGCGCTACCAGATGGTCTGCGCCGCTGCACACACCTCCTCAGCGAGTGACAGGGCAGCCGCCGCTTGGCTCTGCGGCAAGCAGCTTCCAGGCGTTTGCTGCGCCGTCTGTGCCTGACGAGAGTGCATGGCCCAACTCCCAGGGTGCCGCAGGCCAACCTACAGGGCTGCCATGCATTATTGCTTTCACACGCATTGCAGCCTCACGCCGGCGCACGGGAGCGATCTTCCCCAAATTTCCCCACAGATGCATACATATCAAGTGCTGCAGATGGTTGAACGATCAAGGAATTTGTCACAGCAGGTGCGTGAGCGCGAGCTCCAACCACGGACAATCGCTCAGGCCTGCTCGGCAGGCTCGTCCCCCAGGCGCAAAATGTCATTCTGAGGCCACATCTGCGTCTTAGCGTGTGAAATTACATGCGATGCTTTGGAGTTGGAGTCTTACGTGTCCCTGAAAGTCCATTTCAGGACATCCGTGTGTGTCGCGCATGCGTGAAATACGCAAGATGCTGGAGGCTCGCGGAGCGTACCGGTTTCGAAGTTGCATAGATTTTATTCTTACTGCATGGCTGGCCATGATCGGCAGCTTTTTCCTGATGAGCCGTACAGGCTCACCTGTAGCTCGGGCGGGATTCCGGGGAGGCTGGCAGCGTGTGTGCAGGCTGCAGTGGCACACCGCGGTGGCGACGTTCCCACATCAGCGCTTGCAGCAGACTACTTGATGCAACAAATCTGGGGTGCATGCGGAGACGAAATTACTCTCTGCATCACTGTGGAACATGTACTATCTCGAGATACGGCGGAGGTGACCAGTCCGATCTGCAGCTTCCCCGGGACTGACACCGCCGTGCATTTTAATCATACCACATGATACTCATTGCGTGCATTCTGATAGTGCAGGTAAAGTTAGAGCGCAGCGGTCCTGATCGACCCGAGCTACACTGCACGATTGACGGCTGAGATGGAATGCAACGTCACACCTTGATGTGGTGTGTGTACATCACATATGACTTGATGTATCTTAAGTCAGATCGCCGTTGTAACGCCATACAAAATGCCGTTATAATGACGTACAAAATGGAGCGCGTGCGTTGCTCCGCCCGGAATGGACGCCGTGATCGCGCATACAGAATGCTATGCACGGCGCGCCGTGCGCCACAGTGGACGGCAGACTACCAACCATTCCAGCCCGCATGCATACACATAAAAAAAAAAGTGCAGGGCCTCTGCTCTGCATGCTGGCTTCTTTCGCGGTGCTGCCCGCCTCGCCACATTCGTCCTTGTGACACAGTGCCATGCAGAGCTCTTCGTGCGCCGAATGGACGGTACACCGCGAAATCCACCAGGACGAGCCCGCCCTCGTGCTTCGTGAACCTGTTCCGGGTGTCCCTCGTAGCCATACTTCGCTGTACCTTTGACGAGCATGCCAATTTGCTGCAGATCGATATCAAGAAGGCACTGGATGCAGCTCGAAGTGCAGTCACTATCCTACTGCTCCAATGTTCCATCACTTGGAATCGAGATTGTGGGTACGCTGAGTTCCACCACGACGAGCTCAACCGTCGTGCTTTGTCAAATGACATGCCTTCAGCAGCGCGTCCCTCGATCGCAATGCATGGAATGTGCACAGCATGGCCATGCTTGTGTGCATCGCCGCTGAACGGTGTATGCATGCTCGCCTTGGGCCGCAGGTGACCCACCACATTGCAGGTTTCAGATACGTCGATGATGGGGTTCTCATCGTTTGTTTTGAGGAGCTTTCTTTGTACGCCGCCGTGAAAACCGCCGTCTACGCCGCGTACCCCGCTGGCCTGATCTGCGAGGAGACCGCTGAAGGCCGCATCATCGACATCCTGGAGCACCGGATCATCCTCGACACCACCGACATCCATCTGCTCTTCCGCCCGAAGAATCTCGCCGCCCACTTACGGCACCTCCCGCTTCCGCACGTCACCTTCTTTCCCCCCGTGGTCCGTACCGGCCGTGTCTATTTCCTTGCATGGGTGATGGGCATGTGTGCGCGGCTCCGCGACAACACCTCTGCCACCCTGGACGGTCTTCTCCACGCTGCCGGCTTCCTCGCCATCTGGCTCGACGCGTCGCATCTCGGCTTTTCGGCTGTGCGCACGCGCAGAGCGATTCTGGCCTTCCAACCTGGCATCCTGGAGGATGACTTCTATGCGGGCAGGGATCTGTTTCTGCGCCTTTTGGCGGATGTGTGATGTAGCGGTTGCAACACATGTGTGCCTCTCATGCAGTTGGTTTGTAGTCTACTGTGGTCCTTTACAAAAGAGTGAACGGGAGAAAACAAACACTGAAACCGAATCTCACCCGAATCAACAGCAACGTACACTCACACACACACACACGAACACTACCACCGCACTCACAACTCAGTCCGGCAGGATCGCGTCCTCCAGGCCCGCATCATACCGCAACCCCTGCTCCCGAGAGATGACCAGCCCAGACTTCCGATACATATCCGCATTGCCGCGCCTGGAGATGGCGGCCGTGGACGTCGTGGTCACACATGCGCCGGCGGTCTACTGTGGTTATCTGCCATTGTCACTGATAAGCTTGTTGTACTTGGCGGTCCTCCTGCCACGGACATTGCCACCTAGGATTTCTTTCTTTTCCTGCGTTTTTTGGGCAGTTGGCCTATATTTGTCGTGCGGCTGCTTCCGCACGGGCTAGAGGTGCTGCGGAGGTACACTTGCGTGCCTCTGCATGCATTGCTCACATTTGCGGGCGGCGTGATGTGCCTTATCTCGTTATCTTATCTCGTGTCGGTATTCTGGGCTCTGGACGTTTCTTCCAGTCTCGGTCGGTCTCGCTCTAGATGATTGAATATTAGGGAACTTGCGAGCTGGTTCGGTGTTGGTTGCTTGACTCACGTAGGCGTGTGATGAGGCCCTTTCGCAAGGCCGAAACATGTTATGCCGGTCCGTGATGTTCATGTAATACAGCATCAATCAGTGAACTTTCTACCTCAGTTAGTAGACAGCATGGCTGCCACGACCTGGCGCGCGACGTGCATTTTCGTGCGAAGGAGTAGAAAAGTCAGGGGAACATCCTTTGCACTCAGGATATCCCCTGCTGAATATAGTGTCCTGCAGCTGGCTCAGCGAGGCTGCATCTCTGAAGAGGCGTTCCGCAATGCCGCTCGTAGAGCGAGCACGTATCTGCGACTCAAAACACAACACGTTAGGAAACCTTTCTCCACTTTATTTAGGACGAACTCATGGGAATGCAGCCTGTGCCGGGCTTGGCCTCACATCCCTCTGCGGATTCGGACTCGTTGCTACCGCTGCCTTCAGCAAGCCCGACCGTGCGTCCAGCGCTGCTGCGTTTTTTAAGCATGACTACGTTACATGCCTTTTTGTAATGTAATGTGGCTGCATGTGTCACTGCCGCGGGCAGCCCGTCCGAAGCAGCACGCAGCCGACCATCTGCTTGTGCAAACTGCACAGGGCACTACAAGAATGACTTTTGCAGGAACAGGCCTCCGGAACACTATTTTGGGAGCTGTTCCGGGGGCAAAATGCCGTGTTCAGCGACTCTCAAACAAAGTGTGGGAAATAATCTTTGCAGTGGTGTCGGCGTGAGAACATCGTTTGAGGTTGTTGTAGTTGTATGCTGCACGCCCGCATGATTTCGCGGCGCGCACCGACGGTTACACGCGCGTGTTCTCGTGTGCATGTAAGCCAGTCGCGAAGTTTTCGTACCACGCCGAACTCCACTGCCGTGAAGAGTAAACGGGGGCACATGTGGATGAATTTTGAGTGGCTGCTTTTTTACGCTTGTTGTCGTTCTTCCCGAGCCCGTGTGCGTTCAGCACCAGGTGCGGGTAGGCTATCTGTCTCAGCGCGGGCACGTCATGCGACAGGCAAAGGTCGACTTTCGTGACGCGATGTTTTAGCTTTAAGATTAATTATGTTGTTTCGGTGTCGCTGTGACTCAACGGTAGCATGTTCCGTGTCGGGCCCCCGGTTGAAGCAGAGATGCTTCGTACTCCCATCGTGCGCTACATCACACCATTTAGGCGTGTCCACACTTACTCGCGCCCAGTGGCCCAATTCAAATGCGTAAAGGTGCAAGGGCTTGCCTGATTTGTTCACAATGCATCAATACGATGTACCGAGTGTCAGTGTTGGAGGGCACGGTGCTCTTGTGCAGCTTGTTCGTGGTGCTGAGGAGGCCCGGCGACCGATTATTCTCCGCGCTGATAATCTAAGTTGCCTGCTGATTGTTTGCGGCTGTGTTTCGGAGCACTTCTGTATGTTGTCAGCCTGTCGTGGCCATGATCGTGTGATCAGTTGGCGCCCCGTTGTCAGAGGGCGGACGTTGTTTCGCCAGCCCAGCCGTGCAGCGACCCAACGCAAAACAATATAACTGGCATGTACTGCTATTTTCACCCGTCCTGGGGCTCTAATTCGCGCGCTCCTTTGGTTCCGCCGGGCCCGGAATAGCTAATCTGAGGTAGAGATTTAGACTGTTTGCTGTATGTCATGTTCTGGGGGAGGCACAACTCGTGGCATCTCCGACATCTTTGAAAGACTGCAGGAGCTCTCTCTCAGCTCGCGTTCTTGCAAGAGATCAATGCAAGGAGAAGAGCTGGGCACCCGCACACCTCCAAAAAGCATCTGTTCTGAACATGTTTCATGGCCACTCGATGTTACATAGACATGACCATCCCATTATAGCTTGTCATGCTGAGGCGGACGTCTGTTCTTGAAAACGGATCGGTGCGATACCACATTGCGACGATGTGAGCGTCGATAAGGGCCAAACCAGCTTCGGATACTCGGAATCAATCCACAGCTAAACATCTCATAAGTTAACGTGGTGGTGGCCAGACTGTTCGCGGGATGGGAAGTTGCATTGGTGCTGCAAAGTCAACACAGGCCTCGGAGCAAACGGATATGTGAACGCAGTCTGTACACATTGCCTGGCCGAGGCGTTTACCATATGTTATGCTCGAATTTGGTTTTCCGCCGATGTGCAGCATCTCCAGCATTGCAATTCCCTAGGTAGAAGGCGTAGACGCAGTGCAGTATCATGCAGGTGTCGACAAGGCCCCACGGGACGGACTGGCCATCAGCTGTGACTTGCAACGAGACGTCCAGCGAAGGACTTCCAGGGGATGTGAATGACAAATCACCGTCGTTCGTATGCACGACCTGAAAATTTTCGCCAGGTCGGCCACGCGAGACGCAGACATGGCGACCCAGACTGGCCACGCGCACAGCTTCGCAAATTGCGAACATGGCCACCACTAGATAATACATCAAGATGTCTTAAGAATTCGTGTGCCACGTATGAGTGCTGTATTGCAAAATCTATCAAGTCTACACCGCGTCACTGCGTCGACAGACCGCTGCTGCAGCATGCTAGGCACGTTGCCCTGCAACTGTAGTCACACCATCGGTCTTAGTGCAGTCGATCTGATACCAGATGCATAACTATATGGCAGATAGGACAATCCTGGGCAGCTGGGTCTACAAAGCCAGCGGTTTCGCTCACGATGATAGTTCCCCGGAGCGCGTGTTCCGGACCGCTATGGCCGGTGTTCTTGGCAGGTGGGTGCGCATACCGGATCAAGTATCCCGGAACAGTTGATTGTTCATGTTCCGGTACACGTGGGTGCCAGCTCTGATCCGCGGTCCCCGGAACAAGCACCTGGGACAACCAGACGGCGAAGTTCCGGTACACAGCCAGCTACCGGACCATGTTCCGGGTCAAAGTTGTTCTTGTAGTGGGGACGATGACCGCACAATCGAGGTTGCCGTGGCACTTGCGAAAGGTGTAAGAATATACACGTGCTAGCTCCGAATATATACGTGCTAGCTCCGAGTTGCCTTGGATCGGTGGTTGCGCACTAATGCTGACCGACTGTCACATGCCAGTCTTGCACAACACCACTCCCCCACAAGCACATATGTGTCATGCATCATATGAAGCCAAGTATTGCAGCAGATGCTGTATAGCTCCTTCGCAGGGGAGCGGGACAGCGTTCATCAACGAGTTCTCAGCTCCATCACTCCATTGCTGTCAACGCCCTCGTCGCCCTCACTTACTCTCATTGTTCGGTCCCCCCCCCCCCCCCCCCCCCCCCCCCCCCCCCCCCCCCCCCCTCCCCCCTCCCCCCCTGTCTTCCTAATCATCGCCACCAGAATCATTCACAACAACCGCCACCACCTCCACCTCCTCAATCTTTGACCGGCGGATCAAGGTTTCACACTACACTGCAATCGCGACAGCTTCGTCCGACTGCACTGGCGTCCGCGGTGCCAGTGCCGTCGGAGAAGGCTACATCTTCGTCGCCGCGAGGGTGTGCCATTTGAATTGCCAGAGATAGCGGAATTCGCAACTCCGGCGTGTGCTAGTGTAGTGGCATGCTCAAGTCACTACACCGTCACATCCTCGGCCCTACCACAGCATGCATGTTCACACAAAATGCGCACCCGCGCCACCATCTCAGGATGCATCTGCGGCTGCACAGCACCCGATGCACCCCGCAGCACCCCACAGACACCCACCCAGACCCACCCCCGCGTCATCCGTGGAGGAGTCCTCTCGCTCCCCTCGTTGTTCTCGTTGCCTCCATTGCCCTCGCTGCCATCATTGCCCGCACTAAAGCTATCCCCCAACAAGGTGCTGGAGAAGGTCAGGCTACTCTGATCAGTGGAGCGCCCGGTGGAACCCTCTGCATGTGAGTATACATACTGGCAGCCCATGTGGCATGACACAGCGGGTGGGGAGGAGCTTTAACGGGCATGCACTGGGCGTTGGGACATTGGGGGGGTTTAAAAATGTATAAACAAAGCAATTCCTGACGGAGACCAGGCTGTGTACCACGGCAGACCGCAACATCTCCTGGGCCTGGGACACTCTCCACGGTGCAGTGGCTGCTCCCACAACTTTGCATGGTGGCGTGCCAGAATCGACGGTGCATTTTACGCTGCAGTGCATGGTGCACATGTCAGAAAGTCTATCCTGGTCAGGTCAGACACGCAGTCTTACGTCAGGTCAGGTCAGGAGGCTAGCATCTCATACCTACTGCGCACAAAGGTAGAACCGGAGAGATGCTGAGGGAGAGACAGGATAATGCTAGTACCGTGAAACAGTGATAAGAATGGTCACAGCACTCTGTGTGCACAGCCATATATGCACACTGAACAGTCAAGATTACGGCGGGAGATCCTCGCAGGATCTCCTCACTACTCCAGGACAATCCCGCTGGCGGCTTACCCTTACACGTGATCCGCGAATCATCCGTGCATGGGTGCACCTGTCACCACACTGCTGCCCGCAGGCGCACGCATTGTGACATCACATGCAAGATCGCGCAAGGGAGAACAGCGCCGGTGCGGATGTCTGAAGGGTGTCGTGATGCTGTTGTTGGGGAGGATGGTCGGTGTCTTGCAGGTGTCTTCAGGGGCGGGGGCGCAGCTGTGCTGAGCAACATATGTGGTTGGAATTGCAAAGATGTACGGCGCTGCCAACTGGATGAAAATCGCTGCGATAGACGGCTGGGCATGGACGTGATGGCTTCTGCATGCATATGACAGTCCGGTGAGCAAAGAACGTGCGCAGTGTGATCTGCAGTTCAGTTGACCATCGCCACGACTCTCATCGCCCTTGCCATGTGGCAAAGTCAACAACAAATTTACAAATAGGGCCATTCCAAGATCAGATGCTGCTCCTATCTATATCGGAGTCCCGGTTTCACGATAGGCTTTCACCACTGAAGGGTACATGTTCTAGTACGGCCGCGACGGCAGAATGCGGTCTGCTATGCCTAACAGCCGATTGCGCCGCTTGGAACAGCCCTCCCATATCATGCCTCCCGTGTCCCAGTCCGCTGTCAACCGCGCTAACTCCTCCGTCTTCCATTGCATCCTCTCAAAGCCTCGAAAATACAGCGCACGCCGGGCCAGCCTACGAATGGCCATGCTGCCCCGGAACACGCCGCCCAGGCCCGCCACCTCCATGTAGGTACAGTAAAGGCAGTAGATGGTCACGGCACTGATGGGGGGGGGTGCTGAAGAGCGCGTAGAAGTCGGCAAGGACCTGCTGCCAGTGTGGCCACTCCTGGCACTCAAGTATGGCCTTGGCAACGTAATCGCGGTCGCCGGCAAAGGTGACTTTATGCCTGAAGCCATCAGAGGCTTCATGCAAGAAATCAATGATTTCGGTTGGGTCGTAGAAGAGCTTTGGCGAAGTGATGGGCACCTACACAGCAGCTAGCGGTGCAAGGATGCAGCTGAGAGAAAGGATACATGCACACATACTTAAAGCTCGATCATGACAAACTACTTGCTCGCAAGCGGTTCCTCAGCGTGAGGGGCGAAATCATTTGATTATCTGACTTCTGTGAGGCGCTGTCAATGAACCTCTGGACATGGTTGTGCATTCAAGCAACATCAAGCAACATACATGCGCTTCCTGTTGTGAAAGTGCCTTGTAGCGCACAAGGCAGGTGCACATGCGAATGCACGCACGGGGTGACACGTGGCAGTCACCAGCCCGCGAAGGAGAAGACACATTCCAACTCTCTGTATAGGTCGAACAAGGTCATGGCTCAAGTATCTGGCTCAGATACTGACCATGCAGGTGTGATCCCAGATCTCAGGTGTCATGTGCTAAGTACTCCGCACACATACTTAACATTTCGCCCAACTAAACTTACGGTATGACGCTTCCACTCGCGCTTGCATTCAAACACTTCCACATTCGGAAGCTAGCTTTGGGGTGCGTCAATGTGTGCATGTTGCAGTACAACGTGAGCTGGTACATGCATGCGAATAATAATGCTAGACAGTGTGTGTGGTGAAACCAGGAGTTTCAGGAGAATCATAAGCATGGCTCAATAGGAGACTGCTATGAGGGAGCTAGAGGCTAGCATATCAAGAGGGGGTTGTACGCATAGTTGCTGTACACGTTCTCGATGCGATCTCTGAGATGAAGGGATTCAGAAACCGGGAGCGTTTGTTGTTCTGCACATAGGCAGAGCTTATGTGTCTGTATGCTTGAACGTATATAAGCCTTGTGTTGACTCCAGTAGGACATCTGGTCTATTGGAGTTGAACACAGGTTTGATGTCCTCTAGCTGACATGCATGGATGTGTTGTTGTTTTGTGCTTGTGGACACATAGTCTGCTGAGTTGGTATAACTCAGCACGTTGAATGCAGGCTGCATGCATCTGTGAGTACTCTAGAGGGAGATACACTCACATCACATCAGCTGTGCTCTTTTCACAGATATACTTCTACTTAGTGTATACCTTTGCAAATCTGGTCTATTGGAATTGAACACAGGCTGCATGAATCTGTGAGTACTCAAGAGGGATATATCCATACACTCACAGCAGCTGTGTTCTTTCACAGTGCATGCAACCGCCTGTTTTCAGAGGAAGCACCTCAGTTTGCAACCGGGTACGCACATGCACCGCATTGCAAACCAGGTGTTATAAAGCGTGTATATGCATGCATGCTTGCACTGTTCATCCAGACGCGGATATGCGCAGACGGCACCCGTTCTCGACTGTAATTCATCCTTCTCATGTATGCTTGCATGCAGGGGAAACGCGCCTCGCTGTTGCCGGATACCATCCACTTCCGTATATCGAATTCCTGAAGCGCGCTCGGGAACATCGCATGCATAGCTGCTTCGTTCATTTCAAGCGGCGGCGCTGGATGCCACAGCATGCGCCGCTCCGATGCCGCCGTCTGCGGCCTCTGGGAGTTGCCGAAGTTTGTGTTGTTGCCGTCAGCCCATGGCTGGAGGTCCGGTGTCTGTGCGCCGTCTCTGTCGCGGCAGCAGACTGCTATGATAGCGTTGGCGCCTGTCGCCACCTCGTCAGTATCAGCGGGCTCCGTGACAATGCCTTGGCGCATGGCTTCATGACTTGCAGCCCCGCCTGCACTCAGTGGCAGCATGTGTGTTCCATTCATAATGTGACATCACATATACTGGAGGCTGTCTCTGCACGAGATACACTAGATACTGTCTAGTATGTGTCGGTGACTCCTAAACATCAACACCGTGGAGACGAAGCTGTAGCCCACCATCATTGTGGCAGCGGAAGTAGTATTGTCAATTTCGAAGCCATTGACTGTTGTGGAAGCAGGACAGTACCTTTACCCTCACCAGAGACATCTACAGCCTCGTTGATCTCAGCGCTACAGAGATCCGTGAAGAAGGCGTATTGGTCAACCTGCTGCTCCAATACAGTGGATGCATTGGCCATGTGCGCAGATGTAGCCAACAATGCCCTCAGCGGCTTCTGTGCAGAAGTTCTGTCGCCCACAACGGTCGATGCATGTATGAGTGCAGCCTACAACGTTAACCAGCTTCTATGTGACACTCAGATATGTGTTTGTTACGTCTGCACTGAGACATAGAACAGATTTGTGAGCTGCTGTACATGTGACGCCTTACCTGGCACAACTGCATCACCTGGACACGGACGCAGTCACTTGACTGATGCAAATGAGGGGTGGCTGGTCATACAGTTTTATATACAGTATGTGTTTGTAGCCACGCCTTTGCAGTTTGTTCCACATCATGAGGATGGTGTGGCGTGCACTTTGACTCGTGCAAGCATGATATTCACCATCTGAACGCATTGATCAACACACCTGTGCTTTTGACACAACATCAGTGGCAGATGCAGGAAGCTCATCTGATGTTGCTGCTAGGGATGCTGCATCCACGTGCTTGACAGTCACCTCCGTCATTGCATCTTGACCAGCACCGACCCCAATACAGTCTTGCGGTGCATCGCCTATGAAGGGTTGGTGTAGTTGCCTCTGGAGTACCGGGAGACGAGGCCGCACATCATCATCAGGTATAAGCGATGCCCGCGAACCGTGTTCATGTCCACACCCATCACCTTCACCACGAGCAGACTGCATTAGGTCCAGATCACCGCTTGCATTCACTTTATCCTCAGGGCTTGCCACCGAGACTGCCCGAGTCCGGTATACCTGTGGCGGCAGGCTCTCTTGAGGAGGCGGGCTCAGCTCCAGAGGCTTCCGGTCGCGGCGGCGGCGCCTCTTTGCCATGCTACTAGGGGGCGCCTTTGATGTGGCTGCAAGTATCTGCTCGAACGCAGCAGCAGCGCCCGCAGCGAGTGGCGTCGCTTTGCGTGCGGGGAGCCCGGTGCAAGCGCCAGCATCCTCATGCGCAGCCGCCGAGGCAGTGCAATGTGCCCCCACACCTGCCTCTCCGCCCACTCCATCTGTACCTTTCGCACCACTCTTGCCGCGGTGGTCCCATTGCGTCATTGCAGTCCCCGCAGCTTCACTCTGATGATGATGCCCCATGGGCAGAGTATGCTTCCGAATATGTCTACGGGGCTTAACAGCGGCCATCGGGCCGGCGGGACCTCGGTTCGCGACGTTGGTGGCCGTGGAGGTGGGGGCAGCGGCGGGTGCGGGGCAGGGGGTTGTGGCTGCATGGGCGTTGCTGGTCGCAATCGGAGATGGCACTGTATGCGCATGATGTGGGGCCACGGCAGATGCGAGCTCCGCGCTGGTAGCGCGTGTGGGAGCTACAATGTTGGAAGGGGTGCAGCATGTACCGGGGTGTGCAGTGGGCTTTGTGACTGCTGACGGGGCCTTGGCCGCGTCGCCAAGGAGCTCTGCTGGACCTAGCTGCTGCGGTTGGCATGGCGGTGACTGAGCTGCGACAACGGACGGCCATTCTAGACCGGGTGTTGGAGGCGTTGCGGACGGCGGGGGGAAAAGTACCAGTGGTGTATCCGTGTCATGTAACCTCTTCGAAGGCGACGGCGCAGATCTCTGCTTCACCGTGATGCGCCTGCGTTTTCGTTGAGGAACCCCAGATGGAGAATGTAGCGGTTCCTCCAATGCAGCAGGTGACTGGCCTTGGACAACAGGCTGTAAGTCCGTAGGGCCAGTGTGCATGCTCTTGGGAGCGGGCGGCAGCTTCGCACGCGCAGGCGGCGCGACCTGGGGATTGGCACACGCAGTTCTCATGTGCGTGTACTTGAGCCCCACTTCTTGTCTTTGTGGTGGAGGCACGCGCGCCTGCGAGGTGGTCGCAATAGCAGGCGTCTGAGGCGCCCGGATCCCACTACAGCTACACCCCGGGGCAGCCGTGGTCTCGCAGTGCTTGCAGCGTGCGGGGGGCTGGACGGACGGCTCGAGGGGCGCCTCGTTCCTAGCAATTCTGCTGGGCATCATGGCAACGGCGGCGGTAGGCTCGGGTGTGCAGCTGCGCGTTGCTGGCCCCGAAATTGAAGGTACCTTAGATGGAAGGGTGAGCGATGGCTGCGTGCGAATTGATGGAGCATCAGCTGCAGCGGCAGGTTGAGATGGAGGAGCATCTGCTGAGGCGTCAACAGTAGCACTAGCATCACCGTCTGATGCCTCAATACTGGTAGATACCACTGGCCCTAGGCATCGCATCGCAGCCTGAGAGCTGCTGCACTCGCCTGCAATCTCTGCTCTTACGCTCTTGGAGTCCGCCTCAACATGCATCAACGGCATGCATGATTCACTTGGGGTCCGCGCGGGGGCCCATGGGGGGCTGGCGGGTGCACTGGGCACGCCCCTGCTCGCTTGCGCGGCCTCAGAGCAACGGCTCCCGCCCAATATCTTTCGTAGTCTGCTCACCTCGGAGCGCAGAGCTGCCACCTCCCTTTCAGCGGTAGCGGCACGCTTCTTGGCAGACACGCAATGAAGGCACCACGCGTGGTCTTCTGCGGCTATTTCAGAACCGCCCTCAGCGCATTCGGGATCCACCGCAACATGAATAGCGGCCGCATCTGCTCGCGAACGCTCCTTCGCAATAGACTCCCGCGCACGCTGCAGCTGCCGCTCCAACTCTGCTTTCGCCGCAGCGGCGGCGACCGCCTCGACAGCTTTGGCGGCAGCCTCCTGCTCTGCGCTCTCCGCCCGCTCAATGAGGCTCACGGCCTGTGTCTGTAGGTGGTGTAGGCGCTTGCGCATCTCTGAATCTCTTTGCTTCAACATCTGCAAAGCCATACGGGGTGAACGTCTTCACACTGCTAGCCACGCTGCCTTTCAGTGTGGCTCATGACTGTGGCTCATGACTCAGCCTGTAAAGTAAAGTAAATCTGAATCTACTGAGCCGTATCCTATTGGACATTGACAACTCCGAGGTAACGGGACCACATATGCATGTTGTCAAAAACGGCTGCTGTGACCCACGAGACACTGTGCTGCACCTACGGTGGTTGGGGTAACCGTTGACAATGTACATATGTATCGTGGTTCAAACGCTGTTGGTGCAGTGTTGAACGTAACATGTTCAGCATGGACTTGGACTGACTAACCCGCGCACATTGGCCGTACTTCTAACCAGCCCTTGGCAGCCCTCGCACCACCCCCCAACGCCTTTGGCCGGCGGCCGGGCCCTGAGCCACGGCTGCATCGGGCGAACCTGTCACAACACATTTGACCTGCTTGCAAATGGTGGTGTACACGGTGGCCACAAACGAGTTGTGCAGTGCTGGCGGGTCGGATCCAGGGTTGTACGCCGGCGCCCCCGGTTTCGCCAAAGGGAATCGCGCTGCAAAAGTCAACAATTATTATACGGGCAGCGCGTGGTGGCTCTGCTTCAACAAAGATGGCAACATGGTGGTGTGTCGAATGTTGAAGGGGGGTAAAAAAAAGCACGGGTTTCTGCAAGTTGTGAAAGAGCCTTGTATTCCCCAAGGCAGGTGCACAATATTAGTAATGTGATATGCCGCGACGTGCAAGGGTCCAGTGGTATAGCGGTCATCACAGAATTGCCATACCATGCTAAATTGCTCAACACCGCCAACTACGCAACAACCATTTTGAATAATCCTGATCCACGTGAATGGATCGTAAACAATGATGATGCCATAGATGGGCGTAATGTGGCAGGTCACAGAGTCATGCACACACAGAGGTTGTATGTAATGCATTCTTGCTTTCCTATAGGAATAGGTATACACTTCTGATGTACATCAACGTTGTACCGACTCCCATGGCAACGATACATAGCGCATGCCCATTTCCTCACACTTTCATATTCTATTGCACATTAATTTCTTCACGACCGGTAACAATCAAATGGTGGAAAGCTGCCTCATCAACACAGTCTCGATCACAGCTATCGGAATCACTTGAGATAGCCCAATGTTGAAGTATACTATGAGCTGAGGCATGCATGAGAATACTACTGTGGGACAGTGTCCAATTGCTAAGCCGTGCTTAGATGTGTCTACATGTTCGGCAAATGTGGTCCCGTTAATTCGGAGTTGTCAATGTCCAATAGGATACAGCTCAGTAAATTCAGATTTGCTTTACTTTACTTGTGCATATCGATGAACATGTGACTAGCCAACATACGTAAGTTAAGAAAACTACACTGCCATAAGCCTTATGATTCGATGACATGCGAATATTACCAGAGAGCCCCTAGAAACGGGGGGATTCCTCTGTGTAATGCTTTCCACAAGGCTTTTCTCTTCGCTTCGCTGAGTGTTGTGTTTAGGAATGATGTATATAGCGCTGTGCCGAGTCCGATAGACATCTTGTGTAGATGCATCTACCTGTCTAGGACGCGAGGTCCCTGATCTTTGAGCGGAGTACCTTGGAATGATTGACAGTGGACGCGTGGGCTTACGGCCAGGCACGAGGACCTATGAGGCAACAATAAAATGAGATTGGATGCGTGTACGCATGAAAAAAATGTAGAAGTGCTCAATAGAAGCGCCCCATCCGAACCAGTGCGAACTGTGTCCAGCAATCGCGCATCATAAATACTACTTGTGATGAGCCGAGGACTACCCCCTGCTATGGCTGGCCTCGCCAAGATGCTGCGCACCCTATGCAGTCATCTCATGGACTCCCCCAAAAGTGAGGGATCCCCAGTGACTTGTGGGGATACGTTGATATGCATGAGTATTTGACAGTGTTCTGTGCGCAGTGCGCAGTGCATGAGGATCTGTGAGGGAGGCTGCGCACGAACCCATGAGCGGGCGTGGCGTGGTGCGAGCCAGAGATCGACATACTGAAAGCTGGATCTCATCCCGAGGTTGTGCGCGATAGTGTGCAGCTGCATCAAGCATCTTGGCGCAGCCCCCTCAAAGGGTACCTAGAGGGGCGCCGGGACTAAACTATCCAAGCCTATTTACATTTTGACGTGCACAACTGACTCTGATGGCGCGCAAGCGCAACGTGTCTCCGCGACGCGTGCGACTGCCCGAACTGGTGGATGGTTGTAACTTGTCGCACAAGCGGCCTCATAAGCTGAGGTAACTTATGTTCGCGTGCATGATTAAGTGCACGACCTTTTATATGCTAATTTTGTGAAATGCAATAGAGTGTGTGACTCTGCAAGTGTGTGCGGCGCAAGCGCCACATGTATGTATCTTGTGGGATTCTGACTTGGTGATCTTCGTGTGGCACGAGGATCTTAGTATATACGGATGTACCTTGCGCGGGACATGTGTATGGTTGTACATCACGACTCATTGCATACGTTACATGCATTGTGACCACCGGCATGCGCCAGCGTGAGGTGCTATCTCACGACACAACCTGTGCAAGCGGTCACCATGGAGATCGCTTGCACACAGAGTTGCATTCCTACGCTATAAAAAAAAATGTTAAAATAAAAAACGCGTACAAAACGTATGTTTCAATATCGGTGCAAAATAAAGAACGTTGTGTAGGTAAAATGCCGTTTTGGCGCCGCAACGTGCCAAAAGACTTTTGCCCCATTTGCAGTGTGCATCGATCTGTGCAGTCTATGACCTTGCACAATGCATGAAATATCTATTGACATGTAAAGTAAAGTAAATCTGAATTTACTGAGTTGTGTCCAATTGGGCATTGACAACTCCGAATTAACGGGACCACATATGCCGACCACGTATGTTGCAAGTTCAGTGTGCAACGGTACTGTGGCATGTTTGAAATGTTGTTCTCATGGCATGATTTGGTACGCGTCGTGGCTATGGTTGCATCAGGTTTCCGATATGCATGGAATCCAGGCCACATGGCTAGGGGTGCAGCGCGGTGCGGATTTGCCTGGAGCGAACCTGAAAACGTCAAGTCCCCGCGGCCCAACGTATCATACGTTGAGTTCCTATGTTAAAATAAAAAATGCGTATTCAATGTATTTTATTGAAACGCGTAGGAATGCAACTCTACTTGCACAGGTGTGCGCCGGTAAACCCACGGGCTAGGTGTGTGTGGATGTGCATTTGTGATCACTAGTGGAGCAAGGTGACAACTCTCTCATGAGAGAGATTGCTGCAGGTGTCATGTGGTTGTTTCTGTGTGAGACAAATGAACATTGAGGACGCGTGCATTCTCACAGGTCATGATTTCAACGTGATGATAAGCGATAGAGAACTACCGAAACAGAAATATGGGAGCCATCCGCAAACTAAAGCGGAATGGCGGCTATCGGCTGTCGACCGCCAAGTTCTGGGCTTTTCTACCCACCGCGGGAGTTGAACGCTGGCTGACTGAAGAGCGAGCGGTTGAAGAGCTTGACGAAGTGTCGACGTATTACTCAAGAGTCAGATGCTTCTGTGCGTCAATGACAGGATGCTGGCACGAATCATATATGATAGATCGTGTAGCAACGACGATGGCGGCATGGGAGCTTGTTCGGGCTGAGTATGATGCAGTGCATGAGTTGCGGCATCCTCTGCAGCTGCTCGTCACGGAGCTGAATGATGTACTCCAAGGGGCCTTGGAGCCGTAAGGGGTCTATGATGAGAGAGTCCTTGAGGTGCTTGAGAAGCTACATGACACACATGTCGACGCAACGGAACGGTCGGCGGCGAATGGCCTTGTGCGAGGACTGAGGGATTCAGCAGAGAAGGGATCTGTGGTGATCCCGCGGATGCAGCACGTGCCAGCCGGATTTCCTCAAGTGATAAGAGCTGAAGTCCGCGGTGATGCTCAATGAGAGCGCTCGGAGCGGCACGCGAAGCAATGAGGGCTGGCATGGGCAAGCAATGTTGGCTGGGCGATGAATGCAGAAGGGCAGAAGAGGCGCGCAGAGACGCGTCGATGCTACAATTGTGGAATGGTGGGGCCCCGGGCATCTGTTGAGAGATTGCCGCCTACGAAAGAAGCAAGATGACATGCTTCCATCGATGGCTATCGTGGTAAGGGCTGACGGGGCTGCATTCACAGCGAAGGCAACCACCAGCTCCAGGCTGCGGGAAAAATTGTATGACAACGAATGTTCCAACCACATCGTGCACAAAGTGTGCATGGTGCACAACTTACGGCCTGGTGAGACCAAGAAAGTGGTGCTTGGTGGCGGCGAGACCCACGACGCCCTCGGAGAACGAGAAAAGTGGCTCCCATGAGGACCACAAGGAGCCGTCCAAATGTAATCGGTAATGTGTGTGCCGAGCATGTTGGTGAACATGTTGTCAAGGTGCCTAGCAATGGAGGCTGGCCACACATGCTGGCGGCGGGGAAGATCATGCGTAATTGAAGATACGAGCGGCAATACCCTTCGCCCGGTATACAAGGCAGAGCGTTTGCACAAGCTCGACTGCCACATCACGCTGATGGGCGACAAATGGCTGGTGGCTCCGCCGGAAGCAACCATGGAAGACCTAGATGATGCAATGGATGCTATACACGAAGATGGGCGGCATGGGGATGTGGACCTCGATGGTTCACCGTCCGATAGGCCTGGAAGCAGCCATCATTGGGGGACGGAAGGAGTCTGATGATTCTGGGGACAATGATGATTGTGACAGCGAAGATGGCGTCACAGCTGAAGCTACATGTGTCGATTGGAGCATTGACGAAGAAGAAGCTAGAGCTGCGCATGCGGACGATCATGTAGGCCCCAACTAGGGAGACAATGAAGGTGATCATGAGCGAGCACTCGGGGAGGCAGCACCGCACAACTGGTACCCACAGTGGGAGCATCGTGCCGAAGATGACTGCGATCTACATGCGTATGCGGATGCTATGAGATGGTACACAGACAAGCCGCATACCATGGAGGCTCGTGCGGGGCCTGATGAAGAGGTGTGGCGTGATCTGAATGCGATGTGATATATTGCTTCTATGCCAGATCCATGCATGTTTCACAAGAAGTTCGGACAGCAGCGTGTGTACGTGTCCGTATATGTTGACGATGGGATTGCCATTGGGGCACCACAGATGGCCGAGGCAGTCTTGGCAAAGATTGCCGGCACCTATGAGATCAAGGACCTTGGCTGATGAGACAAAGGTAGGTCTAGGTCTGAAGCGGGAAGCGGGGGGATGTTGCCAAGGTGCTACAAAAGCTTTTGCGGTATACCTATACATTATAATGTGTTGTTCGAACATCATGATTATTCATGGGGAGTGTTGCAGTATACTGTGAGCAAAGACATGCATGATACTTATACTAGTACTAAGTATAAGTACTTATGCTAGACAGTGCCCAATGACTAAGCGGTGCTTAGATGCGTTTGCATGTGGATACCGATGCACATGTGACTCGCCCGCATAGACAAGTGAAGACCACTACACTGCCATGAGCCTAATGCTTCGATGGCATGAATATTACCAAAGAGCGCCTAGATACTGGGGGAGGACTGTGTGGAATGCTTTCCACAAGGCTCTGCTCCTCGGTTTGCTGAGTGTTGTGTCTAGGAATGCTATATATAGCGCGGTGCCGATTCTAGTAGACATCTTGTCTATATGGAGATCGCGTGCACGGATGTGCGCTGGTCTACCCACTGGTTGGGTGTGTATACGTGTTAGTGCTCATTAGTGGAGTGAGGGAAAACCCTATCATGAGTAAGAATGCTGCAGGTGTCATGTGGTTGTTTCTATGCGAAGCGAACCATCACTGAGGACACGTACGATGCATTCTCACACCCAAATGTGCCATAAAGTAAGCATGCAGGCCTATAGAAGCATGCCACCTGGTCATCATGGCATATACTGGACAGCCAGAAATGATGTCAGAGCCCTCTAGAGCAACAAAACATCAAAGTGAACCTCCCGAAACCAAGTATATACATAATGTGAGCATCACACGCTCACTTGCCATGCGTTGTGAGCGTGCTGAGCGCTGTGGGCGCTCCGTAGGCACAATGGGTCACTCGACGTTGTCATGCATGCGAACTTCGAGGAAAAGCCCGATTCAGCCCATGGCGTTGTGAAGGTAACAGGAGGGCATGCAATGCGTGATCGTGAGTCTATAGACATTGCCCTGGGCCCTAGGCAAGGTTTAGGATGCTCGATGTCTCGATGGGCGTGTGCATGGCCTTGGTGCGGTGCCCCCTTTGTGCACGAACGATTACATCTTCACTGTCAATCTGCACTTACAATGCGGGCTACGATGTATTTCTGGTAAACATGTTCACGTCCACAATATGAAGTCACATTATTGGTGCAACGTATGCTTATGTTCATTAGATGACATTGCGGCCCCAACCGAGAGGATGGGAGTGCAGTGTCGCATGCGTTTGGTAACGCTGCGCTAGTTTTTATCTCTTGAAGTGCACTGTGTCACGGTGCATGCATGTTTATGCGGGGGTAGAGCTTGATGTAATCAACTGAAATGATACACAACGTGCTTCGTCACATCTACACACACATCAAGGCCATGCTTTCACTGTTCATCTCTTTCACTAGGTGTGCTGCCATCTAATGATGCTAATGTGTAGAGGCCCGGGCCTGAAGATGTGACGGTCGAAAATCAGAGTTGGGCCCACTGTATATACAGCGGGCCCAACTCTGATTTTCAACCGTCACATATGCCGATCTGAAGTGGACAGTCAATTTTGAATCATGTACGCAACATTGACACAACCACTCGTGAATGGCAAGGTGTGCATACGTTGTGAATGTCGAGGTGCAGATTCATATGCATGGCTTTGCCATCATCGGTACAATAATGCTAAACTAGCTAGTGTACTATAGGACTAGTGTGCGTAAGGCTTCGTGCTTTGTATCGTGACTAACCGGATCGTGCATTCCCCACATTCAAATTGAGCCGATCGCCGATCGCCACACCGGTCAATGCCCAGCCAGCAACCACACATATGCGAGGAGGTATTCTGTGTACCCGAAGGTGTCACATGTGAGCAAATTTGAGTTGGCAGAGGTGTTGTGCCATCCACATCCCAGCCAAATCGCATGGTGTCGACTTGTTCATTTGCGGCTTCATGGTCACGGCTCTATGGTATGCTAAAAGTGGTACACAGATCGTGAACACCACGTGTTGTACTAATAGTGTGTGTAGGCTATTGAGATTAGTCGAGAAGCACCGACAACTTGCGCATTCGACCTGAAAGGGCAGGCCGATCATTCTTGTTGATGCTATGTTGAATTGTATTGTGTGTTTAACATGGCATGAGCATGCAAACGTAATGGTGGAGGTGATTCAACAGGCCTGCTTAGGTGGTCATATGAGGATCATTGCAATTACCCAGAATGTCAATCTACATGCATTACTATAATGATGTATTGCATCACGATAACCAACATATTCGAAATGTGCATCATTTTCGTTTGCTCACCCCAGTGGCGCATCTACTCTATCTTGGCGGTGGCCACTGGGACACGTACGCCGTGGTGGTGAGCAAGATGGCCAACGGGCTGCAATGAATGCGTCCCGAGTACTCCACGTGGCAAACATCATAACTAATCGGTAAATGATCACCCGATCAAACTTTCGTCAGACAATACACTGCGGATCCATACAAATGTCACAAACCGTCACAAGGGCAGGATTTGTATGGATATGACGGTACTAATATAAATATTATTATGAACGCGGCACCGCTTCCGGCTGCACTACAAGAACGACTTGACCAGGGACAAGCTCCCGGGCGAGCGGGTTGACCAGGGACACTGGTGGCTACGGTCTCATGGTGGCGAGTTCCGGGTTATGCGTCACGCAGCTCGCGTCTGCGTGCCCGGGAGTCGGAATTTCATCTTCCGGGCAGTCCCGCGTGGTTTGGTCGGGTGCCATCGCCCGGAACAGCATGCTCACCTGCTCCGGGTCTCTCAATGTGCGACGGCGAGCATCCGAATGCCGAAATGGGTTCAAGTTCACATACCCCCCCCCCCCCCCCCCCCCCCCCCCCCCCAAAAGTTGTAGAGCTGATGGGCATTTCCGGTAGGCGATTGGTGGCATACTGCCACGGCGCAGCGGCGATGAGTGATCGGCGCCACACGAGCTGTAACTTGTCCGTGAACATACCAATACTTAATGATGCATGTATGCGACGCTCCGCGATGAAATGATGCATCCTGTGCGATTTACGCTCCCCGTCGGCATTACCCGGAAGCCGAATTACCATGGACAGAGTAAAAACCCACCCGCAACAACGACTTCCGGGCAACGCGATCCGTCCACAGAAGACGATACAGAAATGCAGAAGAGGACAAACATCAAACTTTAGTTATAGCATTAAGATGTATGCCGTTTCTGGCGCGAGCGGCGACTCGGCGAGCGAGGGGCATGCCTGATGTGCGTCCTGGGAAAGCTCGAGCCAAGTCGGCCTCGCCAGAACGCGCCCGACTGGACATTCAGCGACGGCGAGACGACACACATGTGAAAAAAAGCGATCTGTAGTGTGTCCATGGGCGCAGCGTAGACCGATATACGCGATAACAAAGGTGACGAAAGGAAGACAGTAAGCACCTCAGCCTGGAATCGCGCGTCGCACGAGGGGCCAAGCGCCATATGATACACCAGTGGCTTCTCCGTAGCCTTTAATATGCAGATATTTTACTATGTGCAGCCTATACGAGCGTTATTGACGCCCAGGTTTATCATCCTACCAGCCACGAGATGGACTGAACGATACTTACAACCGGCGAAGACAGCGACTTCCACGTCTGATCACGCGAAATCGACAGACACCAAGCGCGGGATAGACTTGACTGTCATTGGGTACGAAAAATGTAGTGATTCGTAGGCGGTGATGGATCTGGGAACCAGCTCACCTGCGTGTCCCCATGCTCAACAGAGTCTCACGATGCCGCCAACGCACTCGTGCTAGGTAAAAAGAACGCAAATGGGTACGTACATTGTCTCTACGTCGACGGACGACGCCGGCGCATGCTATTCACGAACATCGGGGGCCGAAGCAGGTGGCATGCACACACAAACACACGCTCCTGACGATCCACATGCATCACCCAGAACGCGCAGGACACCCGCAGATACACATAGGTGCAACATAGTGCACGATCGGCGACCATGGTATTCGCAATATAGCTATTCGAGTGGCGCTGAAGTCGCGCTCAATCACCCGGGAGAGCTCACCAAACAGCCCTCCGGGTGCCTGTCCCTGGTCAAGTCATTCTTGTAGTGCTGCAGCCTGAAGCGAACGCGTACACTCGACACTCGACTACCGATGTACAAAGAGCTTGATTCACTTATGTACACGCTGTAGAGCATGGTATGTCTCGATGCACGCAGCAGGCCCGGGTGAATGCCGCTCCCACCACATCGACCAACATGCGCCATGAAATTAGGCGCAGAATCACAAGCCCATCATGAACTAAGCGTACACAATGGATCTGTTTGATCCTGAAGGGTCGTCTAAAGGCCGTAATCACTGTTTCCTTGATTCGTTGAGCTGCACCGCTCGATCAGCCAGCTGCAAGTGTGAAGCAGATCGCAACATTCAAACGCCGCAGAGGTTGCCACAGGCAGGCTGACTGTAAATAATTTCGTGAATCAGCGTCGCAGGCTGCAGCAGATGCACGACATGCGCTTCATACATGCGTGTCCGCGATCAGCTGCCCAGCGACACATGCCCCAGTTTCACAAGCATCGGCATTCAACTCGACAAGACGCAGCGATGAGTACACATAAAAAAATCCAGCTGAAGCGTCGTCCTTCTGTCGGTGCCTATGTCTTGCCTGCCACTAAAACAGCATCGCACTGGGAGCAGCACACACGTAAGCCAGCCGTCTGCAGACGGGCCCGGACATGACCTGGAAGAGCACTGAGTCAACTCAACTCATTGTTCACCAAACTTGACTTCAAGTGAAACCCGTCGGTTCATCGTTATTTGCCCACCGCGGGATCAGGCCGACACGCCGCGATGCCGGACTCTCAGCGACTATTCTTGCCCGTGACGACGCAACTCAGATCAACAAAACATGTTATATCATACAAGCCATTCAGCACCGCTTCTAGAGGTTTTGATTATACACAATTCACTTTCCGACGTCGGCATATTCTATGACCCGCTGTGCGAGATATGCGCAGCATCTGTGCGTGCAATGCCTGCGGTGTCAGTAGCACTAGTACTGCTGATGTCTTTCAAGATATGTGCAAGGAGCACCTGTTCAGGCCTACCAGGCAAGATCAGGAGCGCCAAGCTTCCGGAATCATGTCTTGCTTCGAAGCAGTTCGGCGGGAACCATGGTCAGCAGGCTGCTGCGCGCTGAACCCTTGCATCGACGGGAAGACGAAGGCTTGAATCACTCAGTGTAAAGTCTTTGTTAAATTATGCCTTCAATTCAATCTGCATATGCCTGTACAGTGTGGTGTGATGCCTGGTTCGCGTGCAGGCGACGCCCGTACCTGCTGCTCAGCTTAGCTTCCTGTCAGCAAGTCGTCAGCGAGAGGTCGACGTACACATACGGGCGTGTACGTTGGGGAAAAAATCAAGTTCTCCGTGACTCATAAACTGTCTTTTAGAGCGTAACAAACGCACCGTACCGATCGTCGAGCGTTGCTGCAATGCCCGATCTGGACGACGATGAGGCCCGCGCGCCCCTCGGCTTGGCGGACTGGCCTTCGACAGGGGCCTGGTGCCCAGAAATCATGCACAGCTTGAAACTTTGTAATTCAACTGGCAGCACTATGAAGTCTATCGCTGTCAAAATCTGTGGTGGGTGATCACGAGGGTGTGGGCGTTGCGGCGATTCACAGAGATACTGACATCACAAAGAAATTTTCATATCATAGACGCACAATACAGTCAAAATGTTGTCTTCATCAGAGCTGCGACTGGTACGTGGTCGGGCGACAGATGTAAAGACACCTCCTCGGCGGTGTGATTTCACACGACGCATTGCGATGACGGCACGTTGCAACATGGACCAGTGGCCGCGGCAGCAGCTGCACATGCGAAAAGCAAACTTGGGTTGCTACGCATGCACAGAATTACACCACTGCCAGCTGCGCTGCCACGATGCCAGCCTCCAGAAGGCCGGGCATACTCTGAGATGGTGATCAATTGTGCGCGAGCGTGTGCAATGAAAACCCCCATCAGCCGCATGGCAGCAGCTATAAACAGCGTGTCGGCGTTGGCGACCTGTCACACCGACTCGTCATCGCCGAGATCATCGCTGACGAGGACGTCTCGCGCTTACACGTAATTACGCCCCGCTCGATGTTTGGTGACTGCCCGATGACCATGCATGATGCATGTCACGTTGTGATGATTGCGAGCAATGGCGGAACACCACCAGCAGTCCTGCACATATCTGCATGCATCTTGCCATCGAAGACCAATCAAGAAGCAATAGTGTGCATGCATCAGCTACGGCTACTTTTGTGCTCTGCCGTGCGATATTGGCGTTGTCCACCCCTGGATAGAAGAGGGTGTGGCCGTGGGTGCATCATCCGTAGCTTCGGCATGCACGTGTTGTTTCCCTCTATGATTATCTTGCCTAGAACGTGAGGACGTGCTTATGAGTGTCTTCGCTGCAGATGACGCAGCATTGCATTAATGCAATGCTGCGTCATCTGCATTGCCGGGAACTCCTTAGCTCGGGCAGCAATTGCAAGCTATGATGGCAAAGGGCAAAAAAATATCAAGTTTCCAGAATTGGAAATTCATAGGCTGTACACTACAAGAACGACTTGACCAGGGACAGGCACCCGGAGGGCTGTTTGGTGAGCTCTCCCGGGTGATCGAGCGCGACTTCAGCGCCTCTCGAATAGCTATATTGAGAGTACCGTGGTAGCCGATCGTGAGATATGTTGTTCCTATGTGTATCTGCGGGTGTCAGGTACGGGCCTGCGCGTTCTTGGAGATGCATGTGGATCGTCAGGAGCGTGTGTTTGTGTGTGCATGCCACCTGCTTCGGTCTCCGATGTTCGTGATTAGCATGCCCCGGCGTCGTCCGTCGACGAAGAGACAATTTACGTACCCATGTGCGTTCTGTATGCCTGGCACGAGTGCGTTGGCGGCATCGTGAGACTCTGCTTAGCATGGGGACACGCAGGTGAGCTGGTTCCCAGATCCGTCACCGCCTACGAATCACCAGATTATTCGTACCCAATGACAGTCAAGTCTATCCTGCTGTTGGTGTCTGTCGCTTTCGCGTGATCAGACGTGGAAGTCGCTGTCTTCGCCGGTTGTAAGTATCGTTCAGTCCATCTCGTGGCTGGTAGGATGACAAATCTGGGCGTCAATAACGCTCGTACAGACTGCACATAGTCAAATATCTGCATATTAGTGGCTTCGGAGAAGCCACTGGTGTACCACATGGCGCTTGGCCCCTCATGCGACGCGCGATTCCAGGCTGAGGTGCTTACTGCCTTTTTCGGGAGCAAGGGTTGCGGTATGATGCGGGTCTGGAGGACGCGATCCTGCCGGACTGAGTTGTGAGTGCGGTTGTAGTGTTCGTGTGTGTGTGTGAGTGTATGTTGCAGTTGATTCGGATGAGATTCGGTTTCAGTGTTTGTTTTCTCCCGTTCACTCTTTTGTAACATATATGTACTTACTGCCTTCCTTTCGTCACCTTTGATAACGCGTATATCGGTCTACGCTGCGCCCATGGACACACGACAGATCGTTGTCGTTCACATGTGTGTCGTCTCACCGTCGTTGAATGTCGAGTCGGGCGCGTTCTGGCGAGGCCGACTTGGCTCGAGCTTTCCCAGGACGCACATCAGGCATGTCCCTGGCTCGCCGAGTCTCCGCTCGCGCCAGAAACGGCGTACATCTTAATAATGTAACTAAAGTGTGATGTTTGTGCTCTTCTGCGTCTCTTTATCGTCTTCTGTGGACGGATCTCGTTGCCCGGAAGTCGTTGTCGCGGGTGGGTTTTTACTCTGTCCGTGGTAATTCGGCTTCCGGGTAATGCCGACGGGGAGCGTAAATCATACAGGATGCACCATTTCATCGTTGAGCGTCGCATACTTTCTCTGAATTGCTTGGACCTGTTCCAAGGTTCCCCAAAGATCTTGAGCAGATGAGCAAGACCATCGCAGATTGCTGCCACTTGGTTTGATGACAACTCCCATCATCACCAAAAACATCCTCCAGTTGTTCCCTACTTTTGTAGCAGGCCCAGGATAAGAATTTCAAGTTGTTGGACGCCCTGACCTTGCGCATGTTGTGTCATATGTTTTGGAGAAGTTCCTGAACGCTGCTCTGGCCTCGATGGTCACGACGTCCTTCGATGTTCTTTGCCTGGGGGAGCGGCCACACCTCGTCATCATCATCAAACAGAATCTCGATCAATGACTTGAAAATGTGCGCGACTGTGTCATTGTGCAGTGACAGCATTTCCTTGACACTGTGGAATGGCCGCGTGGTCAATGTGTGAATCTTGCGTTCCAATACTGCTAGTCTTTCGCGGAAAAAATCTTCGAGAGATTGGTTTATTTTCTTTCGAAGTGATACGCGGGCCTCTCTCTAGTCTACGATGAAAGCTATCTCAACTTGCTAACAGCTACAGGAGGTATGCTGTCCGACATGTTTACAGGCTGATTAAGACTAGCCACTGAAAATAATACACGAGCTATTACAGAAGAACCATTTACGCTGCAGGGCTATGTATTCATCTGCAACGGGCCGCTTGGACGGCATAGACAAACGAATCTCCGTCACGCTCACGGTGAGCGGGCTACAGATGCACGATCAAGTCATTGACACCGAACACACACTGAATGGCTGTATGATGCAAACATATACCCGGAATGTAGAGACGAGCATGCCCATTGCGAGAACGAGGTCAGCAAGGCACCCGCCAGGCACTGCGAAACGGACCTCGCTACCGGCCAGCGCATCAATCAAGTGTGCGTGACAACATTTCAAATCTAGTGATGTCATTTTCCCGCGAGACTTTTTACCCACAACCAACCAGAAGATGTGAAGTACAGCGCCATCATATTCGGTGCTGTGCAATAAGGTCCGCCAAAAACGTATTCGTATGAAATGCCGTATACGTATTAAAGGCGGTCATCGCAGTATTTATTTTCGTTTCTCATACGGTCCTACGGTGCGTTTCATACGGTCATACGGTGACCCATGTACGCCATGTACGGTGGTCATATACGCCATATACGGCTGTCACATACGCCATATACGTTGGTCATATACGGTCAAGTACGGGTCCACTACGAGCATATGAGGCGCCGCGGCGCTTCATACGCCTGCTTTGCCTTCTGCCCAAGCCGGCGTGCAGCGCATCAGCCCTTTGCCGAGCTTGCCCACAAGCCATATATGCTGATGTTTGGTAGATTGCGAGCGCAGCTGGACTGAATGAGGTCAGTTGTATGTGAAGGCACGCACAAACCTGGGACTAGCACGTGCCTGTGACCTCATCTGCATCAAGCAGAATGACAGGCTGGCACGTGGAAAGCCTGTCAGTATGGGGGACTTAGTTGTACCGCTTGACACGATTGATGAACTGTGAGAGCTTGTGTAATCATGTGCAGCTGAGCCAGTTTACTGTGTTGGGTACTGGACTCTTTTTTATCAATCTGCACAGCATACGTAGTACTGTACAGTATGTGCAGATTCCAGAGCATCACACACGGTGCAGAGATGGTTAGAACACTCCCACAACATGATGCATATGGGGCCTAGCACGTACTCTCAGCATGCAATCAAGCAACCGTATATGTCCAACGTATAAGTCATCGAGGTCATGTAAGGTACATTATACGGGCATACGGTGCAATATACGCTTATACGGCACCATGTACGCTTATACGGCATCATATACGCCATACGGTGCAATATACGGTATTATTAAACATTTTGATTTCATACGACGTAGGCAACGTAGGAGACTTGGAATTATACGTTTTTGGCGGACCTTACTGTGCAACCGACCTCGACATTGCGCACCCATACGAGCGGCTCACCCACGGGGGTGAGCTTCCGATTCCGGAAGTTCACGTCGCAGTACTATGAAGGCAAGCCACATTGTATCCCGCACGAACCAATGCCGGCGCTGACTATTGGATCGTAGAGAACTTAACAATTACCTCGCCGTGATGTCCCCGCTTCGCATGCCTCACCAGACGGGAACTCACCCAAAACAGTGGCTCACCCACCAGGGTGAGCCATAAATGGATAGCAACATGGATTTTGGCATCTTGGCCTCAGTCTGGACGGGCGGGGCTCACATTTGATCAGATAAAGCAGGAATCTAGGCCATACCATAGGAGCACATGAAGACAATGTAGTAATGTGAGATTGCCACACCCTCAGTATGCTCACCCTTGGGTATTGCACACCCATCCGGGTGAGCCAGAACTGCACACCAGCGCACCAAACATGCAACGTGTACAGAGCAAGCAGCTTTGAGTTACAACAACTCAGAAAGGTCCAACAGCTATAGCGGGGTAACATATCAGCCTTCAAAGCTTTATTGGAGCATTTCCTGCAACTTTAGCTTGTGGCTCACCCTCCATTGGCGCACCCACCGGGATGGCTCACCCAGGTGAGGCAATGTCACCGTAGTCACTGTGTTGATGCAGCAGCCAATTCCATAACAGCAGCCGGGCGACCAGCCCGAGATGCGAGTCCACCCGCACTTGCAGCGCTTGAAGCTCCTCCTTTGTCTACATTTGCCACAACAGCCGCGCCATCACCGCAGGTCGCAACTTCTTCAATCGCAGCAAGCCCGACACGTCCTCCAGAGACAGCAGGCACCGCTGCAAACCCGGTTACGCATGCGCAACCGCTGGGCGCGATGCCCTCTCCGACGTCCTGTCATCGGGCAGCGGGCCAAGCTATAATTGCAGCACCTGAAAGGGCCGCCCCGGCTGCCCCGCCCTCGCCTGTAGTTGGTCCTCTGCCTGTCGGGCTAGCAACCTCGGCGGCGTCAGGCCGCATCCCCGGGATGCCAGCGGGAACATGCAGCCTGCAGCTCCCTGGGACCCACGCATGCGCAAGGGTCTATTCTCATCTGCCTTGAATGCTGTGGTGCAGAGGGCCAGTGCACAAGCCCCGGTGCTCATGATCACCACCGGGGCAGTCTCGGAAGCAGCGGCGTGCCAAGCAGGCGGAGCACACAAGTTCACCCATGTGCGTCATCCATAGTCACCATGCGCCATGCAAACAGTCTGTGACGCCCTGGTGTGTCGAGATGTGGGCGCATCCGGAAGCCTTCACTGTCAGGTACCTGGAGGACTTGAAGGACATGCGGTGTCGCTTTCCCCCCGAGCAAGTGCTCCAGCGCGAAACTATCGGCTGCAGATTCTGGAACCCTGCGGCAACTGTGTCTACCACCTGTATTAGTGCACGCACTGGTTCCCAGCCTAGCGATTGCTAGCCATTGCAAGCGTTCAGCATTCCAAGGCATCTGCGGCCATGCAGACAAAACAACGTGCAAACACGCACGCATCACCATAGCCTCCTGAAGCCGCTGCCTCGCAGAATTTAAACTTAAATTAAAAAATATTTTAGCAGAGAGCATGCAGCTTCCTCACACCTTCCTCTTTCCGTCCGATCACCGTGGCTACCGATACAGCTGCAGCCATTCATTGTATCTGGCAAAGAATATCTTCAAGACGAAATCAAGGTAATGATCGCACGCGAGCTCCGCAGACTACACCCCTGCGGACTCCCACCGGATAGAAGCAATCTTGACTTGATAGGCTTCATTCGTGAGTCATTGATGCACGGTGCGCCCGCCTCAAATACAGGAAGCGCTGTGGATGCAGAGCACGCGATTTTGCGGCACGTGTCAGGCCGCAGCCGTCATGCATATTTTGAGGCCAATGTGGAACTGTTGAATGGAGGGGTGCGGTCGTGTGGTATCAATGAGTGCCTCGAGATGCGGCCGGCGGCCAGCCGCGCGCGACTTCGGAACCGCATCATGCTGCTGAGCCTGCCCCAAAGGCGCGCGAACCACATGCCGCTGCACTGCTCCCATCAGCTCCATCAATCAACGTTCACAGGCAGAGCCGGTGGGCATGCCTGATGCAGTTAACAACGTTGTTCTGAGAGGATGCCACGTGCATGATGAGCAATTCAGAACTGCTGACGGAGAACGGGTGCCGGCGCTGAGCACGCCGCTGCAGTGAGTTGTCGAGAAGACGCTGTCTCGGCAGCAGCAAGATGCCGGGGTTTTGGCGAGTCAACGGTGCCTTACAAGAGTGTATGGCACAACTCCTCAGACGCCGCAGTCAAGCCTACAAGGCTGCCCTGGGTGCTCACCCCGAATCTGCAGTCAAATGCACACGCATGCGAGTGATCTCGGTCCTCCCTCTGCAAGTGACCCCATGCCTGGCCACGCAGAAGGCGGAGAAAGAGCAGCAACAACCATGGAGGCCACGGCAGAGCATAATCAGCAAGGCCTACATCCAGCAGCGACGGCCATCTCCACGCTGCCGTCCCCGCCATCAAGCGACATAGTGGGCAGTCATCCAAAGGCTGGGTCACCTATACGGTATCCCAGCCGCGCATTGGCGGCCGCCAAATCGGCGGCACGAGCAGCGTTGAATGCAGCAGTGATGCCTGCAGCCGCCACATCAGCCGCACGAGCAGCCTCAGTCGCGAGCCCAACAGCAGCTGCAACACCTGCAGATGTCCACACTCGCCGCAACGACCGCCACAAGAGCGCGGGGCACAGCGCATCCACCTTCAGCACACCCGGCACTTCCTCCGAAGGCAAGGAACACACCGGCTGCGGGCCCGTTGGCGATTACAGGAGTGTTGGCCGCAGCGTGGGCTCTACTACTACCCTGCCCCACCACCACGCTTCCGGGAGTGCGTGTGTTACGGCATTCTGATATGTGACTCGCCCGGTCTAGAGTTGGCGTTCAGTGTGATGGCGAATTGAGATCATGTTGACGGCTCCACTGCCCCATCAATTGGCAACCGGGAGTCACCCTGTGCCCAAACCGGCGCATCCCCGCTAGTGTACACGTCGAGTGGGGCTCAGAAGTCGGCAGCTCCCAGATCGATGTCTCTATTTCCTGTGTTGTTCTGCAGAGCCCCATGCCACCCGATGCCAATATGCAGCATCGACATATGCAGCTGCGGCGTGCGCTGCAGCAAGTGCGATGAGCATCTGCATCACTCTGCGCGTCACCGCAATTGTGGGCACTGAATGCGGCTGCTACCCCAGTAGGTAACGCCACAGTTCACAAAACATGCAGATAGCACGGTTTCGCCATGCCAGGCTAAAAGTTGCAGAGGGCAAAGTGCGCCCCACTCCCAAGCACCTGGCTTCTTGCACTGACAACTGCAAAGCGCTAGCTGCAATGTCCTGTTGCCGCGCATCATACGACTCCGGTGCAGACCGACTTCGGCTCCCCCGTCGGCATGGTCTCAGCTGAGGGCTACAGCGCAAAAAAGGCCCAGGCTCCCACGACACAGCCCGCGCCGTGCATGCACAACTGATCTGCGTTCTAACCTCCGCCCTGAACCCTCGCTCATTAAAGGGCCGCTGCGTCAGCATCCGCGTACTCCTTTCAGCTTCTAAGCGTCACAGCCTGCCTGCGCCCTCCGGACGGGGGTCTCGTCCCTGGCTCTGGGACGTGATGTCTGCAGAGCTCTGGGGTGGCTGCTGAGCCGGTCAGCGAGCTCGATTTAGAGGCGCTGCTGGATACGCCAGGGTACACATGCGGCGGCGCTGATTTGTCCCAGGTGGGTGGAGGCGCACCAGCTTGCCCGCCTGGAGAGTGCGGCGAGGTGCGACCAGGCTGCAGACGGGCAGCAGAGGACGCTGCGGTGGCGGTCGTCGCGCCGCACGCTGCTTCGGCAGCGCATGCTATGCATGCCGCGCGTCGCACGTGGGAACAACGCATGTTGCGCAAGCGCCGCATGCTGCTGGGGCGGCTAGAAATTGAATCAGCCGTCCGCTGATGTGGTGGCGCGCGCTGCCGCGGCGGCCAGCGTGCGGCATGCTGCGGGGCATGGAATGCATGCTGCGGCGGCCAGCGTGCGGCATGCTGCGGGGCATGGAATGCATGCTGCGGCGGCCAGCGTGCGGCATATGCGGGGCATGGAATGCATGCTGCGGCCGCAGGACTTTCTCGCACAGCAGGCCAGCCTCCAGCCTGCAGGCAGTGTCAACGCCGCCACGGCACATGGGTTGCAACTCAGGGGTGAGGGCGGGGCAGGTGCTGTTGCAAGGGTGGTGGCCGGAGGGGGCCTGAAGCGGTGGCAGGTCACGAGCCGCAAGCACAGCCCCCAATCTGCAGCGCATTGTGGACACGTTGGGTGTGTTCATAACTCTTCTGGCCTGCTGTGATCACGCTGGCGACATATTTTAAAAAAATGACGGCGAGGCCATTGAGATTGACTGACCTTACTTGCACTCAATTTTATTTGCAGCGCCCCTTGCTTGGGCAAATCGGATCAAGCCTGGAAACTCAGCCTAGGCGGTGCGATAGCGCGTGGCCGGGTGCAGGCGTGTGGAGTGCTAATGAATGCCCGTGGTCTGAGCAGACAACGGCGTCTAGGCCCGGGAAGTGATCTGTGTCGTATGGCGGCGCTGGCTTCAAGACAATTTGTATATATGGCATGTGTAGTACAATCAGTCTGTGTGTGATGCTCGTGCTCTTGTGGTGCCTTAGGCCATTGACGCTCCAACCTCGGCCACTAGCGTTTTCACAACTTGAATCACAGACACGGGTAAACATGCTTACTCTGCCTGTGTCACTGACCTTGGCGGCTTTGAATGGCTGACGTGCACCGGAATCTGCACACGCGTGCTGCGAAAAGTCCAAACTCGGTGTGGCAGCGCTGTCACCACCGGTAGACCAGTCCCACATGTGCATCACTAGGAGAATGGCGACACTCCGAAACGGATCCGGGTGTCGTCCGCCAGATTACGAAAGTCCGTTTACTCTCTGATACCTCTCCGATGTCATCGGATGCGAGCAGTCGGATGGCCCTTGGACTTTGGCACCGAATCATCCGCCGACCCAGGTATAATCTGCCGGACTGTGGACGTACCTTACCGCTGCAAGTGGCCTTCGCATGTCTGCGCCGGCTGCCATGATACGAGGTCACTTCGGGCCAAGCCCGCGCTAACAGTGGATCGAATGATACTATTGGTTACTTGATTACTACACGCGTATCTGGAAACGACTGGACTGGACACGGTGCAGGTAGACGTGGACCCATACTCATGGCAACTGACATCGACTTTGGGCAGGAGACGTAGCGGCATGAAGCTGGAGGTAGGCTCACAATAGCGGTGACTTTCTGCATCGCCCAAGATAGCGTTGATCCGTATTTCAGGCTCGGCAGCAGTCCATGTAGTGTTGGTCGTCGCCCTGTGAATGGTGGCCGGAAAAGCGTGCACATAGGTTCCTGGATGCGAATGCATGCGGTGGTCCAGAGTGGCCATTCGGCGAATGGTCACTCTGGCCGAGTTACGTCATCATGCTCCAGGTAAGGCGTGCGCTCGCCCTCCTGGACACGAATGCATGTGATGATCCAGAGTGGCCATTCGCCGAATGGCCACTCTGACGGGGTGACGTCATCGTAAGGCGTGCGCTCGTCCTCCTAGACGCGAATGCATGCGCTGGTCCAGAGTGGCCATTCGCCGAATGGCCACTCTGACGGGGTGCTGTCATCGTGCTCCGCGGGAGTGCGCAGGTGCCGTTGCAATCGGGGCGTCGTGCTGCATGAAATGTACGAATGGAGGATTGTGTGTCTGATACGGTTAATCGCTGGCGGTCGTAGCTTACCTGGCATCGCAATTCGATACGGTCGAAGTGACTTGGAACTCCGTTGCAGATCTGCGCATCTCGTCACCAGTGACCGCTTTCGCTAGTAGTATATTGACATACGTATTAGCGATGGATCCACGCGTTGCAGCACTGGTCGCAGGACTGCCAAGTACCCAGCATGGGCTGACTTCTGCGCTCAGCGGAGACTTGCTTGTCGGTCGCATGCGCACTAACCGAATCCCAGTAGTGGGTAGTTTGATTTCTAGAGACGGGCGTTTCACTGACCGAGCCCGCGTCGGCACCAATAGCGGTCCAGCATGCGGGCCTGGGGTGGCTGTGTGGTGGGGCCTTGGGGAGGTCCTGCGAGACAACGTGGTGGTAAGCCGGGGGAGTGAGCTGGAAACGGCCAAGGGAGTGGCCACTACTACCCTTCTCGTGCTCTCCGGCTGGCTCCACGAGCAGGACATGTTCGTGTCCTCGTGGGAGGGCAAAGGGATGACCCCTGCTGGGTGCACGGAACCCCTGCGGTGGAGGCCTCTGCTGGGAACGAAGGAGGTGTGTGCCTCCTGGTGGGCTGGTGGTAGAACTGCTGACCACGCTCTACTGCAACTGCCTGTTTACTGCGGAGGGGCGTAGCCTGACTATGGAGTGGGTTCAGTAGTCAGTGCATCCAGCTATGCAGCATAAGGTCACGGGCCACGTCTCTGAGTCAGGATTCCCCAAGACTACAGTCACGGAGGAGCGAGATCCGGAGCTCGCCGAGCGGTTCGATATCCCACATGCGAAGGTTGGGGAGAAGCGCAAAGCCGCTGACCCCCCGCCTCCTGACGGTGTGCTCACTCCACGTCTGCTGCCCTTTTTTTGGGAGTCATGCAGTCCGTGTCCACCGCGGGCGTGCCCAAGGCCACCGCGTCCATGTATAAGGTCCACCTGTGATCTTGGGCGTGTCCCAGAGGTGATGGAAGGGGCCCGCTACAAGATGTGTCGGTGCAGTTTTCTATTGCCCCACCCCCCGGCACGTCGTGTGGGCATGGGCTTCTTTCATGTCTGGCCTCTCCCCGCATCGTGTCAAACTGTGGACTGCCGGAAAGCGGACACCCGCGGCGGGGGGGGCCGGGTCCGCTAGGAGCAAGGAGAGACCAACCTCCAACCTCCCTGACGGCCTCAACCCTCTGGTGGCGTGGGTGTTGTATGAAAACGCCCACTACGAAAGTCTGGAGGGCTTCATTGAAAAGAAGCTCGAACCTTCTCAGGCAATAGCGCGGCACATTGGGGACCGGTGTCACGCGCTACTGGCCAACACAAATGGGGTCCCCTCCCAGGTGGTGTACCAACTGACGTCGGGCGCGTCGGTACTAGCGGACATGCACGTCTGGCACTCGGACCTCATCGAGGCGTTCGTGCGTTCCTGATGTTTTCTATGATTCCGGTGTGGTCAGGCATGGCTGCCTGTATGCTTGTGCGTTGTCTGGCTCGGCAGTGCATTCTTTCCACCACGCATGCATGAGTGTGGCTAGGCGGCCTCTGATTCCTCCTACACCTCAAGCCTGCCCAGTCACAGGCCTGTGAACGATGAGTGTAACATGCCTCAGATCGTGCAGGATATGAAGTTCCTCGGCGAATTCGTCACCACCCTATACAATCTAGCCCCCTGGGTGTTGGCGTATGCGGCGGAGCATCCGTTGATGGATTGGTCAGAGGTGCGAGTCGCCACTGTACAGAACATGTTCTGAACATCCCTTGGGCGGCGTGACACTGTGGTGCTACTTGGCCTAACCCCCCATGTCGTTCACTCCTGGGTCCGGCCGTGCAGGGAGACAGGGTAGCCCGAGCCCTCCGTCCGGCGTGGCTTTCTGTCAAGTCATTCTACTCCCACATCATGGGAGCATGCTCAGGGCTGCGGTCGTCTACAGAGGACCTGGCGGCTTTCGCCAGTAGCGGGGTCCACCTCTTTATGCATGCGTATGTGCGCCTCGTTGCTACAGCAATGACAGGCAACCCTGGGGCGCCTGACCTAGAAAGGCGGGGTGGAGAGGACATCCCGGCGCTGGAGCCCAGTCTCCTTGATCCCGCCTTTGCCGCCATCTTGGTGTGCACGGTCAATCACAGCTGTGCGTCGCCAGCCTGTCATGTACACCTGTATATGGAGCTATAGTGTCCTGTTGTATCCCCCCGGGTGGGTCAACACTACGCTTTGCAGTCAGTGTGAACGCCTGAACCCCGCGGTGCATGCAGGCTTGGTGAAATCGGGGTACGGTCTGCCTGTCAAGAGGTTGGCTGATGCGCTGATTCCATTGTGCCCGCCCCACACGATCTGGCACTGGGCGCTCAGGAGCTGGCGGCACCTGGCCGTGGCGCAAACAGTCCCCGCTGCGAGCAGTTCAGGCAATCCCGTCTCCACGCCCGCGGTTCGCCTGAGGCCAGTGACGTTCCCGGATATCAAGGACTGGGATTACGCCGGCGCTGAAGAACTCGCCAAGCAGTCCATCGCCAAAGGGATGCAGAGTCCAGCCTGCTACAGGTGCATACCCCAGCGATGTCTGGCCCTACGGCTGGTTGTCATCTGCATCAGAACCTGCTACACGGACGTAATGTCATAGGCGAACACTGCTGTGGCCTCCTCATATTCTTGTATCAATTGCTCCATCTTACCTGCTGCAAGTGTGACTAGTGCAACAGAGCATGCATGTGCCCTGTGACTCGCGCCGTGCGCTGCGTGGTGCGCGGCCTTACCGGCTATGGTTCGCAGGGAGGAGAACCTCAACATCCCCGACGGCATCCTCGCCACCCTCCCCGTGGGTTGCCGGCAGCCCCCTGTGGCTGCGGCCCAGGCGCCCCCTGGGACAGGGGGTGCCAATGCAGCCCGTGCCCGCGGCCACCACCAGCGTCGGGCAAGTGGGAAGAGCTCGGCGGCAAAATCACGCGATAAGGCGCTGCTGCTGCGAAAGTGCGTCATTCCAGCACCCCTGAACACGGGCACTGCCGCCGCGGGCACCAACACCGGCGACAGCGCCACACAGGGTTCCGGTGACGCGGCAAGCCCCGCCCGCCCAGCTCCACCCAGCAGGCTGGGTGAATTAGCAGCGCCTGTGGGGGGTGCGCCTGCGTCGGGGGGCCTGAACCCGGGGGACTCATCAGCGCCTGTGGGGGGTGCGCCTGCGTCGGGGGGGCTGAACCTGGGGGCATCAGCGGCGCATGTGGGGGGTGCGCCTGCGTCGGGGGGCCTGAACCCGGGGGACTCGTCAGCGCCTGTGGGGGGTGCGCCTGCGTCGGGGGGGCTGAACCTGGGGGCATCAGCAGCGCCTGTGGGGGGTGCACCTGCGTCGGGGGGCCTGAACCCGGGGGACTCGTCAGCGCCTGTGGGGGGTGCGCCTGCGTCGGGAAGGCTGAACCTGGGGGCATCAGCAGCGCCTGTGGGGGGTGGGCCTGTGTCGGGGGGCCTGAACCCGGGGGACTCGTCAGCGCCTGCGGGGGGTGGGCCTGCGTTGGGGGGGCTGGCCCCCCCCCGAGGCAGTCACCGTGGGCCCACGTGGCACCTCTGCGGCCACGCATGCAAAGGCACAGGAACCCCTCCCCACCGCGCAGCCGCCTGCGGGTGCCGGAGATGGATCAGGGTTCGGTCTGGGCGGTGCCGAGGACATCGCCGGATTCGCCGAACCCCTTGCTGACGCCTTGTTCCTCGACTACGAAGAGATGTTCGGTCATCATGCTTCTGATGACGATTCGGAGCCTGCGGATTCGGCGGACATCTCGGTAGATGAGGACGACCTGCCAACATCTGATCCAGAGGTTAGGCCATCCCAGCTGTACTACCTGCAGGACACTGCTGGCTCGGTGCAGCTCACCGTGGCAGAGTCTCCAGCTGCACAGCAGACCACAGTTCAACTGTCCGCCACCTTCGCCACGCCCGCGGGACCTGGTTTCGGGCGAGCTGCTCAGTTGCGGCTCATTGTCGTGGCATGCGACTTAATGATGCTGAGCAACCCTCGTCTGCGTGAGGATGATGACGACCGCCTGCAACGCGTCATGGCCCTCATTTCGGCGTACGGGCTGGAGCCTGACAATGCCACTGTAGCAGAGATTGTGGCACTGATCCGGCAGGTATGCTCCGTATTGAGGTTGCCTCTCGTCCCGAGCTTGGCTGTTGCACAGGCCCTCCCTGTCCCCTTGTGGCCACTCTTGCGTCCTGCCCCCTAATCCCATTTCATTATTCGCAGCTGCTCACCGTGCAGGGACGCAACGTTGCCGAGTGAAGCCGGACCACGAAGGGGGGCTGCTATGAGGAGTGCTGGAGTGCGGATTAGGGTGGGGTTGGAGTTGGGGGGGGGGGGGGGGGGGGGGGGGGGGGCTTTCCGTAGAATGTTGACTCTGAAACTTAGTAATGCGAACGATTAATGAGTAGCACGTACAACAACGAGCAACATCAGCATCTCATGTGCCATTCCACGTGTACATGTAAACAGACGGAAGGTTGTCACGCCTCAGTGCACTTTCTTAACACAGGTGGCTGTGGCCTTTCGTCGCAGCAGACACACTGATAGTATACAGCTACCCAACACTGCACTACAACATCAACGCCGAGGGACGCCTGTGGCCACAGTGACACTATCGCATGACTGCTATGGCGTGCCGTGGTGTCCCGCCACCTGGTAGCCGCCCCCTGGGAGCCTCCTGCGCCAGTCCCCCCCCCTAGCAAGTTTTCGCCCCACCTGCCAGCTAGTACAATGGGAAACCCTGATGCGAATACCCGCCGACCAGGCGCACAGCGGGCGGTGCATTAGAACCGCACGGCTACCGCCCCCGCACGCCATGCGGGGATACTCAGATCCGCGTTTTCAGCGGAACGGCCATCAGCTTGTTGTACTGTTGACTCAGGGTTGCCACCAGTGGCTGCACCTTATTCATGAAGGCGTCGTACCCCGCCTGAAGGTACCATTCCCTGCATAGTACCGGAATCATGTAGGAGTTGTGCCGTCTACGGTGGGGTGGGGGCGAGACCAGCGCCTATGCGATGACTAGACATAGCCTGCAGGGGCGGGCGAATGACCAACTCGCCACAGGAGTGGAGGGGCAACGGTGGTGATAACAAGGAGATTGTGTAGCGCATACCTCAACTCATCTGCAGACATGTCTGCAAACGGCGGGGTCCGCAGGTGGCGGTCCCATCGTGCATCAGCTAGGATGTTGGTGCCGTCTTCGGCGGATATACCCACTAGCTGGTCCCCCGCCCTCCCGCCATGGTGCCATTCTTGCAAGAGGGCCCGTGTAAGCAGGATGCGGTACAGCACCGCATGCTGCACTCTGAGGCGGGAGATGCGCCGCAGTACCCTACGAGTAGCCTCCACCCCGTGGAGGTCACTGGAAAATAGGTCCCCCTCCTCTTGTCGCATTTCACGGACGACCTGGCAGACGGCATCGGCGAACATTGCAGTATACACCCCGCAATCATGGCCGTTTGCTTGCTGGGGGGCTCCACCGACCTGTACTCCACCGAGCACTGATGTAGGTGGCACGCAGGGTCGTGTCAACGGCGAAAACTCAAGTCAATGCTATGACAGGGTGTGGTTATGACAGGGCCCGAGGGGATGAAGGCTGGAGGGCGGGACGGGTGGAACAAGGGAAGCTGGCCGGCGCCATGCGGTGGATCGCATGGCACCCGTCAGCGGGTGACAGCAATGGGGTAACCGCAAGTTCAAGATACCAGTGCCCGGTGAGAATCGCACCTTAGTCAACTTCAGAGTGATCCTCGCTGTGGAAGCGGGTGGCCTGGTGCCCAAACGCATGTTTTGACGCCGTCCCGTTACTGCCCCCCTAGTCCCCGACTTAGTTGGGGGATCCGCTGGCAAGGAGGTGGCGGGTGCCTTGCCCTCCGGGTTGTCAAGCGCCATGCACAGCGCCGCACTCAGCACTGCCTGGATCCGCTCGGCATTGCCGGCGCCGGCGTCCATCAAGCTGTCAAAGAACGACATGCTAGGGGCCTCGTCCTGCTTCAAGAGCCCTGCAACACGCCGACACCCTCTGTGGGCCCTTGCAGCGTACTCCCCACATGTGATCGACGAACCTAGAATATGATTCCCGTTGCAAAGTCAGATGAGTCGAGGGGGCGCACTTGGCTGCCAGATGACGGCCAGTGCCCAGTGACCGTTCCGGGGGACTGGGACAAGGACGCATATCTGCTCGAATATGTGAGCTCGGGCCATCCACCGCCCCAACCACCTACTGCGACTGTCAGACCAGGCTGCACCCGCATCCCCAGTACATACCCCGGCCAGGCTCATGCTAGGCAGTGAGATGACGCCCTGGCCTGCCAGCGTCACACATCTGCTACAGGCGTAGTCTACGTGCGTCGAATCTAGCCAGGACGTGGGCCAGCCTCTTGCGAGGCTTGGCAGCCCCAAAACAACAGAAACCCGTGCTTCCCCAAAATGCCCCAGCTCCACCGTCACGCCCCCCGGCACTGATGACGGCCCTGGCTCGTCGTCATCGGAGGAGCCCACATGCGTTGGGCCGCCCGCGTCACTGGACTGAGCAGGGGCTGGGTTACTCGCCCCCGGGCGGGTCGGCGACCACTGCTGCTTCAGTTTCCCCGGCGGCTTTGCAGGTATGTCCGTCACCCATGCCGGGGGGGTTACCGGAGGGTGAGCCAATAGTGAGGCCGAGAGGAGCCTAACGCCCTGACTGGCCCCCGGCGGAAGCGGGGCGACCTCGTCTGCCCCGGGCGACATGCCTGTGTGTGCGGTGGCCCCCCCTAGAGGCCTGGGGCTTGCGCCGGGGCCCTCCCCGGCGGCCGCAGTGGTGACCGGTACGTCCTGAGATTCAGGAGTTGGCTCGAGGTCACCTCCTGCGGGGGGGTCTGCAATGCCCCCCTCCCGAGCGTTGTGACCCTCCTCCGCCTGTGCCAGTGGCCGGGGGGGGGCCGCAGCTGTAGCAGCCACCCCCGGAAGCGGGGGTGGCAGACAGCCGGTGGTCCGGGACGGAGGAGATGCGGCCCTTGCAGGCCCTTCTGGCTGATCGGGCACTGGCCGCACCGCCGGAGGGCGAGCCCCGACTGCTGCTGGCACTAATGCTGCCGGAGGCTCACGGCTGAGGATCTCCGCCACAGCCGCAGCACCCCGCCGGGAGCCACCCCGTGCACTGAAACGTACTTGCGCAGGCTGTTGATGGGTGTTACTGCGCGACCCACGCCCTGCAACCGGTGCCACTGCCCCTCGTGCCCCCACCCCCCTAAGCCGCTTCGGGGCATGTCTGCCACGTCCCAGCTTTCCACCACCCCTGAAAGCGCTGTCACCGCTGGACTCCGCCCAGGGTAAAGGATCGACCCCCCCCACGCCCGGGGATGTGGCGGCGTCGATGCCCCCCTCCGGAGCGGGGTCATCCGCAGCCCGAACGCCGTCGGGCTGTAAGGGAGCGACCGACCCCACTCCCGACGAGGTGGCGGGGTTGATGTCCCCATCCGGAGGGGTGTCATCATCAGCCCCCCCCACATCGAGCTGTAAGGCCAACAATGGCGCCTGCAGAGGGGCCACAGGCACCTCTGACAGTGGCCAAATGGGATTGGGCTGTCGCGGCGCCTCCCTCTCCCGATCTAGCCACTGGCTAATCGCCTCGGTCCCGCTCGTGCCCAGCACACGCTGGAGCAGGCCGCCAACATCCTCCGCCACCCCCGCTCCGGATTGACAAGCTCTGTACAGTACGATCTCCTCGGGCCCGCCGGGATACACCGTACGGACCGCGCGCTCGACCGCGACGAGCCGGATGTCGTGCCATAGAGAATGCATCTTCTTCTCGACGACCGCTGCGTGGTTTGCGGCGTGGGCTACCTGGACGCCTTCCTTCATCGCCCGAATCGAGTCCAGATAATCATCCAGACCATCTCCCCCGGCATCGAGAATAAACCCCACCATGGTGATGTCAACCGTGGTCAGGATATACGAGTTTCCCATTAGATCTAGTGGGAACCCCGGATCCCTGCTACAGATAGTGAGAACCGGGATCGGTTGACCTGGCGTCCATTTCCCCTTGAGGGCCGTTTTCACGAATCTATAGAACGACGACTCGTATGAATTTCTACTTTCTAATGTCGCAATCAAGGTCCTCAGGTCCCCGTCTGAAATCATCCTGTCTAACCAACTCGGGGATGTAAGCAGTCGGGCGTGTTGTACCAATCGTATCGCGTCGATGTCATCCAGCATGTATTACATTTAACTATTAACATATCTTTAATCGAACCGCAGTGCCGGTATCATGATGTCGGAGCCGGCGCCGATGCTCGAAGCAGGTGCGAAAGTGGCTACACGCGCTCCACGTCTGGCGAATGACTGTTGGCTGCTGCCGATAATGCACCGGTGGCCATACAGTGCCGGAGACTGGGCGCCAACTTATCTGCTGTAGCAGGTGCCGTATTGGTATCAAGGGGAGAGCACCCGATGACCCCAGCGCTTTACACAGTTCGGCCAGAAGCCTTGTTCGCAGTGGCCCAATACTGCACATTTTGTGCACCCTCCGGACTGGAACTAACTGGCATGGAACTGCGTCCAAGTCTACGACGTATCTGCCGGCATATGCCCGAGACCCCCTGTTTGCACCCGCCACACCGGAAAACTCAGGGGGACGTTTCAACACGGGATCTGGGGCGCGGGCTCCCGGGGTGGCTGGCAAGGTGCAATTATACAGATCAGCAACCCCCAGGTACAATGGGTTTGGTTTCGCAACACATGACACGCAACACACGCCATCCCGGGGCTGCAGACACGCCCTCGTGAAATACTGTAGTTCCCCGACGAAATACGTCACTGTCCCGCCACCCCCGTCCCCGTCCCCCCCAATGAGGTACCTCAAGAGGCACCACTTGTTGTCTTTCTTCCCTTGCGTACACTGTTGCGCGCAGCTGAACATGTCTGCAACGCGGGATTGCATCTGGTGGAACTTCATAAGTGTCACTGTGCCCTCACGGCGAGCCTCATCAACAGTGCCATCCACCTTCAGGCCCAGAGCTCGGTGGATGGCCGCGTGACGTGCATATCCAACCCCCAGGCGACGGTGAGTTGGCCAGCCCTCATCCTGTAGGGAATCCTGATGGAAGAGGAGGTACGGCAACCCTGTCAGCTCATCTCCCACGAAGTCAAGGGGGAGGACCTCTGCAGCCTCAGACTGGGCAAGAGCCCTGCCCACCCCGACGACCCTGCCGGTGATCCGGTCGCTGTCAACTGATTGATCCCCGTCAGCGGATCTTCCATTGCGAGTTCGTGCCCGCCGGCGTTTTTCCGTCGCTATGGCATCCGACAGTGAGGTCATGGCAGCAGGCAGTGAAGCTGCATCATGTAGCAGCCGCATACATGTGCGGCGCAGCAGTTCATCGCTCACGTATACTTGTTCAGGGCAACGAGTCGATCGATATTTGATCAGCCTCTTCAAGAGCTGGACCATCCGCTCGATCCAGAATTCAAGACTGAAGAAGGATGCACCGCAGCACCTCACCTGATCCGGAAGGTGACAAGCTGCCAGATGCAGCTTGTACGTGCTGAGAGCGGCGCCCTCAAACGTCTCCTCCGCCAGCTTGGCGTACTGCAGCATCAATCGCTGTGCTTCCGTGATTCGGGCCGGTGTGTGCTGACCCTCTTCATATCTGAGAAAGTAGAGGGCCCCTGCTCGCAGGAGCCCCCACGACTGCTCAAACACACTGCGTATGCGTTTCTCGGAGGCCTTCCACGGGAGATCGTGCAGGAGGTACAGCGAGAATGTCTCGGTGAAGGCCAGCCAGTCTTCCATGAGCCAGCGACTGCGGTGCCTACGCAAACAGTCACCCTGACTCAGACGGGCTGCTCCAACAGGAGTGCACATGGTTCCTGTGTCCAAGTAACAGTCCGACAAATGGGGCAGCCTCGGATGCGAGCAGGGTGTGCAGGCGATGGGACTGCGCACTTGGTGATGTCGGTGTACACCTTCTTGAAAAGAGAGGTCTGCATGATGTGGGGCGCTCTGGCAGCTATCGCCTTGATGACATCCTCTGGCAGTCGAAACAGGGCCCGGAGGCCAGTCAATGGCGCCTTCTGGGACTTCTTCCGGCCCAGGGGAGGGAGCCACTGGTTCCAGAAGTCCATGAGCACACCGAGCAGGAACACGTGCGCCACTCCGAGCCGGAAGAAATGGCAGGGACTGCAACGCCACAGCGTATTTCATTATCAACTCCAGACTCAAGGGCGAGGCAGGCAGCAGCAGGCTGGGGGTGCTCGTACTTGAAGTAGGATAGGAGACTGAACAGCGGAGAACCTTTCACCCCCAGTAGCTTGTACTCATCTTTGGCGAGCTTGGCCCTGGACTTCGGTGTCTTCCGGTCGCAATAGCGTTTCAAGGTTGGTGCGTGGACCTGCACTACCACAGGCCTGGCCAGGGTTACCACAAGAAAAGAGCCGGCACTGCACACTCCACAGCTACGGCCTTGACTGCGGACCCCGAAGCTGCCAGGCGGTGGGAAACGATGAAGGATGCGGTGATGATGTGGACGGAAGGGATGAGATCCAAGGTGGCGGGAATGGCCGATGCCCACACGCAAGGCAAGAAGGTGCAGGCACTAGTGAACCTGGCCCTCCCAGACGACGAGAAGGTGTGGGTCGGGAGTATTCTAACGAAAACACAGGCGGACGCACTCGGCAAAGCTGCACATGGGGTACGGCTGCTGTCTCCGACTAACAATGTGATTGCAAACTGGGGTCCACTACCACCCCGTCAGGGCCACGGGATCGCATGCCACCGACTGTCAGTGTAGTGTCTTGGCACGTCAGAGTCGCCATTCGCGGTCAGTATGCAGTGACGGGTATCGTGTACAGGTCGGCAGAACAGGTGAAGCGTACGAAGCTGCTACTAATATCAATCATGCTTTCTACCGCCAGCACGCCCATTTGAACGCCGTGACCAAAGAGTGTGCCTCTGCTGATGCTCGGGTTATGCCGTACCTGTTGCCGTGCCCATGCCGTACCTGTTGCCGTGCCCGAAGGTGGCGGAGAAGGGAAGCATACAGTATCCGCCCAAACAGTAGTCATGTTTCTCGTTATTCGGGGGTCTCCCGGGTGCCCAGCCAGCACTGCAGCACCCCGCATGCATATCGGCCCGGAGGCTGCGTGGGTGGCCTGCGAGGGTCATGTCCGGCCAAAGCCAGCAACACCGCTGCGAACTCCTGAACCCCCCAAACACAGCACGAGTCCACTTCATGTCATTTTGTAGCTTGAAAGAGTCTCTGCGTACATTGCGTGTGCATAAGTTTCAAAATCCCACACAAACGTGTACGCACGCACCAACTTCAAGCGACTAGCAGCTCCGAGCGCAGCTGTCATACATATCTCGTGCATCCATGAGATAGAAAATCAGATGAGTATTCAAGGTATAACTGACTTGCATCGCGATGCTGATGATGCTGCGGAGGAAGGGGTGGATTGCGCGGAGCTCATCGCAGACATGGCTTGTACGCACCGTCTCCATCGTCGCGTTCAACATGAAACCATCCGCGGTTGCCTTTATCTGTAATGATCTGGCTGGTGAAAACACGTACCAGCAAAGCGGGCGCGTATTATACGTTTGAACTTGAACTGTGATCATTCGATGCAGCTGCGAGCGAAGCAACGCACGCCGAAGCGAAGCGGTTTATACTGCAACAGGCCTCGGCGTGTCGCGGGCTGGACTCCGTTAGCCGAAGATTTGGCGCTGAGCGAGCCTACCAGGCCGTAGGTGCTGTGGTCAGCGAAGGCCAAATGAACAAATGGAAGGATAGGATCAGCAAAGCTCACCGGGATACAGATGATTTGAAATATCGTATCAAATCGGCCGTTCAAAGCATAGCTGATGAGGTTGAGGCAGCTGCTACGCCTGAGACACTGAAGACAGAGGCGGTTGCTGTTTTGAAAGTTTGGCTCTCCATCACGGATCAGTTTGACGTACGATATATTGCCTCACAGATACCTTATGGAACCGCGATGTTGGTGAGACTGCTTTATGTATCGCAGACTTCGACCTGGTCAATACTTTTGAATGCAGGAGGCCGGGAAATTTATCCAGCAGCAGCAGCAGCGCGATCATTCCAAACAACTGAAGTCCAAGTTTGCGAGGAGGAAGAATATCGAAGCTACCACGCAACAGGTGCTCATGAAACTGCACAAACTAAGTGCTAAAATCTCAAAGCCAGGAGACTTCCAGTGGGCATTTTTGTTCCGAAGCGACGTGCTGCACGGTGGAAAGTTCATACATTCTGCGGCATCGCCGTTGCTACATGTGCGTTTGCATCGCTGTGGTATTCTTTGCGGGCGTCACTCTTGCACCAGGCTTCCAAGGTGCCCATGCGATACCCGATGTGCAGGATTTGTTTGGGAGTGATTGTATGGACGCCACTAAGATGGTGCCATCATGCTATGACAGGAATCATTTCAAGCTTAAAAAGAAGTTGATGGAAGGAAATGCACCGATATTCAGGGACCTGCCTCCAGCATGCCAGCTGGCAATCTTGATTAGCACGCACAACGCGATTGTGAAAGTGTCCAAGACATCCGAGAAAGTGCTGTGGAAACATGGATGGGATGGTCTGAAACTTCTCCATCAATACAATTACTGGCCCAAGTCCAGGTCGTTTGCGTTGGCAGAGCAGCTCCAAGCGCAAGGTCATGGCCAGCCATCGCATACAGGAAACGTTGAAACACCTGCAAACAATTCTGCAGGCACGACTGAGTTCGAGGAGTATGTAATTGGTGTGTGTACAAAGCCTGTATCTGTTGCTGTCTATCTAGGCTTGCGCAACACTCTCGAGGTGGCATCTGCATGCAGGTCGATGGGACACTCGTGGAGATCCATCCATCCCAATGAATGGCATGAATGAGCTCAAGGAGCCCGCGAGACTCGTCTTGTTTAATTGCATGAAACAACAGCCTGTGGACTGGGCAGATGTGCGTCGCAAGACAGAGCACAAGTTGTGCCCGGAGGCAATTGCATTCCTCCGACATGTGCAGAACAACTTGAACCCTGATGTGTGCGCAGAAAACCCTGAACAATGCGACCTGGTTGCTGTTGGCCACGGAGAGCCCTCGGGCGAGCAAAGCTCTCGGGATGCAACAGGTATGACCACTATGCGATATGCAATCCAGAACTGCCTCGCCAGGTCGTCATCCATACCACAATCTGAAAACAAGACAAGAGGTGACTAGATTATACATGCAGATGATACTCTACTGTGCAACATCACGAGACTGCAGTTGGACGCAGTTATCATCCACTTACTACAGACTGCTGCGAGCGGCCTTGAGATCGATTCGGTGGCAGGTGGCGATTGGCTGAATACTGCCGATGGAGATGCGATGAAGAAACATTTGACCTTTCCCGAAACATACATCATTGGGGCTACCGCGAAAAAATATCCTGTGGATCTTCACAAGCCCAAGAAAGATGAAGTGCGGAGACCGACGCAGCATGGATATGCCTCCCACAGTGGGCATACGTGCAACCTCATGACTGTCGTCAATGCATTGGTATCCGCTGGGGGCAGAGTCAAGGTGTGCAGTGGATCAGCTTAGTCGATTTGAAGCGCATTGTTCTTTCTCAAATACGAACACCACATGCCATCTGGGCACCACAGGTTGGTCAACACATGCTTTGTTTGCAGATGGTCGACAAGAAAAGGGGCAAAGAAGTCAAGATGAAGGTAATGAGAGATGTTGGCTACGATCAAACGCAAGGCTTCTTGCACTCTTCGGTGGACAGGCCAGATGAAGATGCCATACGTATATCTGACATTCTGGCGGATGACAATACGACCTTGAAACCAACGGCTTTGCAGGCGTGTGCAGAGTTATTTGCCAGAGCTTGCAAGAGTTTACAAGATAGCAAAGTGGTGCGTCACAGCAGCATAGCAAGCATCACAGTCTTGATTTTGTCATCTATGGTATTGAATTCTGCCTCTATGGAAATGGAAGATTGCCTGGTGGATATGGAAGACAACCCATTCTCACACGCAAGGATGAATCCCACAGGTGACGGCACTGGCTATGTCCGCCAACTCCACAACAGATGCCAGCAAGCCGGAAGAGCAAGCCTGCCTTGGCACGGCTTTATTGGATACAGTTCAAGGGCGTCTGGACGTGACAGGCATTGCAAGAGATATCAGCAAGCTCCGTGTAGTCAGTGGTGTGCTCCGATGTGCTGTATGTATGCAGTTGCTCAATTATGACGTCGGCTCATGGATTCGGCGATTGGTGTGCACATGCAGAGAAGAGGTACCAAGTAATTGACCCACGCAAGCCCACAGAACTGCTTCTGGCCATGCTACTGCAAGGTGTGCCTGATGCAGACGATGTCAGCCAGTTTTTCAATGATTCAGATACCGTGATGGCAGCTACCTCATTCGCGACAGCAGTGGCTGACAGCCAGTACGATTCTGCTCAGGTGTACTTGTGTTGATCCAAGAAAAATGTAACAAGACAGTCACCTGCAGCTCTTCATTACATGTTCCGGTGCAGGTCGTTCGGACTAATCCAGTGTTCCGAAGGCTGGAACAAAGCAGCCTGGCAGGTTTTCTATCTGCATTTGAAGTGCTTGATCAGTGGAGACTTTGGCCCGGACCTCGCGGCATGGGAGTTCATTTCGAGTCAAGAACAAGCCTTAACTGAAGAAACTCCGTTTTTGCCATTCTCTTGGGTGCAAGCTGCTCGGATGCAGCTTGCACGAGTTGACGTCGCAGATCTACGTGACTACATAGTTGCTTGCGACAAATTTGCACTGACCTGGTGCGGAACACTCACATGATGGCATGCAGTGCAGACATGCAGTGCACTTGCTCCATAAGAGTAGTATGCAACACAGCTGTGGGTGATGTAGGCATGGCAAAGATGATCGTACATTTTCGTCTGAACTGACGCCAACAGAGGTTGCAGAGCTGGATAGCCTAGGAATCCCAATCCAGCTCGCTGCGCCGGTGAAGCACCAACATGAGCAGACGCATCCTGAACCTGCTCGCCCCAAATGTACAGGGAAACCTGCTGCTCGCTCCAGGGCGAAGGTCACAAAAATGCATCGGGTGCAGACAGAGTTTGCAGTAGCTGATAGCGATGTAGCAGAGCAAGGCAAGGCAAGTGGCGTAAGAGTAGATGTCCCGGTAAATTCTGGAGGCCACTCTGGTGGTGCTGTCACACTGCCGTTCAGCTCTCCATTGAAGCAGTGGGGCAGGATTGCAAGCCGGAGCGGTACATGTGGCGTGGTTGAATTGCCAGTATCAGAGCCCAATGGTGCAGCCATGTCAATTGGTGCCGGCAGCTGTGAAGGTGTTCTCACCTCTGCTTTGCAGTGGGGCCAGACGAGAAGGGTACGGCGGGCTGACAAGCGCACTGCAAGTGTGCGTTCTCCTCTGAAGGAGCTGCCACAAATGCCTCGCCAGCGCACCAGGGTTCAGGAGGTGCCCGGCATATAGTTGTCGACACCCCGTGGTTTGCTAGATGAGAGACCAGATCCAGGGATGTAGTGAGAAATCTTCTTGGTATTCCTTGGGCTACATGCATTTATGGTGTAGCGATCTTCCGAACGTATGTAACGTCCAAGCCACCTTGGCTGTGCTCTTCTTGACCGCAATGTCCATATGTGATGCACACCAGCTGCTTGTCACGTGTAGCTGCACATGTCCTTTTGCTGTGCATGAGTGTGTGTTGCCACATGTGTGTTGCCACATGGCGCTGGCACACACAACTGGTGCTGCCGCAGCCTATCGGACCTGTCGCGATGGACCAGTAGGCAAGGGTCCAACCAAGGGACGGTATGGTGGTCCCAGACCTGCTTTAACACCGCACCGGAAGTCCATGGACTGCAGACAAACCAGGCACTCGTTGGCTTGACGTGTTGAACAAGCATGCCAAACAAATCATCAGGACCTGCAGCTGTCTTGCAGCACAGCAGAGTGCATCACCATGGCACCTCACACCCGATGGCCCTGATATTCTGACACCATACTCACAGCACACCAGTGACACGATGTACCAAGTTTCAGACTGATCCTCTCAGTAGTTGCTACGTGATGGCAGACTGGCCTTGTCCTGGCATGCCAATCAACAACTCTGCAGCTGTCTTGCAGCACAGCAGAGTGCATCACCATGGCACCTCACACCCGATGGCCCTGATATTCTGACACCATACTCACAGCACACCAGTGACACGATGTACCAAGTTTCAGACTGATCCTCTCAGTAGTTGCTGCGTGATGGCAGACTGGACTTGCGGCCTACAACACAGACATCAGCCAGGACATAGTGCACCACATCCCAGGTTTTGCCGGAGGGATCCGTTCCGGGACAAGTCAGATATGCATCTACGTGATTGTGCGATGCACATTTACCCATGGTTCAGATTGACCCACGTAAAGAAAAAGTCAAACAAGCCTATGCAGAGCAGTGATCTACAAAGGAACCGACCCCTGAATAGCCGGTACAATAGCAGCACAAAAAAATGATGAGTGAACTGATGAGAAAACTCACATTACAGCTGCCATGTGGACCGTTGAAGAGTTACACATGTGCAGGCAATACATTGCCTAGCACCTCAGCCACTTCAACTGGTTCTGAAGGCACTGGACCAATGACTGGGTCCTGCACTCGAACACAATTCGCCCGGGCCCGAGCATTACGATGAAAGTACGAGGCATGCTTTTTTCGCCATTGCCTATACAGCATAAACCTTGTCAACCACAATAGGTGTGTTTGTCGCATGTGCACCGCCGAAGACTTGAGCTTCTTCAGAGCTGCATTTTCTTGTTCTGCAAATGTAGGATTTGCGATAATTGGGTCCTTGCTGCTCTTGTTGTGGTCCTTGTATGATCCTGTACACAGACAAAGCACAGCTCATCGGAATTTGGGTGCGTTACCAGTTACCATTATTATGGGCCCACATGGGCACAACTTTATCAACGGCCCACTCATTCAAACGCACACCTGTATCATAGCTGGCGGCACAATTCGTGTGCCCTTTCGCGTGAAGTTCATCCACAAAGACTCTGACCGAGGCTGCCCACTCTGGATCTCGGTTCAGAGCATATTGCAAGAAGTTGCAGCCGTTGTCATAGACGACCCTCATAGGCAGCTGCGGGAAAAACACATACAGCAGCTCAAACAATGTGGCTGGTGACTCAGAGTCTGCCATGAGTGACCAAGCCACAGCACACTTGCAGATCACGCACCAAACAATCTGCAGGACTCATCTTTGCTCTTAAGACCTGTTTTGTACGCAAGACACATAGCTACGTTGCAACACAAAGCAAGATGAGTGGTGCAGATGCAACATACCATCAGCCCTGGCCCCAGTGCTCCAGTGCAATACTTGTGCTTTGTGCAGTCATCCTCCACTTTGTTGCTGGTGTTGGCATCTGCAGCAAACAGTGGCATTTGCCGAAGACCTGCGTTCTGCCGGGCCTGTTCTGGAGTCAAATGACCTACATGCAGCCCACTTCTATACATAGCTTCATCTGCAGATCGGCAAGGTTTACTATGGCGCTTCCTTCTAGACTTCAGAAGCCTATCCTCAGGTTGGAACCTTGGAAGTACAGTTGGCGCTTTCTCAGGTCTGCAGCAGCGTATAGTAGCCTGCAAACGCAGAGGAGCGTCAAGTAGTGTTCCACGTAGCGTCCGATAAACGTGCATGCAACTCAACTGTACTCACATCGATGAGATCTTGAACCAGGCCGGCAAAAGCCTCACACAAAACAGGAGCCTTCCGTGCCATAGTCGATCTATGCACTGTCTGGAGGCACCTCAACAAGCAAGGTACTGACTTCTTCACTTCAATTTCATCTGCAGGTCCCCATGACGGAACCGGTGCCGGCCGCTGATGAATTCGTGCCAATACAGACGCATGCCACTTCTGAAGTAGCTTTACATGCTGCACTGGAAGGATTGCCAAGGCAGGTGACTCTGCGGACAATTCTCTGAGAAATCCACAAGCAAACCTGGGCGCTCGAAACTTATCGGCTGGACCCTCCACTACGAATGAGTCGTTCTCAAGCATCTGATGAAAGCCATCTGCATTGTCATGTCGAGCATGATGATCGTGAGCAGCGTTTGCATCAGCAGCAGCGAATGGCAGATCTTCGCTCAGAAGCTGCTTCAGGCCCGGCCCCCACCATACTCCTCGCAGGCTGCACGCAGCTCTTGCAATTGAGGACCAGTACAGCCCTTTTTAGATGTGAATGGACGTAGCAATATACGGACTGCCTTGTCTGTAACAACAAAGCGCTCTTTGTGCGTAGACCCAAAGATAGCAGGAACTGCTGGGGCCCCTGGTGCAACTGGCTTTGGCAACCAATCACCACTGAGGTGCATCGCTTCCCGCCGCGTGGCGACTGTCACTCCATCTGCAATCAAATGCTTCGCGTCACAGGTGCACCAATGATCGTCGAGCCGCAGCTCCATCAAATCTGTGAAGTCCATGAACCCCTCTTTCAATATGGGATATAAACTTTGGAGCCCGCAGAGATGCAGCTCTGGCCACTGTGCACGATGGTACCACTTCATCATCTGCTTGAGAACTGAGTAGTAAAATGCGCCGTCTTCGATCTGGTCGCGTACGTAGTACATCAAGTCCCACGTGAAGACAACTTCAAAAGATCCCAGCGCAGCAGAGTTGAAGGGTTGCTTTCGAAGCATACAGAATTCACTGCCATCCACACGGTGTTCTTGTCCACATTTATTTGGGCACACGTACTCAACGATTGTGATATCTTGAACATTGGTCCCAAACAGTTTTGCTGGTGTGCGTTCTTCATGAAACTCTACATCACATATTGGGCACGTAGACGACGGTGTGGTTGCACGACATACATTGGGCATCGCATGCTTTAAGCCTGCAACCAAGTGCACCATGTGAGACACATACCGCAGACAAGGACCAATATTAAAGTTTCACCACACGCTGTACGCAAGAAACCAAGCGTGCGAGGCTGCACACTCCAGTACGTCTCAAACTTCGGACTGGCACCAATATCCTCAGGAATCAAGGCGCTGGAAATGCATGTCTTCGCCCGCTTGCCATTGGACCCAAGGAACTGCTTTAGCTCTGTTTCAAATGCTTCGTCACTCAACCCACTTCCTTTCGGAACAACGCCTGCGTCGTCACAATGGTCACAAGAAGTCTTTTTCCCTGCACCGTGGTACAGATGTCGCCTTGCATGGGCCTGTGGATATGGAGAAGTACGCAAGCATACACTGCTACTATTGCTTGCCTGTACATTCTGCATGTGGCCAAAAGACGCACTCCCACAGGTGAGACATTCCCAGCGTTTGTTCCGTATAGGCTGCTTCAGCATGCGGAGCACTCCCCACGAATCCCCTGAGAAAGTAACTTTGTAGGTGTGGTCTCCGAAGGTAATATCGTGTTCAGCAACTCCTGCAGACAACTTGCTTCCTCAAGCAACACAAGCACACATTGCGTTGGATATGCGAGACTTTGGCATTAGTGGCGTCTTACAGAACAGTACATGCCACAGCAAACATATGACCAGGAGCTGACTGCAGGAGCTGACTGTATGGAGCCTGTTCCATGTAGAAGCTAGCCAGAGAATTCGCTTGGAGATCAAGGGCATCGACTTCACCGATTGACCCCCACAGGAGATGCACAATGGCTTCGGCACACTGGCACAACGGCGGTTCGTCATAAAAAATGTCAGCATAAATCATGCCCATATGCAGTTCACTGTCAATCTCTTCTGCAAACTTGGCCTGAACTTCTGCGCTCCGTTCGCAACCCGGATTTTTGCAGTGGGCACAAAATTGGGCACCATCTTCAAATGTCAACAGCCCAATGCGGATGAAGCTGAAAGGATTAGACCGAGCTTCTTGCTTGCTTTCAGAGTGCTGGTGGGCTGTTTCTGTTCCGATCGTGCGGAGCTTGAGGTCATGGGACGGTGTCAAGAGCAAGACCTGTCGATCCCTGCCTACTTCCAATACCCTCACTGCTTGTCTTATTTCATCTTCTTGCAGCTTGTCAGCCAACCACTCCTCACCTGTCCGATGAATTGCTGCCCGCTGCAGAAGCGCATCGTACTCAAAGAATCGATCCCGCTGGTCTGGCCCATCTAGGTCATCTAGGATATTATGCTGGGCACCGTTATGGTGTAGCAACTGTTCATCGTCGCTGTCGTCATCCACACGTGCTTCGGGATCGGGGACTTGCTCAGCGTCGGGTGCAGCATACTCTACATATCTGTTCTGATCGAAATCATAACGTAATAGTGTATACTGCCTGATTCGAGAGCGGCGCAACATGGTACTCCTGCAAATGTACGGCCGGTGATCTGTGCAATGTGTCGACTACTTCTGATGTCAGATGAGGCACCTTCTTGCGCAAGCATCACCAATCATATCATACGTTTTACAAGTTCTGCTGTGCCATGCCTTTCGGATGCGTGCTACGGACCCGCCACGCGGGTCCGGTAGATATGGGAACGGGCATCACATGGTTTGCGTCATCAACACAGAAGAGAGTACAGCTTGTGAGAACGATGCGTTGGTGCGCTATCATACAATAAAATCACCGAAGGCAGCGAAAGCCCTGACGCCTACATGCACGGTCACACTTGCACGATGACATCGATCCCGCTGACAGCACCAGATCAGTCATTTACATCAAACAGTAACACATGCGATGCGTTTGGGGTGTTCAGGAGGCAGCAGCGGTGTCGCAGCGGTGATGCTGGCTTTGGCCGGACATGACCCTCGCAGGCCACCCACGCAGCCTCCGGGCCGATATGCATGCGGGGTGCTGCAGTGCTGGCTGGGCACCCGGGAGACCCCCGAATAACGAGAAACATGACTACAAACGGAGGTGACCCGATGTGCAGGAAGTTTGCGAAACGGGCGTGGGACCATAACACGGCGCTGCGGAGGAATCCCGACTCTCGCGAGCAGAGGAAGCTGCTCGCGGCAATGCAAGTGTTCCAGAACACCAAGGCATGTCCTCCACCTTGGTCAGAGTTGGAGTTGCCATTCGGCGAATGGCCACTCCAGCGCGTCATGCATCGTGTTGCACTGCACGCGCCCGGAGTGGCCATTCGGCAAATGGCCACTCCAGCGCGGCATGCATCGTGTTGCACTGCACGCGCCCGGAGTGGCCATTCGCCGAATGGCCACTCCAGCGCGTCATGCATCATGTTGCACTGCACGCGCCCGGAGTGGCCATTCGCCGAATGGCCACTCCAGCGCGTCATGCATCGTGTTGCACTGCACGCGCCCGGAGTGGCCATTCGCCGAATGGCCACTCCAGCGCGTCATGCATCGTGTTGCACTGCACGCGCCCGGAGTGGCCATTCGCCGAAAGGCCACTCCAGCGCGGCGCGGCCTGCTTGAATCCGCACTTGCATGGCCACTGACCTGCCATTCGGCGACTGTGTTCCAACCAATGTGGTTCGTGCGCAGTTCACCGTGAGAGGAGACCGCTTCCCTATCGATAGCGAACCCATGAAAACCCCCGAGGCCTGGGCTATGGAGGACGGTGAGTATGTGTGCGAAGGAATCGCCAAGGTTGCTGCGGCCCGGCGCGCCATCGAAGGGACCGCTGACTCTCCCGTCCAACGGGGCAAGAGACAAAGGAAGACCGAGAAGGTACAATCTCACCACACGCTGTACTGCCCGCCTGAGGTTGGCCATTAAGTGGTACCGGGATTGTACGGGCGCCTGTGTGAGCGGCATGTGCCATCATTCGAGGCAGCCATGCGTGTACAGGCTCCTACCGCATCGAAGTCAGGAAGACGGGGCACTCATTCCAACAGCGGACGGCGCACAATGCTCGCTGACTTTTCTCCCCGGCGGCCAGGGCTAGAACCAAGGGCAGACCGCACTGCTGATAAGGACAGTGAGCACCAGCCGGACGTGGAAGAGGTGGGTCACGATCAGATGGGTGAAGAGGAAGAGCCTGATTCTCCCTAGCGGGCAGACGATCGATGCGAGTCCCCGGAGATGGAGTTACAAGCCGCAGCGCCGGTATGTCCTCTTATGATTTGTGCCAATTGACGCCTAGTCCGATTGTACTTGCCCCACCCATCAACAGACCAGGTGTAAGAGCGCCTGTACATTGCAGAAGTCCAACAAAGCTCTTGAGAAGTGAAAGGCCAAGGCAGAGAAGGAGGCCGCCCACCAAGCGCGTAGGGATATTCGGAAAAAGATTGAGGATTGCGAGGCTAAGCTGGCAAGGCATCAGCCCAGAAGCAAGGGTGCGAGTGTGCAGAAATTAAAACAGCAGCTTGGTGTATTGACGGTATGTCACTACCCCGATACACTTGATCTGACATGTGACACCAATGCCTGCAATTGTAGCACTATTTGTGTGACAGTCGCTCAGACCACGAATGCATTAGAGCCGTGCACTCATGCAGCTGGTATTGCATGCAGGCCGAGTTGTCAAAGGTGCAAGACTCCATAATTGACGGCTTCCCGGACGAGGACGAGTAGACATGCCAGTGCATTGTATGGTTGTATTTGGGCCACCTCAGGACCATCTTGCAGCCTGTACGTATACATAGGTCCTTTGCCCGGTCCTGTCCGCGGAAAGTCAGGGAGTCTGTCCTGAGGAAATGTGTGGGAGTGTGAGCTATGTATGAATCTAGCGATGAACAAGGAAAGCACGCGCCATGTAAGCACCTACAGCATATGAATGCAGGCATATTGCCAACTGCAGCCCCGTGTTCACGTGCCTCATAACAAAGAAAACAACCACATCATGCTTCCACAAAACCGCGATGCTTCCTGCACTCCGCTTACATGTGCGCGACCAAGTCTGATCCGGTAATAACGCCCATGACGCCTTTGGTCAAGCATTGCGTGTCCACAAGTGCACACCCCTCGTAACCATACGTGAGTATATCTCAAGCCAGACGGATACATGTACGTCAAGAGGTCACCAATCCTACGGCCCAGCCTGTACTTCCCGCATCCCCGAGGCGGACGCCATACGGATCCGAGACGGATCCGAAATTTAGTGCACGCGTCCGTAGTCCCTCCGTCGGACGCACAACGGAACCGTCTTTTCTTCCGAACATCCTCCGGTTGGGCTCCGAAGGCAGGCTAGTAACAAAAGGCGTTGCCCTGGGGCGTACCGGACGGGAATCGGAAAATCCTACCTGCCTCTGCCCCACCTCCGCCACAAGTCTCCGATACTCCTAGCAACCTACGTCCGCCCTCCACCGATTCTCCGTAGGCTCTCCAACTGCCCCTCCGCACACACTACGTCAGCTCTCCGATTCACCGTGTCGCCATTCTTCTAGTGCATGCACGTCCCGGTGTGGGCCCACAGCTCCTTGACCTGAATGGAGGTCTTGAAGAGAGATGCTGCGGAGTTCGGTGCCCACTGTTTCGATTGCCTCGACGGTGAGCGACATGGCAGGAAGGACATGAGGAAGCTCATGCACTTTCCTGCCATGTCTACTGTCGATACTGATGTGTGTGTAGGGTTTGAGCCACAAGTTAACCTGAATTCAATCAGAGGCAGCAACTTCGGCAAGGCGAAACACAGTGTGTCTGCAACGTCATGATGGTTGATGCTCGCCTTAATGCTCCATGTCTGCAACGTCATGATGGTTGATGCTCGCCATAATGCTCCATCCGTGCACAAGCTTGGCTCCGACATGTACCACACGTCTGGTATATGACCACAAGCAACATCCAACAGGCCCGAGAGCCCCACATAGCCTCAGGCGGCACCACATGCCGCAAATATGTATGCACGCACACCGCCATGACACACTGCCGGAGTCGCGCCACGGCACATACCCCTGCAACGCGCAGGTCAGCGGTCACTGTACGGCATCAGACGGACGGCGTCGGAAAATGGCGCTGGCGACCATGTGCCGTAGGAGTCGTTTCGTTTGCTGACAAGAGAACATGGCGATATTCCGCGCCACGTCCGCGCCACGCACATTGGACTGTGCCGATGTGTGCCGTGCAGTGCCGTCCTGTGCCGAGGTGCAGTGATGGCAAAATACGCGTATTCTCGAAAAAAACGTATGAAATACGCGTATTATGGCCACAGCGTATGGAATACGGCATACGTTGGACTTGGCCAGCGTGTGGGCGCCTAAGTGCTAGCGCTGTACACAGATTGCGCTTGTAGACGCTTGTCGACAAGCGCGTAGGCTCAATAGTCACCTGCCGCGGCCGCTGCGCTGCGCATGCCGCCACACAGAGCCTCGTGTAACGTTTCGTCGTGTCTGTAGTATTGTCAGAGGTCATGAGACATTGCGGCTTACGTGCAGCGTGATGTTCACGATGCAGCGGTTCTTGGGGAACAGTTGTGAAAGTGGTAGCTGACACGTGGACGAGGATGTTGCAACAGAATGAGCTGCTGTTGTCTTGGTGCATGCACAGATGCTCTGGTCGGCGGGGGCTGCGCCCCCGCACCCCCGTTGCTATGTTCCTGCCACAAGTGCACTTTGACACACGTATTCCCCCACCGCAAACGTATTTGCATACCGTATTCGCTGCCCAGCGTATGCCATACGAAATACAAAAGTGCCAACACTGCCGAGGTGTGACATGCAGTGCTGTCCTATATCGTGTTTTTCCATGCTGTGTCGCGCTGTGCCGTGCTGTGCCGTCCTATGCCATGCTGGGCCGTGATGTGCCGTGTAGTGGCACATCTTGTGAGCTGAGCGCAGCCTGCACGCTGCAGCGGATAGTGTCTGATGTAGATATTCTGATTCTGCTGGTGGGTGTCAGTAGTCGAGACCAAACAAGATTAGGCGGCGCACGACATTGGGTGATGGGAGCAAGGTAGGGGTGCGCCTGCAAGGGAAGCCTGGAGATCCACAGCCGCGGCCGCCGAGGTGGAGCGGTGGGGCTGCCGCACGGGGTTTCCTGCGTGCTGCACTACTTCTCTAGATCTGCGACACTTGTATTTCAGATCTGCGCCTACATTCAATACAACTGAAACACAAGTCTCGCAGATGGCAACACGGCACTGGCACCGCGCAATCACCTAGTTGATGCCTGCCTGGCTGGCTCTCTGTGCATATGATATCCAATAGATGCTACGGCCCGGGGGGCATGTCCGAATATTAGCAGAAATTACGTTGGAATATGTTCGATGTTCGAATATTATCAGAAATTACGTTCTAAGTTTGCGGGTCGAGAAGTGCCAGACCCAGAACCGGAACGCGCGACTAGCGGAGCGAGTCACACATCCACAGCAAACGAAGATGGTTACAAAACAGTGAACGGGAGAAAACAGACACCGAAACCGAATCCCATCCGCATCAACATCAAAACACACTCACACGAACACAACAACCACACCCACAAGATGGTTACTCGACAGAGACAGTGCGCTGCGTATGTGTTCGCCAGCCCTGCCGTGCATATCATGCGGTCGCTGTGCATCCGTAAATAAAGTGCAGCAACATTGCGCACGCACATGATAGGAGACACGCACGACTTCTCAACTCCTGTTGTTTCTGCGAGCACTGACGCCATGTGCAACGCTCGAGCGTTGCACTGAGCTCAGTGCGGAAAGCTCAGCGGCTGCACCCAGTGGACTGGCACGAGTGACCGCGGCGCAAACCCCAAGCATGTAGGCATCACAATAAACATGACAAAAAAGGTACATATCATGCTCAAACCGCTGCCTCTGAACAGCATATCCCAAGCCAAGGTGTGATCACTCGAGCTGGCAGAACAGCCGGCAACAGGAGATAAGAGTACATGTTGTACGCATGTGAGGCACCTTCGTTTTAACCCTGGAAGCCTCTGACGATCACTGTCATGATACACAGCTGTGCACGCAGGCCGAACAAATGCAAGGGCGTCGTGGCTCAGATATCGAGACTGCGCGACGAGCACATCTACAAGTCTGTGTGTGTTGTCGATGAGCATGGCAATAGCGTTCTGCCTGCAAAGATCAAAATTGTGAAAGTTTATGCCTCGGACACGTTCTCCGAACTTCTTGGCAGACTCGTGCCGGAGACATTGCATGACCTCGTCGTGATCAGCGTCTTGCTGAAGCAGTCGCGAAGCTCAACAGACGGAGCCGCTGCAGAAGTCGAAGATCTGAAAGACCGCGTATGTGGCATTTTGAAGATTGCGTGCGCGAGCGAAGGCTACGACCCCGCTGTGGTTGCTTGTTACAAAAGAGTGAACGGGAGAAAACAAACACTGAAACCGAATCTCATCCGAATCAACTGCAACATACACTCACACACACACGAACACTACAACCGCACTCACAACTCAGTCCGGCAGGATCGCGTCCTCCAGACCCGCATCATACCGCAACCCTTGCTCCCGAGAGATGACAAGCCCAGACTTGTGATACATATCCGCATTGCCGCGCTGCAATGACACCGACAACACCCGCATGCAGCGCCCACTGGACAAACGCGCCTTTGGAGATGCGCCCACTGGCAGCGGCCACATCCCCCAACTGACCGACGAACCTCACGGCAGCCTTGCCCATGAAGCCACACGATTTGACCGCAAATGGAACAAACCGGAACGCGGCATGGTCAGGCACGTCCCGCCGGAAGCGGTCCCGCTTCCTGTCCTCCGCCCGCTCCGCCGTCGCACCCGTCTCCCGCGCCGCAGCGGCCACGTATGAGGCCGCCGGCGCATGCGTGACCACGACGTCCACGGCCGCCATCTCCAGGCGCGGCATGACCACGACGACGTCCCCGCGGCGATTCAGCTCAACACCCGCGCCCCTCGCGAGGGCACGGTAGAGCGGCTCCAGGGCAGACTGCAGTCCGGCGTAAGAGGCGACCAGGCGCAAGGCACGAGCCAGGTTATCATGGCGCATCTGGGTCTCCATGGCGCATCTGGGTCTCCATGGCGCATCTGGGTCTCCATGGCGCATCTGGGTCTCCCCGCTGTGGTGGTGTATCTAGTCCGCAAGGCCGAGTCGGATCCCGATATCGATCCATTGACGCCAGCTCCAGCACCAAAAAGCTCGGGCATAGAAGCCACTGCCACACCAGACATGCTTCCGGGCGCGCCATTGGCTGCACGTATCTTGGAGAATGATGCATTGCCAGCACCGTCAGGTTGCGAACAGCCTGGGGCTGGAGTGGAAGGCACCGCCGGAGCGGGCACCCCTGCAGTGGCGCCTCCAACAGCAGCAGCGGCAGCAGCAGCAGCAGCGGCGGCGGCACCCGCCGCAGCAGTACCGCCTTTAGCGGTTCCCGGTCAGGCAGCGATCGTGCACTCTACCACTCCCGATGCACCGTTGCCCGAGTCACGAATTGGCACAGCCCCTTCGAGTGTGCCCGTGCCTGTGGAGAAAGGCCCCGGTGTCAGCGGTCCAAACGTCACAGTCTCTGAATCCTTCGTTGTTCAGACCAGCTCGATGCAGGCCACCGCCACTATGCAGGATGGTCACAGACAGCTGCGGGAGGCGTTGCAGAAGGCCCCATGTGCACATGCATCTGCACAAATGTGTCCATCTACGGCTGAAATCGTGCATGTCAGGCGCGGCTGGTACCTCAGCTCCTATACTCGCCATTCTTGGAGTTGGCAGGGTCAAATCTTCCGGAAGGCCATCGTAGAGATCATGCAGAGCAAAGTATACGCCTACTCCTGGATCATCGATGATAGATATCTAGCTTCATGTGCAGCTTAAATACAAACTGCAGTTGCGTATTTTTTGTATCAGTTGCAGAGTGCACAGTTGCGGAGTACCATTGCTGACAACCATGTCCATTGTGCAGGTCCACTTTGGCTTCCTTGTCGGCCTTGCCGCGGTCATGGGCCCCAAAAATAAAAAGGCGTGGTTTGCATGGCGGCTGCCGTCGGGCTCGCACGACGCAGCACGCGCCGTGCATGAACAAATGAGCCTCCGCCTCACCACCACCATACATCCGCGCACGCTTCAGTTGCGACGTGGGCGAGCCCGGCCATCCGCTGATGTATGCAGCCAGCCCGTGTCCCCCAGAGGGAGTGAAAACCCTGGCACTGGGACACAAGACTTTCCACGCTCTGGGGTGGCTGCTGTTCCGGGCAGCGTGCACGCTCCAGAGGTCTTGCCGAACAAGTCCAATCAGTGTGATGCATGGGAGGGGCCCGACACAGCGCAGGTGGCTAGAGGGGCAGCAGCAGGTGCGCCTGGAGAATGCAGCAAGTCGCAGCCAGGCTGCTCTCCCGCTCCAGAGGATGCTGCGGAGGCATGGAGGGAGGCGCCGCGTGCTTTGGTAGCGCCTCCTAGTAGTACAGCTGCCGCGGTTAAAGACCGTTCTGACCCTACGGCGGTGCGTACTGCATCGGCGGCCGATGTGCCGCATGTTGCCGTAGCCGCGCCTGCTGTTGCGGTCGCGGGAGCCGCTCACACAGCGGGCCAGCCGCAGCCCGGCGCCAATGCTGCCAAAACATGCAGTCTGTGGCTGAAGGGTGTGGACAGGGCAGGTGCCACTGCCGGGGGGGTGGCGGAGGGGGGCCTGAAGCGGCGGCGGGTCATGAGCTGTGAGGGCAGCCCCCCGGCGGCAGCGGACTGTGGCGGGGTGGGGTGTGCTGAGCACGGTGCTGGCCGATGGGCCCCGGCATAAAGAACGAATGCGAGATCATTGAGATCGAGTGACCTTGCCGACGTGTCAGCTGATCTAGTCAGCTCAACTAGTGCGTCTCAGCAGTGAGATGGAGCATTGATGATCCAAGCGGTCCTTACCGTGAGCCTGGCGTGCGTGTGTGGAGGTGCTGATGTGCGCTAGCTGTCTTGATGATGTCTGGTGTTGTACGGCGGCGGTGGCTTCTTGGAAAGTTTTGTGTGATGTACAGTAAGGCAAATGTGCGTGTCGCGTTCCCGGCACTGTATACGTAATGCATGGGGCTATTGACCCTCCAACCTCAGCCGCCAGCGGTAATAGGACCTGATTGGTAGAAGCCAGGAAAGACGTTTTGATTGATTGTACCCTGCAACTGACCTTGGCACCTGTATATTCCTAGACCGCACCAGAATCTACAGCTCTTGATGCCATTTTGCTGCAGCTGCATTATACCTCGTTATCTCGAGTACTGCAGCGCTGCAGGCTGCTGCCAGCAGAGCTGCATTAGTACGTTTGGTGATAAAGTACGTTAGGCAAAAATACGCGTATGGTACGTTGGCTATTATCAGGGGGGGTTGAAAAGTACGCTGTATAGGCTACATTGCTGGCTTGGCGCCGGAGGCGCCAAGCCCGTGATGGCCAGACGTGGTGCCACGGTCACTGTCATCTGTGCGTAGGCACACTATTGCAGAGTATAGTACAATGAACTAGTAGTCAATCAGGTGATCAGGTTACTCAGGTTCATCATGCAATGCAAGGGATGTTCAAAAGCTTCTTTGGCCTTGTGGCTAGAGGTGCACCACAGTGCAGAGCTCCATGGAGCTCCAGGCTCTCCGAAATCGGTTAAGTCCGAAACGTACGCGCGTACTGTACGCTGATATAGTACGTAAGCATAAAATACGCGTATTAAACGTACCGAAATCGAAAGATACGCGTATTAATGCAACTCTGGCTGCCAGGCAGGCACAGCTGCCACTGTTCTGAACACAAGAGGTACATAAGGCAAGACGCACAGCTTACCTACGGATTTCGACTCAGTATTCTAATCGTTATCTCGTGTAAACATTACTATTCATCCTCAACGGCTTCAGCTCCGCACACATCCTGTTAAGGGCTAAAGATTAGGGCATCCTGGCAGCGCTGTCATATCTGTACAACGTTGGCCAGTGGAGTCTGTACTGCGTTGGTGTGGTAGGTGTGCGTGGGGTCTTCTGGGGCATGTGCATCTTCTGCCTCTCACCCGTGTGTGTACTCCGGGTGAAAGTCAGCTGGCGCACCAGAAAGGAGGCAGCAGCTGTAGAATAAGTGGCCTCAGGAGGCAAGAGACGTCCCTCAGATCGGTGGTCGGCGGTGCACCAGCTCTGCCCCGTCCCACCACAGCATGCATGGGCGATAGAAGGCAACGACAGGATGTCGGCAATGCTCTGCCGGCAGAGTCGTGGGACACGGCTGCAAGTGGGTGGCACCGCGGCAATCGTTACTGCATGGCATGTGTGAGCGAGCTCCGGACAGCGCCGCCCAGGGGCACTGGCAGGCGCGCTCGATGGGTTTCGTGCCGCTCATGGACACAGCTGAGCATGGTATTACTCCGCGGCAAGCGCTGCACTGTGCAGAGCAGTGCCATCCTATGCCATGCTGTGCCGTTCCGTCCTGTGCCGAGCAGTGCAGTACAGTGCCATCCTATGCCATGCTGTGCCGTTCTATGTTGTGTTGTGCCGTGATGTGCCATGCTGCGATGTGCTGTGCCGTGCTGTGCCGTACAGTGCCGTCCTGCGCCATGCCGTGCAGTGCCGTGCTGTGCCGCACTGCACAGCACGGCACAGCATGGCACTGCACTGCACAGCACGGCACAGCACGGCACAGCACGGCACAGCACGGCACTACACATCTCCGGTGCCGTGCTGTGCAGTGGCGAGCAGAGCCATACACTGTCATCCTATTCCGTGCTGTGCCACGCTGTGCCGTGCCATGCTGCGCTACACCTTGCTACCAGTGTACGTGCAGGCTCGGATCCCCTGCATCCTTCTAGGAAGTTGTGGTACAGAATGGGGTTCGGAAGCACATCCGTGATGCCAGAGACCAGTGCACGCCCACGTGGCCAGCCAATGCAGTGCTCTTTGGCCGGCCTCCAGCATGGCCCACGAGGATGCTCCCCAGACATGCATGGGCAGCGTATGCCGACGTGAGGCGCGCATGTGTGGGCGTCGCCTCAAATCAGAAGGCCTGTGACATTGCGAAATGCAGATCATGACTTGGACCACACGCCGCGGGCGAGTAAACAGGCTGGAAGCCCCGCTCACATGACCGTGACAGGTGGGTCAGCTGCAGCTGAGACAGTGGTTGACTTGTTTGGCCCTCATTTGCCATGACATGGGTCTGAGCGAAGCTGATGCAAAGCTTCCACTCAGCAGCTTCAGACTGATGGTGATGTCAGGCGGTGGTTGTTTTGCTTGCGCTTAGCCTGTATCTCGAGACGCAGCCTGTGGATGGAGCTGGGATGCAGACTGGATCTATGCGTGGGCCTGTGCGTCGCCTCCGGACAGCGTCTTTCCTCTACATCACGATTTCATTCTGCTTTCGCGCAGGTTCTGGAGGTTGTGAATCAGCACTGGCACGGCGGGCGTCACGCGGTGGCTGAGCTTGGTGTGCCTGGGTGATTTACAACAGATTCCTCAGGAGCATGCCGGTCTGACAGGTAGGCAAGTCAATGCGACTATGCAGCATTGTACGTTTATTTCTGCGATGGATGCGCAGGCTGGGCACTTTGATGCAGATATGCATTCGCGCTGTCGCACACGAATTAGCAGCCAGTCTGCACAGATCACTCCTGCTTGTGCGAACGCAAAGCGAAAGCGCAAGTATGGCTCTCGAAAACATGCAAGGCTCGCAATGCTGCAGCTGCGGGGGTGTGACCTGCCATGGGCTGGCCGCTGCCGTGCATACCGTGCTTACTCCGTGCATCTGTGCTGTAAGCGGAGCAGCTCTGGGCACGCAGAAGATAAAATATTCGCACGATCACTCGTTTGCTGCTTTGTCAGCCAGGCCTGGAGCCGTGCGCAACGCTGAGTGCACTAGGCTCGGCTGTAGCGCTCGTTGGACGTACGCTTGCCCGTCGCAAAGAGTCTACGCATCTGGGCATCCAGGTATGACTTACATGCAGACATGATGTGCACAGCTACGTATATCGCCGACTAAGAACAGCTTGACGCTGCAGCAGATGTAAGGTAGCAGTTCAGCCTAGAAAATGAGACGAGAGTACACACAATCGCAATACACGTGCAATACACATGTACAGCGCGTCGACTCTTTCTTTGGTAGCCTCATCGACAACCATCATCCCACGCATGTGCATGCAGGCGGGACAAATAACAGAGTCCCATGGCTCAGACATCGAGACTTCGCGGCGAGCACAGGTTTGGATCGTCAACATGCAGCTCCGCCATAATCACCGCCACGTCTTGACCAGACAAATTGGTGTCGCGATGACGTGCTCATGCTCAGTGCGCCCCTGTCGCTGCCGGCGGTTTCACCACGGCCCAAAATGGCCACAGCGGAGCACATTCACAAATCTGTGTGCATTGTCGACGAGCATGGCAGTAGCCTCCTGCCTGCAGCGATCAAAATCGTAAGAGTCCATCCCTCTGATACGTTTCTAGAGCTTCTCGGTAGACTTGTACCTTTGGGCACGCTGCACACACTCGTCGTGGTGCGCGTGCTACTGAAGCAGTCAAGAAGAACAGCGGACCAAGCCGCTGCAGAAGTAGAGCACCCGCAGGATTATATATCCGCCATTTTGAAGATCGTGTGCGCGAGTGAGGGCTACGAGCCCACAGTGGTTGTGTACGTGATACGCAAGCTTGAGCCGGGCCCCCATGAATTCACAGCATTGGCAGCCTCGGGCGTAGATCTAGAAGCCCCTGACGCTCCGGAAACAGTTGCACGAGTCACCGAGACAAATGCGTTGCCAGCATCCGCAGGTCGCGAACAGCCTGGGGCGGCAGCAGCAGCAGCAGCAGCAGCAGCAGCAGCAACATCAGCACCAGCACCGAGGCTTCCAGCAGCAGCAGCAGCAGCGCCAGATGTCCCAGGCCAGCAAGCAGCCCAGCCCTCTGCCTCTACTCAGTCTGGACACCAGTTTACTGTGCACCGGGACTGGCCCGCTGCCCAAATCGGTGCAGCCCCCCCCGGCGTGCACCTCGAGAGAGGCTCCGGTTTCAGCGATCCGGAAGTCACTGCATCGATAGCTGATTCCTTCGTCATCCCGGCGAGCCCAGTGCCGACCACCGCACATGTCCGGTATGGCCACAAGCGGCTGCGCCAGGCGCTGAAGCAGGCCCCGTGGGCATCTGCGCAGCTTCGGGCGGCTACAGGCGCCATCGTGCCCGTCAGGCGCCACTGGTACCTGCGCGGCCGTGGCCACCTCTCTCCGACTTCTCGATCACACGTGTATCGCGATGCCATGACAGAACTCGCACAAGGCAGAGTACGTCCCCTTCGAGATCTCCCGAGCATGTAGAGCTCCATGCAATTACGCGTGCACAGCTCCGATGCCCTGCTGTCGCCAGTCATGATTGGCGTGCAGGTCAACTTTGGCTTCCCTCTCGGCCTTGCCGCAGTCATGGGCCGGGGCGGGAAGAAGGCGTGGTTTGCGTGGCGCCTGCCCCCTGGCTTCCACGACGCAGTGCGCGCCGTGCACGAACACATGGGCCGCCTCCTCACCTCCGCCCTAAATCCACGCACATTGAAGCTCCCACGCGGGCATGCCCGGCCAGCCGCCAACCCCCACGGGGCGCATGCGTCCTCCGCAGGGTCGCGAGGTCAAACCCCTAGCGGCGCGCTCTGGGGTGGTTGTTTTGTCGGGCAGCGCGCACGCTCCGCAGATGCTTCTGAACGAGCCAGGGCGGTGTGATGCATGCGGTGGGGCTGATGAGGCACAGCTCGCTTTAGGGGAAACTGGGTGTGTGCATGGACAGTGCAGCGCGTGAGGGCATGGCTGCAGTCGGGCTTCAGAGGAGGCTGTGGTGGCGGCCGACGTGCTGCGTGCAGCTGCGCTGGCGCATGTCCCGGCAGTGGCGGAGGGGCCGCCACATGCTGCGGTGGCGCGTGCTGAAGCGGCAATCACATCTGATCCCGCTTCAAACAGCCGTCCGCTGCTGCGGCGAGGCGCGCTGCTGCCGCGGTCGCCGCACCGCGCACTGCAGCGGGGGGCTACGGCCCACGGCTGCTCCTCCTCCTGCACAGGGTTTGCACTGTGGCGGCAGATCACCGCGCACTGCTGCGGCGATCTCTCTGCGGCGTCCTCGAGAGCCGCTCGCGCAGCGGGCCAGCCCCCTGCTGGCCCCTACATAGCAGGAAACGGTGCTCTGCAGCTGAGGTATGGAGGCAGGGCGGGGTAGGCACCGCTGAGGCAGGAGTGGGGAGGGGTGTGAAGCGGCAGCGGGTTGCGAGGTGCGAGGACAGACCTGCCCGCCGCGGTTAATGATTACAATGGCAAGCCGGGTTGGTCTGAGAGCGCACTTGAGCCATCAGCTGCAGGGCCCGGAGTATACTCCACATCTACGTAGAGCCTGGCCAAAGGTCATTGAGGACGGCTGCACTGGCCTGGATGGCAATGCGTCCAGCATGCGGATGGTTCCTGTTGGGGGTGTGAGTTTGTGGTGCCTGCAAATGGGTCGGGTGGATGGTGGGGACTTGGATATGGACTGTGACGCATGGCGGCAACGGCTTGTGTGTGCGTCATTTCTTTGCTCGTGGAGCATGCATGGTCATCCTGTCAAGCTCAGCGTTTACAGCGCTTGAAGTGCAAGCACATGTAAACATGCTGACTCTGGCTGTAACCCACAACTGACAGTATTACAGGGGCTAGACTGAATCGCAATTTACCCCTCGTCAACTGCCAAGACTGGCCCAATGTGGCACCTCTGCAACCGCGGCACGCCGCTCACACACAAACATGCAGGTGGTCATTCACATCACCGGCCGAACTCCTGGGCCTTCAGGGGATATCTGGAAGCGAGATACCACAGAGGTCGATGTCAGCTGTGTTCAAATGCTTCTGCTTGATCTGCCTCAACACGCCTTGAGCCGCCGCCGCCGGCGCCATCTCCAGAAAGAACAGCAAGTACAGCACCCGCACATGCTCCTCCAGCGCCGTGTAATTTTCACCGTAGAAGTCATAGAGTAGCAGCCAGCCCATGATGTTCGGCAAGCAGAAGATGCACAGAAACGCGGCGACCCTTGCAGCGGTCGGGAGGCCCGAGCAGGGGTCCCGCAGCGATTTGTTTGAGCCATACGTGATCAGACAGAGCACCACACCCAGATACGCGCAGAAGAGGCTACGTCTGGCAATGCGCCTGGGCGTTCGCCAGTCGGGGGACCGACGGCGCGCCCGGGCAGCGTCAGCGAGGCTCTGCGGCAGTGGGTTGCCGGAGGGCCAATGGGTGGCGTTTTGGTAGGGCTGCAGCGCTGGTGCCACTGCTATGGAGTCGCGCTGTCTGCGGCGATGAGCGTACGTCTGCTCACGTGCCGCGGCAAATGTAAGGATTTCGCTCGATGGTGCGGGCTCAGGCATGCTGCTCCTGTTGTTGCGTACTTGCGAGTACGGGACGACACCGCGCGCGGAGTGGGATACTGTTGACAATGTAGCTTCAGGGGAAACGATTATGAGGTGATGAATGTCTGGATGAAGACGTTGGCCATGTCTGGATCCACTCAGCCCTATTGGGTCCAGCCTGCACATGTCTCCTGGAGTGCAGAAATCATGCAAACATAGATAGAAGACCAACAATATACGCCCTCGGCCGCTTTCGAGGACGTGCACAGCTGTTAGACGAGACAGTGCAGACGAAATTGGAGACCGTGCCGACACGAGATAGTGCCCCCGATCTGGTGAAATACCACATGTAATGATTTTGCATCTGATGGTACATCACCTGTGGCTGTAACACTGCCGTGAAACAGTCGCGTCGAGGCTCAGGACTTCTTGACGCGCAATGGCTGGAGAGACACACAGCCAGGACGCAAAGTTCTGATACAGTGGCCATACACGCATATACCGAGTAGAGGTGCATCGTATGCCTGTGAGGCTCTAGGCCCATACTGTGGCAGAGCTTGCATATTTGGGCGAGTAGTGGAAAGCCCGCCTGGTATTCTCTGCGCAAGTCGGGTAGTGGCGCACGGGTATGGCTGCAGCCTGCGCGCTGAATAATCCGTCGCAAATACCTTGCCGTTTAAAGAACGGTTTCGTGTATATCGTCAACAAAGTCTCATAGATCCCTGCTCTGCCGCCAGTGTGGAGTTTCTGTCAACGGGTCGCTCGCAAGCAGCGAGCAAGGAAGCCGTATAGCGGGTGTATGGAACGACGTTGCTGTGGTATATGACTCGTATGCAGGCGCCGTCTACCAGTTCATATCCACACTCCGTGCACATTTAATACACTGATACATGATTTACATTCTGCATACTGTTTCGGTCAAGCAGCTGCACAAAAGCAGCGCCAGAGCTGCAGGCTACACTGCAGTATGGACTGTATTGGCATTGTATGGAGCACACAATACAGCACAGCAACACCTGCCAGCGGCAGTATAGATGAGCCGCAGCCAGCGGAAAACACGCTTCACTAGAAGCCCATTGCCTTCAACAGGTCCTCTCACTGAGCATCTGGCATGACAGCCAAAATGGCAGCACGCTGCGCCGCTGGCATGCTCTCAATGGCATGTGCTGCTGAAGGAATTGCGTCTTGAGCCTGCCCTCTGGCAACGTGTTCCTGTGGTTGTGCCTGCATTTGTTCAAACCTATAGTGGCACAGCTGTTGTAAAGTGACACCAAGTGTATCACTCACACAATAGCACAAATGACACATACCCAAATCCGAGTCGAGTTCCTGGTCTGGTCATCAGCTTCAGCTGAATCTACTTGCTTGTGATTCATTGCTAAATTCCCTTTGCCACGACAACAGTGAACCTGTGGCTCCTGACCATCTTGTGAAGTATGCCTCGCAGATCTGTGACTGTGGGAAACATTCTACTCATGGAACTGTGTAGATTGACTCCAATTCTAAGTGGGAATCTGTCAAATCAAGTAGATGTGTCTCCAGCATTGCTGAAAGAAATGACATTTGCTGCTCTGTAAACTTCCAGAGTTGTGTGTCCAGTTGTGCTGCCATTTGTGAGCAGTGTCCAGTACCGTTCTTGGATCGAACCTGAGAAAACACCAGCCACTGCCTGAGCCATTTGTCACACAGGCTCCACAGGTTGTGTGCCTTCTGTTCTTCCAATGTGTTTGCAATGACTCGAGCCAGAACAGCCCATGGCTCGAGCCAGCTGGCTTGTTCTAGAACAACCCAGTGGTTGTTCAGCTATGTGATGAGTTGCTGATCTGCAATCGAGAGTTCTTGACGCATACATCCACAGTACACATGCTGCAATTTCACGTACGCACATACAACCTTCTCAATGTGCCCCAGCCACAGTCCTTGACCAGGGCATGGATTGCAAGTAATACATCACCTGCGACATACCACAATCCAATGTTGCTGCTGCTTGCATGGTTGTGCATGTCTTCGCCAGGTTGCATCCAGCAGCTGTGTCCAGACTTGACACGCAACATCCGTTACGTTGCTCTCCAAACCAAACATCAGCCCCACTCTGTGTGACAGAGATGTATAGAGCCATCCTGATAGTTATGACGACGTCCCGCTTGGGCGCTGCAGCACAAGAACTGGCCGCGACGTTGTTGACCTACAAGGAAGTTGGGAATTCGTTGCCACCGGAACGCAGAGACATAGGCAATGCAATAAATTTCAAAACGAAGTGCGGAAGCGACTTCTCGTAGGCATCGCGAATTGTTCTACCGGTGCGATACAGCTGTCTAGAGCACGGTCAGCACGTGCAATTGGACACAGCCAATACAGCAGTGGATATGATAGTCAATTTATCTTTCTGCATTGCGTTATGAAATCAAAAGCAGACGACAAGCTTGATGCGAACGGGCCGCAGCAGCAGTGGCGACGAGGGTGTGCATCGACCAGGGACCGGCCAGCACGAGGACATGGCGGGCAGCGCCCAGCTCGGAGCAGGAAACCAAACCTGTTAATATGTCGTTGATAGATGGTGTGCCATAGCATGCGCAGAGGCGTGCAGTGCCACAGATAGTATGACTTGCATACATACAGGTGGGAAATACCTCCCCGTACAGTGCTGCGAAGGATGCGGCTCTATACCGCAGAAAAAACAGCCCCTCGGCGCAGCAAAAGGCACAGCAAACTACTAATTGTAGTTGCATGGACTCACGACCATACACCGCAGCGAAAATGCAATAAATAGTGCAGTAAATAACGCTGTCTATACTGCGGTCAATAACACAGCAAATACTGCAGCCACTGTCATACGCAAAACTACCTTCGAGTATATGGCAGGCAACAGCAGGCTTACGGCAGGCAACAGCTAATGGAGTATGGTGGCCAGAATGAGCGCCATCTAACATTCAAAGCTACGAGGTGCATCAACTTCACAGAAGGAAGCAGGAAATACCTTCTATACAGCGCTGCGGGAGGTGCGGCTCTATACCGCAGCAGACACAACGCCTCGGCGCGGGACAAGTCACAGCAGACATCTAATGACAGCTACTTGCTGTTGCGAATTAGCTGTGAGAGTATCCGGTAGCTGGCAAGCTGTTCCTAATTCGGCGTCGAATACCGTCCGGCATACCGCCTATACCGCCATGCAGGACAAAGCACAAAGTCAATGACAGCAACATCAAATTTAACAGCGAAAAAGATGTATGCAATCGTCTTGAAAGTATGTAAACGCTGGGAAAGTCTCGGGACGTTTGGCACTGGTGGCCATTTGGCCATTGGTAGAGGCGCTGAGTATTTGGCTCAAAGCGGGTATATCCGGTGTATGTAAAGTTCACTTCCTGGCTGTGACAACGCCGACCCATGCGCTTGTGCAAGCTGCTATCAAACCAGATCCAATCGGAAGCAGACCGTGGGACAGTCAGCGTGGACGCTCGGAAAAACTTCAGCTGCATGTGGTATTCGATGCAAGATTACACTGTATCTTGCTGTGATCCACATGGACGCCCCAATCCTATTACGCTGCACGCGGAGCAGATACAAAAGCTTGTAGTCAGGTACATAGGGCGGCTTGGGAGCTCATTGGTGTACCGGGCGACCGATGCCCGGCTTGCCTAATGGCCAGCGAGAGATGTGCTGTCTCTTGTCTCTTCGGCCGGCGTTGCTTATCGCCCACAGGCATACCTCTGGACCTTTGTGAATCGCCGCGAGCCGCTGCACTGGCACGCCATGCTACGTTTTTCGGCTTCGAAAGGGGAACGAGGCTGTGCATGCAGCGTGCAGCGCCGGTACCTGGCGGGCAGCTTAGAAACGACTCCGTGGTCTGGGCAGGTTGTTGTGAGGAGCTGCCGCGCCGCACTAGCGCATGCATGCACGGACATGCATGTCCAATGCATGTGAGGTTGTTGGTAGGTGCCAAGCGATGGACACGCTGCACGAGAGAGCGTGCACGCACACGGGTTATAGATAATACAGATGCATAGAGACAGCTTTATCTTTGTATGTTAACATAGGTCAGAGGTATCTCACCGATACCAAAGTATAGAAGAAGACTGTAAGGAACAACAAGAAACGAGGAACACAACACAGGTCTGCAGGCACGCAGCGGGCAGGCGCGATCGCTGAAGTTAATTCCCTTTGCGCATTGTTAGGAAACTAGAGGCTGCGAGTCACGTTTGCTCGGCGGCTTGACATCTTTGCCCGGTAAATCGATAGCGACAGTCCGGGAAGAGTTCCGTTTGCTTGGAACTGAGGACACCACAGCTTGACGCAAGCTTGGGTATTTGACGGTTTCATACAATTGTGGCCCGCCTTGAGCAATGGTCTCGGCCGCTCTGGACCTCGTGCCTTTTCGCGACAACATATACACGGTCAGCTCGCGTTGAGGTCTCGAGCTCACGTTACAGGCTTTCACCAGTTGCCAAGGTAGCAAAAGGTTAGTCTCGCCCGTCCGTATTGTCTGTATCCGCGGCATGTGCCGACGCGAGACGCGCATCTGTTGGCCTCGATTCATGTCTTAAGCCAGCTAAGCGTGGTCAGACGGACATCAGGCACACAATACAACAGAAATGTATGGTTTCATGCGTTAGGTGCGCTGTGTGATCCCTGACGAGGCGATCCGAGGCATGATGCTCCTGGCGACGACAGACCGTCGTGTGACATACGTCTCGAACCCTCACCTGAGATTTCCTTGACACACCGGCCGTCAGCGATTCTCCCCCAAATTGTGCTCTCTCAGGCGTTTAAAGCTGGGAGTTCAACCATGCTAGCTACGGCTTGCGCTCGGAGTACCTGATCAGTCTCCTCTGGCCCGGGGCATCTATCTATAGGGACCTTGAGCGTGAGACGTCTTGAACATTGACCATAACTACGTGCCTCTTGTGATGCAGCCAGTTTTCGGGCGCAGCAGTGGCCACAGACAGGGCTCCAGGCTGGTGTGGCGCGCCTGGTTCATGTCAGCGAGTCATAGCAGCTCATGCAGGCTACAAGAGTGTGCAAGGTTCACTTCTCCTGCAGCCAAGCCCGACGCAGCTGCACCACGCCCTGTGCCACGCCTCGGGGGACCGCTCCTGCCAGGCACTGGTGGCCATACTCACATAGAGCCTGCTGCACTCTAGAGCTCCGACTGATTCCGAAGCGACTGCACTTGCTTCCGCCGCACCTGGCAGCCCACCCCGCCACAACTCCGAGTCACTACACCATCTCTCCTGCAGCTCTGCGGCACCACAGCCCCCCGCTCGTCGCCAGTGGCTCCTGTGGACACCACCTCAGCCACTGTGGTCGGCTGACGTGGCCGGCGCATGCATGGTACGCCAGGTGCTCAGGCCACCGCCGCAGCCACTGTTATCGCCTGCAGAGGCGCACAAGGCTACCAGGGAGGCGATACGGCGCAGAAGCCCTGGTTCCGTTGCTCCCGAGCTGCAGCCGTACATCGGCGCCACGCACTTCAAGAGAGGCAAGCGCCTCCCGCCGGACTTCCTCACGGCTGTGCAGCATCTCCAGGAGCAGCTGCATCCGCAGCGGACCTGGCATGAACGCATGCAGAAGCGGTCATGCAGGGGCGTGGTGATGGTGGTTATGCATTTGCCGCTTGCTGCAGTATGGTACCTGTGCGCGTTCGTGATGATCGGCTTCTTCCCGGTTTCGATGACCTTTCTTATCGGGCGTCACACCCGTGGAGACGACGCCTGCGGAGGCATGGCCAGTGTTCACTGGTCACTGCTTTGCGCTGGATGCATAGGCGCGCCACCTGTGCTGTGGTTGATGCCCAGGTACCGGTTCCCCCAGCCTCGCCGCAACGCAATGGTCCGGGGGCACAGGACACCACGAGCTGCAAGCATTAAGGCGCACACAGACGCATTGCTGCTGCTCTACTATTCAGACATGTGCTGGCAGGGCAGCGGCGATGAGGTTGTGCACAAGGCGCAGCTCGGGCGGTGCGTGTTCACGGTCTATGGGGGTGGCAGCATGGGTGAGCACCTCCTGCCCCCACCCGCGCCGCCGCCTGCGCCTGCAGTCTGATAGCTGTGCGTGACCTGTGGGTGTGGCAGTCCAGTGGTAGAGCGGTCTTATCACTGGACTGCCACAGTGGGTCATGGCTGCATGGCTGCAGATGCATGCTCAATCTCATCGTTGGTAGCCAGGATGTAAGTGTCATCACCCCGCCTGCTGTGCGTGGTGTCTATGCGCCACGATCTGCTGGTGTGTGTGGTGACATGCGTGCTGTTCAGGATTGCCTGTGGGCAGGGCGCTGCCAGGATCCAGGGAATGGGCGAGCCTCGGCGGCGCAGTGGCCATGACGGGCGGGCGACCTTCCATTCGGTTACTGAGGTCTGTAGCGCCAGCCATCTCACATGCTGCCTTCATCCGTGGCAACAGCTCGTGTAGCTTGTTTTTTTTTTTTTCGTAACTGCACTGGAGTCATGACTGACCCTTCATGGGGACTCCTGTCATCCTTGTCACCGCTGCAGTGGCACTGCTTGAAATCTGTGCGGAGGACGCGCCACAAGCGTGTCGGCCGTCAGTGGGAGGTAGTACAGCCGAGGCGCTCTCGGAGGACCGGGAAGCGCAATTAGGCATGGCTCTGCGCGCAAAGCACGTCTAGACAGAGACACACAATCGAGTCGATGGTTCTGGCCTTGCTGTGGCAAACTGAAGTTGCATCGCAGCAGGCCTCGGCCTGAAATACGCTTGACGCACCACTATTTAAAGGTATTTGTCTCAACAGGTTACCTCACACCACATGCCGATTGATGTTCGCGCATTGAACCTCTCATCCACATACATTCATTCGGAGGTGTCAGTGTCCTCTTGAGGATCGGCTAAGTAGATTCAGGTTTACTTCGATTTGCAGACAGGGCCAATCCACCCTGGCGTCCCGGACGCCGGAGTCCAGGTGCACCACCACCAACACTGTTGGCATTACCCCCGGCCGACACTGCCACACCAGCAACACCACTGCCCCACGGCCACACCCGCACCAGTGCTTCCCTATGCAGTGCACTCTGTAACGTCGTGCACATGTCTACAGGCTGCCGCACTCATGCTGAGTCGCAGCTCGGAAATGCCCCCGCATGGCCGAAGCCCATCCCTGCATGTGTCGGAATTCAGACCTTGAAGATGTTTTGGTGGCCTCCGTTCCCCAAGGCACGTGGCCACACCAGCCTGCAGCGGCCCATCGCCCCTGCGCGATGCATTGGAAAAACGCATCAATCCAGATGTGGATGTTTGCGAATGTGTATGCCGGCTGCAAGCGGCAGCTGAGGCACACCGTGTGGCTGCGCATCCATCGGTCCGGGGAAGGATGAGCCCCTTGCACCTGAACGGCACATGCATGCAGCACATGTGCGGTGCGCTGACCTCGGGTAAAGGCACAAGGCCCTAATGCGCATAGCAGCTACAGGCGCAGGCCAGTCACAGTGTCGAAGTGTGAAGAGGGCGGCCTGGGGCATGCATATGTGTAAGGAGGACGCCCGCCACGTACAACATGGAGCAGGTGCACCACGGGTCACGAGATCTCACGAAAGCTGATCAATTGGAACGTGTGATCCAGCACCGAGGCGAGCAGTGAGCGGAGTGGGAGTTCTCACCCGAGCGCAGTAGCAGTGTACACGCAAACGCTGAAGCATGGTGCCAACGGCGTGATTGTTAGTTACTCCTGAATGTTGGGGTGGCTGCAAGGTGTGTTTCGTTGTGGGCACCGTCAGCGATGTATGCAGTGCATGATCATACAGCAGACAGAAAGATGAAGCTACGACGATGCACCACATCGCATCGAGAGAAAGCTAGAGCTGCAGTTCAGAAGGCTGCTGGGCGACGTCCGGTGCTCTGTTGGACACCGATCCCGGCCGGTGGGATTCACACACACGAGCTCCACCGCAGATGTGGCCGTGTCTTGTATGCAGCACGGCATGGGTTTCATGCTGCCTCCAGGCTGCTGTTTGGTGGCACACAGGACAAGAGGACAGCATGCAAACGTATACACCTTGAACGGGGCTGCACAGACTTGCTGTACAATTCAACAGCCTAACAAGGTCTTCTACGCAAAGCAGTAAAGGGATCAATGCTCCGCATGAGTCCTGCATAGCAAGTGGACCAGTACAGAGATTGACCGCTACCACACCACTGTCCAGCCAGTAATGCATACATCGTACTGCAGAACTTCCGTGAATTGCTATGTATATCAGTGGCCAGATGCTAAACGGGCTATCATTTGCAGTTGTGGTTGCAGGCGATATCGCACGCGCTCCCCACATTTCAGGCGGGCCACAGCAACCGTCCGGAGATGGTGGACATATAGAAGCCGAAACAATAACGATGTCGGAGTGAAGGACGACTGAACGATTTGTATGGCAGGCAGGAGAAACTGCATTCTTGCTCGCAGAGCACATGACGATGCTGAGCAGCATCAAAACTCACTCTACACAGCCTCTGAGAATTCATTATTTCTTAAAATTATCTATGGTGTGCTTTGCCATCGTAATGTTGGGGTACCGCAACCATGAACATGGCCATGCGGTGCCCCTCGTCTGAGATGTCCTGGGTATTGACTGTAGCAAGCGCTTCGTCGCTACACAGACGCAGCGACTACACATGTTGGACTGCTGAGGAGACCTTGAGGATCTCGGGGCCTAGTGCCGCGAAGCCACACATGCATATGCTCACAGGGCCATGCTGTTCATCACTCAGACAGATGCACATCGAGAGCTCCCAGTGCGGAAGCATCCACGACTGCAAGGCCATGTCTAGAGCAGACCATCGTCCTTTCACCGACATCTGGCGTTTGCGCTGGCTGCCGTTGACCGCTGTACACTGCAGTCGCGCTGCTGGCAAGCTGCGAAATCTGGCCTGGTCGTACCCGTATGTAGTTTACGATCGTCAAATATTGCGAATAGGAGGTACAGTTGCTATACGGCGCTGCTGGTTGCATTTCGTTGATGACACTCCGCATGCTCCGTAAGTGAGAAGCGAGCCATAGGCCAGCGGCCTTGTCCGCCACGTAGTGGAAGCCTGCGCATCATCATCATATACCATTGCCATAGGGGCGGAATCCGGCCTCCGGGGTTGTAGCTACCTACTGGTTCTGCCATGCCGCGTTACCGGGTCGCCAGGGAATGGAGAGACTACATTATCGCGATCGATGTCGTCAGCTGCCACAGCATCCGAATGGTCAAAGCTGGTGTTGTCGATGCAAGTCGAGCCTCAAAACGGCGTGCTCGAGGTGCGCTGCCGTTTCATTTGGGTCTGTCCTATGCACAACTGCCCTTAGCGCTGTGCGATGGCCGCGCTTTTGTTCAAGACATGTCTGCCATATCACGTGTTTAACAGGTGGCACGAAGTGTACTTCTGTGTCATGCGCCGTGCTGATAGTGCAGGTGCCGTCTGTCGTTCGTGTCTGCTCCCACATTTGAATGTCAGTTATGACTGCTCCCAACTGGAAGCAATCGCTTGGCCAATCTGCGGCTCACGAAAGCTCAATAAGATTTATTCAAATACGATTTTGCCCGTCACGTGTGCAGCGCAAAAGGCTTGTGAGCAAGGTCATGTTCATGCCCTAGAGGTCATGAACCAGCTCAAGTCAGTGAAGAGAAAGAGGCGTTCCTACACAGCAGGCCTTCGAAGTTTTGCAGGTTGCTTCGGCACACGACCAGTGAATGATGCAGGCTGTCCTCATGGCCGGGCAGCACATGCCCCGCCAAAATACTGCTGCAAGGTGTATGCTGCATTCTGCCTTCGTGGTGGAGTCCACATCCGGGCGACCGCGAGCATGACCCGCTCAGACAAGGCCATAGCCCTAGATCTGGAGAGAGTGGACTGCAATGAAGTATCCGACTGCGAGCTGCTGGAGGTCAGGGCGACACTGATAAGCCGCAGTGGTCTGTCCCCATGCTACCTGCATCTTGCTCACCCACGCACCCACCCACGCACCTGCTCTGCCAAGTCATGTCCACAGACTGGGATAGACTCGGACCTTCAACAACCGCAAACGGCGTGGATATGTGCATGGCCTTGGTCTTAGGTTCAGGCCAGCCTCAGTCGTGCAATAGACCATCCTGCAGCCTTCTTGCTGTGGAGATGGCCATTGTGAGGGACAAGCAGATATGATGTTGCTTGGCTTCCATCAAACTCTTGTTTCAGCAAAAGTTTGTCGTCAGCGGCTTTGTAAAGCTGACATGCTCTATGCTGCTCTTTGACGGTCAGGTGGACAGTGATTCTGCTGTGTATTTATATCCTCACGAGCTCACTTTGGGTCACTGATGCAAGATGCTGTGGCCGAGATTCCAGAAATGTCCATCAACTTGTTAATCCTTGATGTGATCAAATCGAACCCACAGACGGAGGCATGCCGGCCCTCTTGTGACTTTGACTCCCTGCCTAGCACCGCCCAGTAGCTGGCAGCTTTGTGATTCGGGAGGCTTCATCTACAGTTGCCCGTGAACCATCGTCTGATTGCTTCCCATGCGCCCCAGTGCATGCCATCTTGATCCACCATATCCTAGTGACCACTGCAGCGTCCTGTTGCCACTGCATTGCTGCGCATGCCAGTTTTTCCAGTGATGTGATGAAGTCCAGTGATGCGACTGCTGTACCTCTGAACCCTTGCATGTCACGTGGCTGCAGTGGTGTAGCAGTCACCACTGAACTGTCACACAGTTATTCAGGTGTCACGGCATCGTGCAAGCTCTGAGCATGTTACTCACGCTCACGCTGCCTGCAGGAGTAGTCCTCGACGAGCAGTGCATGACTTTTGCTTCCGGTCAGGGCGCAAGCTCGGAAGGCGACGCGCGTCCCATAGATGATCACCCCGGAGATATTCCCAGCGGGGCTGCTGGTTACTGCCCCGCCACCCACAGTGGTACAGACCTGCATGCCTGAGGATCGGAAGGGGGCGGCCTGATGACACAGGCTCAAGACGACTGCAGCACGTCCATGCAGCAAACAGAGGCGCAGCCTTCGCTGGCTGCGGGGTAGCAGCAGGTGTGCTCGCGGGGACCGGTTTTTCCAGTGTGTCCCATAGATTTGGTCTGGCTATGTGAGAGCGGGTGAGCCAGATGTCCGGGTGAGATGCATTGAAACAGTGCTGGTAGCAGCAGGGCTCTGGCGCTGTATGCCCTGCACTTTTGCAAGGTGATCAGCGGTGACGTATGGTGACATCTACATTGCTGCATCCGGCGTGCATGGCCAAGGCCACGTGCCGAGGCCATGCGCATCACCCAAACGTAGCCGCACATGGTGCTTTGGCTTCTAGAGCGTCCCGTCTTGCTGGTACCAGCTTGGCCGCGGGCATCGAGGATTCCGCCCCTGACACTCCATGGTGGCGTGGATACAATGTGTGTTCCTTGGCGATGACATCGGTCTATATCTTTTGCTGCTGCCAGCAGGCGAGAGGGCGCGTGCATGACCTGTGCGTGGCCACAGGGTGGCGGGCTTCTGGGTAGGCAGGCTCAGCCCAGCAGGGATGGCGGGCTGCATTAGTGTGCTGTGAGGCTGTTTGACCGCAGGAATTGCGCTTGGGGTGCCGCTCTGTGGAACGGTCTGCGCAGACTCGTGTCGGCTGCAGTGTCCCAGGGTCGCCTGCAAAAGCGGTGCACGGTGAAGTAGCTGCTGTTGGCAGGTGCAGGGGCGGTACCTTGCTTGCCTCAGATCGGTGTAGAGATGTAGTGGTCCCCTCACTCCAAATCCCGAGGGGACCTCGATGCGGCTAGTATCTGTTGTCGCGGCAGCTGTGTCCTTGTGCACGCGTGCTGCTTCTAGACGACACAGGCAGGGATAGGAGCCAGGCTCCTGTCAAAATTGCCGCCTGGCTTCAGTTGCGCTGATGAAGTGTTACGAACTCAGGCGGCGCTGCTGACTAGTAACTGTAGAAAGTGGCAGCCGTCGGCTGTATACAGGTCTAATGATCCCAGCTTCGGCTGAGAAGCTGTGAGATGTGGATTGTATGGCGGTAATGCCAGAAGACCTCTGCGGGAAGATGTAGGGAGTGTACTGCTGACTCTCTTGTGAACTTCTGACTATGCGGTGCTCTGCTGGTGTGCTGGGGGCACTTGGTGGGGCACAGAATCGGAGCTAGGGATGTGAGTTGCTGCCAATCTGTGGATTCCAGTGATTCACTACCAATAATAGATGCAGTGCTGTATGGAGGCAATGCAATTTTAAATATTTTTTCATGGACATGTCTGGATGAGTCCATCACCACCTGCGATGATGCCATCTGAAGTGACAGTGGGCAGGCTTCCACACCTCATTCCTATGCCACATGCAGTATTCGCCCTGCAATTACCCGTGACACAACCAATGCAAAAATGATCAGGCGCACGCTGACCAGGAAGAACCTTGATGCATGTCGGTAGTGACGGGTAGCATCATGAACTCGTGGCATGTACAACTATGGCATGCATGGAATGCGGATTCTCAAAGCACCGACGCCACGCAGCGTGCACAGCCACTGGCGCTCCTCGCAGTGACGGTGTCAATTGCTAGCTCGCTTGCTTCCCAAATATATGGCAGCTGCAAGCCTAGATCTTCACCAGCTGCTGTGTGTACCGTGACGCAGGTCTTCAGCTCAATGCCAAGCGCCCGGGTCTACCCTTTCATGTAAAGCGGTGCGTCGAATGCCGATGGTTGTACCGATTTAGCCTGTGAGCACAAATAGTGAAAGCTAACTGGCCCAGTAGGGAAGCAGCAATGACATCATGAGTCATATGTACATACATACTACTGTTATAATGCTCAATTCAAGAATAGCTGACAATGACCGCAATCCCTGGCCCTTGTGCGTGTGGAATGTCTCGCTGTTCGATGGCATCTTCTCCAAAGACGCATATACGACACAGAGGATGTTGCTCCTCCAAGTATTTTGTATCATGTTGATCACATCCTGAATGCTCTGCAGGCGCTATCTGTGTCCGTTCGCTACATTCGCTTGCAGCTGCAGGAGCGTGACAGCGGCTGCTGCACAGCTCGCAAACAAACGTCGAACCAGAGCACACCTTGGACTAATGACTTGGACCAACGGACTGCTGCTCATCGCGAATCTGCTGGTGCCCGGCATCAGCGCATGTGTCTATAATGAGCACCCATCACAATTTTTGATTGGACCTGGAGCTGCACGCTTCCCTCTCTCGACCGAAGCCACCGAAGCAGATTGCGCTCTCATTGCATACGCTTTTGGATACGATGGGGCAGCGTTTGGTGTGCATCACTCTTTGGCGTATAATGTGCATGCCTGGGGACACATTGGACTTGGTGCATGCATACAAAACTTCTCATCCCGAGATTGGCTACGCATCTCACGAACAGCACTGCCAAGTTGCGATTTAGGCAATATTTCGGTGCTGATTTCCTGGCGTCTCTGCCACACACAAGTCTGGCATGATTGGTGTAAATGGGAAGCGAGTAGTTGGTGCCACAAGCATGCAGGTCCTTCGCTCGGCAATGGAACATCAGAATGCACGCTTTACGACGTCACTGACAGTTGCGTTCAATTTGAGTTGCTGTATGGTGCTGTCAGCTTCACCAACATCACAGATTGCAACGCTGAGACCGCCGAGGCAATCAAAGCCGAGAGCGTTGGCATCGATGGAACGGGGCAAGAATTCGTATCGGATGGAATTGTTGCCAACAAGAGATCAAATGTCGCAGCTGTGGGTGGCGTCGTTGGGACACCGTTCAAGACTGCATCCGAAGCTGATTGTTTACACGCCTGCGTGACATACGTCAAGGGTTGCTCCATCGTTACAACCGGTGCGATTTCAACTGTCCTGATGCAGAAGACTGTTGTGAAGAGGTTGATCAGGACAGCCCATTACATGACGCTGGCTAAGCATCGATGTTTGGTCTGTTGTTCAACGCATCGCCATCACTTTTGCCAAATCTGTGCAGGAGTATCTTTGGAAAACTCTGTTGAATGCTCATTTCACGACGAACTTGTGACGCTCGCTGTTCCAGCTGTTGGATACAACACCTTCAACATGATCTCGTCCACCAGAGTACCGCCACCGCTGGGAAACCTGGTGCCTGGACAGGTGTGGTCGCACTGCGAATGTAGTCTCGATGAACTCTGTGGTGGATGTGGAACGAGCTCAAAGGCCTGGTGGGCAAACATGGCCTATGCATCGTATGCTGTTATACACTTCAAATGGCCCAACAATGCGGGCTCACGCTTCTCGATCGTTGGTGTGTACAACTAATGGATGCAGGCTTGATCAGGTATCTCTTGCTCTTCCAGCTTCTCATCTAACAGTCATATTATTTCTCTTCCCTGTGCAGCCCATTGAGCCTGAGCTTGCTCCCGAGCCCGTAGCTCAGCCTGAACCCGAGCCCACACTGGAGCCTGTACCTGAGCCCACAGCTGAGCCTGAGCCTACACCAGAGCCTGAGCTCACGCCAGAGCCTGAGCCCACGCCGGAGCCTGAGCCCATGCCAGAGCCTGAGCCCACGCCGGAGCCTGAGCCAGAGCCCGAGCCCACGCCGGAGCCTGAGCCAGAGCCCACACCTGAGCCTGAGCCCACGCCAGAGCCTGGGCCCACGCCAGAGCCTGAACCCACGCCAGAGCCTGAGCCCACGCCGGAGCCTGAGCCCACGCCAGAGCCTGAGCCTGAGCCCACGCCAGAACCTGAGCCTGAGCCTACAGCTGATCCTGAGCCTGACCCCACGCCGGAGCCGGAACCCGAGCCCACACCAGAGCCTGAGCCGCCACAGCCCCCTCCCAGCCCGCCGTCTGGCTCCCTGGAAGCTATTCTCTTCTCCGACCCATCCACCTGCGGCCGTGTCATGTCCAGCATCCCCACCGGTCGCCACCTCGAAACGCTGAGGGTGCCCGATGAGGCTCTCGACGAGTATGGCCTGCAGCCCGGCGGCACCATCGCACTGGCGTACGACGAGCTCGGTAAGGGCGGCGAATACTGCACAGCCAAGGGCTCCAAGGCGGAGAAAGTCATTTTCGGGGGCATGATGTTCTGGGACAATGATGGAAAGTGCTCCCTCCCACCCACCAGGGTGAACGGGGCGCCATGTTGCGAGGTGTTCATGTGGCAGCCCAACACGGACGGCTACTACTACGACAACTGCTCCATGAGGTGCTTTCCAGCGCCCGTGTTTGCACTCCTACACCTCTGGTCTTTCTGTGCAGTGAGGTCATGGACCTTTGTTGTTGGTGGTGCTGGTGCTGTGATGATAGTACTGTTGCCTAGGTCGTGAGGTATGTGTGGCAATCCAGTGATATGGCCGCTATACCACTGGACCCTTGCACGCCGCGACGTGCAAGGGTCCAGTGGTAAAGCGGTCATATCACTGGATTGCCACAGTATGCCCGTGTGATTTCAGTCTGCCTGTGACTGCTTGCACAGGGCCTCCCAGACGGTGCACCAGGCCTCCGAGATGTCATAGCGCCGGCTCCCCGTGTGCTCTGCATCTGCGACTGTGAACTCCAGCTTACCCCAAAGTTGGCTCTGGCCCACTGTTGTGATCCCTGAGGGCTTTCGGCGACGGGTCAATGGCATAACCCCATCACAACGAATTGTACATCTCCGGTCCATGATTGATCTTAAGCACGCCCTCCGATGGCAGCTAACCTTCGCTATGTCTCAGGAGCAGTGCTGATCACGGCGCTGTGTCAGTGCTCTGACTTCACGACCACAATCATGCCTTGGCATGGGAACTATTCAGCAGCTGCATGCGTTCTCTCACTGATTAGCCGCTGCTACAGCCCGCCGACCAGCCGATGCCATACAGCGTGGCGTCAATGTCCTCAATGCTGCTGAGCCACCCTGCTGCCAAGTTGTCTTCTGGCAGTGCACACCGCACTGGCGGCTGTGGTGGTTCTGCGTTTGACGTGTGTCACACCAGGTGGCTTGATGACCCAGCCTGTGACCACAGCTTTGCTGCAGGATGGAGATCGATGACGAGGGCACCTGGTGGTTCACGACAGAATTGCCTGGAGACGAGAGCGTGGTCGGCTGGGGCCCCGACCCCGCGCCGCACATCCACTACGATGTCCGCTGCTCCAACTGCAAGCTCAACAGCGCTTTCCCAGGCAATCGGTACCAGTACTGGAGCAAATTCTACGCGGAGGAGATCTGCATGGATGAGCGGTGCGGCAACGTCAACAAGCAGGAGCACCTCTCGCAGCGCACCAAGGGCCCCGACGGCGAGACCGTTTACAAGTACAACTTTGTCCTCCCACGTGAGGGCAAGTGAGCATGCGTGAGAGCATGCCTATCTGCGACCTTTCGTAGCTGTCTCGTGCCACACCATTGCTCGCAACTGCATGTCCTGTGCCGTGTGCGGCTCCTCATGGTGTCCGATGGCATGCTGGCCAGCGATGGACGCTGCACTGACACCATGTGGGCGCTGCAAGTGTGCTGCTGTCATGTTAGCACAGGCAGACGATGGCTGTATGCAGCGCCAGCTTCATTTCATTGCAGCCAGTGCATGTGGTTGCTGGCTAGTTCCTGTGGGGTGCTGCTACGACTGTGGCCACACTATGGAGTCGCTGGTTGCTATGCGCATGAGGTGTACATGTTGGCAGCCATCACCCAAGTTGGTCCATCAGCAGCTTCCACATGACGTCTAGCGTGCCTCCAGGTAAGCTGATGCGATGTGCATGGCGGAGGTGTGATTGCATGATTTTGCACAGTGTGGGCTGGTGCGCATGCGCCGCGGTGCACAAGAGTCCAGCACATGGTGCAGCAGGATGGGGCAGAGTGATGAATGTGGCATATCGAAATGGGTTCGCCATTATTCCATATGCGCCGGGCTGTGGTGAGATATGCTTACACAGTATGCGATTTCTGGCATTTGGGTGGCCTGGCTGCTTCTGCAAAAGTCGCATTCAGTGGCTTGAAGCAGTGTGAGCCCTGGTAGAGCAGAGAGGATGTAACAGGAACACACATGCACAAGGATCTTACATCCGTTCTTGTCTTCACAAGTGCCACTGTGGACCTAGCACTCGAGCCTGCAATGGCGGCATGGTGTGACACCCAGATGTACCTGACACAACTAGATCCTAGCTGTGAGCAAGGTTCTCCAACCCACCCTGGAGAGCCTTGCTTGCAACTGCTCGTGAACGCATGCATCAGCCTTCCACAAGGCCGACACATTACGCTTACCTATCCTGCGAACCAAGAACCTGGCTTCTGATCAATCTGTGCACTGCAGAAAAAGAAAAGCTGTGCAGACCGTCAGCTGCAATGCAGTCTGGAGACCCCGGACCCAACCTCCAGCGCGGTGTCTGGAGATCAGGTCGAGCTACCAGCAGGCCTATCCAGCGCATGAAGGCCAGCACCGCTCGCGCTTTCCTCATCTCCCGAGCGCTGCAACTTGTACGTCGCTGCCTGTAGATGCCAACTCGGGCTCACCGGCACTAGCACATCGTTACCTCCCCTGGCAGAGTCCGCGAAGCTCAAGGTGTCTGAAGCCGCAATCACCTCCCTGCGGTGCTTTGCATTTGCTGCACACGCGTCACATGGGCACCTCGGACAACCGCCTTCACTGAGGGTGCGCTTCCGGCTGGGAGCCGGCGGAGTGGGACCCTGTGTTGGCGGGGCAGCAGAGGCGCAGTCTTGGGCATCAGGGATACAGAGGGAGATGCGCCTCTCATCTACAACCTCGCCTGCAGCACAACGTAGTCCTGATGGGCGGGTGTGCTGACAGGCGGGGTGTGCGTACATCAGTGGCCCGTGGCCCAAGGCATGCAGGCATGTCGACGTGAGAGTGTGGTACCAGCTGCCTAGGCGGGCAGCACCGTGACACCACCAAGCAGCGCAAGAACGTAAACACGCCGTGAGAGTGCGTGTAATGACTCTGGTTCGTAAGTGACAGAAAAGGGGATGTTCTGAGCCGCAGATTCAGGCCTGTCCAATCAGTCAGTGACTGGACCTCCAGATACATCTGAGATATGTGCCTCAGCTCCGGTCGCACAACGTGCGAGAGAAACCTCAGGCGGATGCAGGAACGGAAGATAGGCCGTATCATCTCCAATGCTGAAAATAATATGATATCGGCGGGTGTGATCCGCAATATGCCACAGTCCGCACACCTGAGACGGTGAGACTGGCCTTGACAGTGATGTGCTGCAGCTGCAGCAATTGCCCATTCACGTCCGCGATGTCCAGCGCCCGGATGCGACCGGATCGCGGGCTGCATGCGCACTCAACAACAAACTGACGCTGACATTGATCTTCTCGCAGGTGTAGCCGTAGCTTCGAGACTTCTGCTGTTTGCCGAGGCTCGCCGCACCCGTGCTCAGCAGAAACGCCTGCACGTCAACAGCACACGGGTCTGAGACCAGTTTGATAGGCAAAGTTTCTCGATTTGCTTACTTTGTGTCGAATACTGATCACTGACTGCTTAACTTTCCGACAAGCATCAAGGCATCTCGGCATATAAATATCTATCCAACGGATACTATGGTATCAGCACTTTGTCCAAGCGATGTGCATTCTGGCATGGCAAGGGCATTACCTGCTGGTATCGTCGTCATTCCAAAACATCTCAGCATCCTGGTGCTGCTGACGTCGACACTCATCATTGCGTCGCCTGACTCGGGATTCATCTCAGCCCTGAAGTGGTGCATGGCTCAGCAGCGATACAGACAGCACGCTAGAATAGGAACCTCGGGGCTCCTCGACTACTCTACAGACACTTCTAAGAACTAGTTGTAAGTTAGTACAGAACACTGCGTGCCCGCCCGATGACCACGACTGATCGAAGCGTCGGATGTTCTCACGAAATCGATCCAGTCCTTGAACAAATATTACTTCCCTGTGCAAGCCTCTGTATCGCCTAGTTCAGCATAGCTGCAGAGTCTTGTCAGCTGTGGCTGGAAAGAGCATTGCCCAAACTCACAGCCGAATACCATCCACTGTGGTCGCTCCGGCGACCTGTGGCTGGAGGGTCATCGTGGCAGTCCTCCCGACTCCGAGCCACCGTTCTCCTTCCAATACGTAGTCTACAACTTACTTGGTGCATTGATGAGAGTCTCGGAGAGTGTGCATGTAGAAGGTCGCATGGCAGTGAATCATTGGCGTGCTGCAATGTGACCATCGCAAAGCGTTTGATATTGCTTCGATCGATCAATTATGCGTGCTTGACAGGCTCAGCAACAGGTTCGAAAGTATCAACGTGCCCAAACACACGCCAAGGCGCGTCTGTGTTCACGTATGGCGGTTTGCGTGACAGTGTATCTCCAGGCTGTCACCGATGGTTGCAGGCGCCCACGATTCATAGCGATAGCCCGCCCCATCGCAAAATCATTCGAGAAACTTTGAGTAGACCTTTATCGTACGCTGATGGTGGAGCCGCAGGAATGTCTGCAGGTACGTCCACACATAGCGTTTCCATCGCTGTCTTGTCTGCGTGGAAGGCACTTCACCTTGCAACGTGATACCACAAATAAAGACAAAACATTGGTATCGGCTCTGCACCTGCTCATATCCGAAGTTGGTGACGACCTCCGCGTGAGAATGCCCGCCTGGCCTTCCACACGCGGGCACATCTCCATGCTCACTACCCACGGGGCAGTGGTGAGGCCGCACACTGCTGCTGATCATGTATATACCTGAAAAAATGAGCATGAGCCTTAAGCAGCTTGGACGTTGTGCCTGGCAGCGCAGCTTCGACACATTCTTGATGCCATGTGCAGTGTATGCCTTGGCTTTGACATGACCTGATGTTGTCGGCCGCACAGACCTCCACTCTGCGGCTGTGACGCTGAGAATAAGCATGGTTGACGTCTACTCCACTGTGCACAACACCAACAATCAATCGAAGTGGCCAGTGTCACTGATTGCAGTGGTGGCCGCCCTCCATGCGTGGGAGCCGACATCGGCACTGCCACTGAACTGAGGCGTCATAACTCCAGTATAGCACTGGATGATGTTCGACGATCATGCAAACACCCGTTTATGCACGTGCACTGGTCTCACATCACTTGCATAACAACAAGAGCATACCGTCTGCACCGCAGGTCCCGCAGAGAGGTCAGCATCGCCACAAGGCTGTTGCACAGCAGCAACTGGCCATGCATGCGCTGTGATGTGGTTTAGAGAAGCATGTGCACTCGATGTGATGTGGCGATGCACACATCGTGACTCGAGCAAATAAGCACAGCTCTGCTGCACAAGAGTCACTACAGCTACTGACAGTGGTCGTCCCATCGGCCCACATTCACGAGCCTGAGCTGCAAGGCCTCAGTCTCTTGCTAGAAGGAAAGGTGGCCAGTGCTGGCGAGTACTGTGTGACACGCAGTCACCTTTGGCGAGGCTCCCAGCAACAGCAGGTGCCCAGGCCACAGCAACAGTAATGTTGCAAAGATCAAGCGTGGGACAGCGAAAACCCCTTGAGCCGCTTTGCGCATGCTAGCATGCATCCACACCAAGCTGTGGGGCACGATCATGCCATAATCCTATCCACCAGCTCTGCGTGCCTACTTCGCGCCACCTATGCCACGGGGCCGCTGCCCCTGCAACCGTGAAGTCAATAGTGACTCGTCTACAAAAGTATGTACAGCTGCCGGTCAACCTGCACTATTTCCAGGCGGCCTACGTCAAGCTATCGTGTACAGGAGGCTACCTCACATCTGGACAAGCATGCCTCGTCAGCTTCAGATCTACAATCTCGAAGTGTCTGGTGTCCAGTGCAGGGTGCTGCCACAGCGCCTCGGCCTCCCTCCGCACACGCGTGCTGCCAGCCGCCACCGCCGGGGCCGCCGTCACCGGCGCCGCCGGCCACCGCCGCCACCGCCGTCGTCCCGAGCAGGCCGCCTCCGCTTCCTCACAGCACACGGCGCCACAGCGTCAGTGATATCTCTGGCGGCTGCCGGTGGCGCTCTTGCACAGCCGCACTCGTGGTGGTCGTGCATGTTCTCCAGGCGGACGAGCCCGGAGTCCGCAGGAGGGCCTGCCGCGCTGCCGACGCCAGGTTGCCCGGCTCGGCTGCCCAGAAGCGTGTCGGACTCAGTAGCGCCACACACATCTGTGCCAGCGCGGATGCGCTCGGCAGCGGCGTGCATGTACGTGTCCCCGTCGGGAACGCCGGCTGCAGCATGCATGTCATCATCGGCAGCGGCGGCTGCCACATGCATGTCCCCGTCAACAGTGGCGGCGGCTGAGGAGTCAGGCGCAGGCTCGCCGCGAAGCAGGCTCAGGTCTGAGGCTCCAGACGAGAGGCTGTACAGGTCCCTAGAGCCGTGTTCACAAGGGCTCGAAGGTGCCGTCTTGGTGATGCATGGGGACGCGACGGATATGCCGGCGCGGGGGGGGTGGGGAGCGACACGAGCGAGGTGTGCCGGGGCGGCGGGGGGTGCCGGGGTGGTGAGGGGGGACGCTGCAGCGGCGGAGTGGCAGGCGGGGGCAGCTGCCGTGGCGCTGACCGGGAACTTGACATGGATCTTTGGCGCCTTGCTGTATGCATGAGGTGCTGCTCGACCTTCGATCGCATGCATAAACAGCCGCGGATCTTGGCCTGGGTTCAGAGTTGCGCCCCCTGCATGCACAGGAGGAATTCCGCATGCGTGTGGATCATGCATGGACTCACACGTGAGTAGCACATGCTTGGACTGGATGCTCGCCAGTAGGCGTCAGCAGCTGCAGCGCCTTTCCACAACATCCAACACGAGTGGCAGGCGTTACACGCATGGCGCGGCGACATGTGTGGCAGCTGCGCATTCTCCGGATACTGTGCAACAAAAGCCGCAGCACACCCTCGGGGCGGTGTCACCGTGACTCAACCCAGTGCCTCAACCCAGCGCGCTGGAAACACCAACCGTACCTTGGCCTTTTGTAGTGCTCAACCGATGCCCTCCTTGTGAGCGAATACACGCATCATGGCTCGGGCGACCCGGGCCCGCTGAGCGGGTGCCTGCATCACGTCCGGCACACGCCTGCGGCGCGGCAAACGCGAAGGACAGGGGCGATGGCGGCTCTCCGGCCTGCTTCTGTGGGTCCCCGGTGGAGAAGGCGCCCGCTGCTGCGACCCCGGCCGGAGCCGAGGCCGGGGCTGTACGCCCAGTATGCACAGCATGAACCGTGGAGGGAGATGCTGCGCCGTTGAATGTGACGCAGCTGCCGGCGCCAAACAGTTCAGAGGGTGGACATGCCTCAGTGGCGGTGGTGCGCACCGCCGGTGATTTCAATGCGACTCCTCCACCTGCCGTTGTAGCCGTGATGGCGGCTTGTTCTGCAGCCTGTGCAGCAGGAGTCGCCGTTGGACAACAGCGCGCTTGAGAGCGGCAGTGTGCTTCGCGTGGCTGCATTGCGGTTTAGACCGAGCCACGTGCATGCACTGCTGCTGCGGCGGTGGCGCCAAAGCCGGCTGTTACCATGTTGCCGATGCATGTCATGCGTGTCACACCTCGTAACAGGATATGCATGCTGCTGTGCCGGGGAACGCAAACATGCAGTCCAGACATCGATGCAGGTGCAACAAAAGCATCAACAAAGGCATCTCAGCACGCACCGATTCAGCTGGTGGCCCCCGCTTCCCCTCCATCGCGGCCCGCGCCAAGACCTCAAGCTCCGACAGTGTCGCGCGCGTGCGCGGGTTGCGGTCCAGTGCACGGTCCACAAACCGCACAGTCAGCGGCTCACACTCGCGCCGCACGGCCTCATGCATGCGTGCGAGGTTCCCGCGCAGCCGCAGCCGGCTGGGTCCCTCCCCGCGCACCGCGCCATCCGCCTCGATCAGCCGCCGCCACTGCGCCGGGAGTGCGAGCTGCATCGACACGACCCCGAGGCTCCACACGTCGGCCGGGAAGACGCGGTACCGGGACCGCGAGCCCCGCTGCCGCGCACAGTAACACGCCCACGCCTCGGGGGCCATGTACGCGGGGGACCCGCTGGGCGCGTCCGTGGCTGAGTCAGCGTCGGCACCGAGCCGCGCGGACGCCCAGTCCCCGAGCGCGACTGACCCGTCCTGCCGGACAAAGATGTTTGCGGTTTTGACGTCGCCGTGCGCGACGCGCGCGGCTTGGGCCGTGAGTAGCGCGTCGATGCATTGCGCGAGCACGCGCCACCGGGCCTCTGCGGACAAGCCGCCACCCACGCCACAGAGGTCGCCACAGAACACCTCCATTGTGTACGCGACAACCCGGCTCGTGACGAGGGTGTGTGCATGTGCACCCCTGGGAGCACCCAGCGTCTCTGCGTTTGGTTGGCCAAGCTGAGCTTCTGGTCTGGGGTCCAAGGTTTGCTTTGTATCATCAGGTGCTGAGTCAGCGCGCGCGATGACTGTGTGGGCGGAGACGATGTGAGGGTGAGGGGTGGGTGTGGCCGCGCCGCCGCAGGGTGTGTGCGTTGTACGGTGGTGGGAGCTGTGGATGTGAGCCATGGCGAGGGTTTCGCGGAGGAGGCTGCGGCTACAGCCGGGGTGCGCTTGCTTGACTGCAAAGTGGCCGAGGGGGCCCTGGCCAGGGCCTGCGGTGCAGACGTCAGCCTCGATGACCTGCACCCATCATAGCTTCCTGACCTGGATTGCGTTATAACAAATCAATAATTTGAGATTATACATGATTGTTTTGTACATGTTCCGAGACTGTTCACTTTCTCAGGTGTATTCGTCTTCACGGCGATACATGACTGATCTCTGTGTGCCACGTTTATCTCGAGAGAGACTCGAAGGCCTAATGTAGCCTGAATATCTTATCTCAGATAAGTTATCTGGCATATGCCAGATACTGTTGGGACATATGTGCCATCAGATGGGGTGGAGGTGCCCCCGATGGGAGTGCTGCAGCCAAAGGCGGAGTAGTCATGCGGCATTGCACGGACGCTTTAGCACCGCGGAGCTGCGCTCCAGCGGGGTGTCCGAATTATCTCGTAGCGTCCATGAACACGTGCGCAACATGGCAGTCATCTATGCATGCTGGGCTTTCGATCTCAACACGGCTTGCAACCTCTGGCATTTATCGGATCAGGAGCTGCAGAACTACATAAGGTAAACAGACAAAAATGACACTGTTTTGGTATTGCACCCGGCTTGTGGCTTTGTGTGCACGCGAGCGACGAGCGGCGCGTCGAGGGCATGTTCAATTCAACAGTGGCAATGCACGCACGAGTTCGAAGGGGAGTGATGCATATGCATGTGGCAGTGCCATCAATGCCGCCCATCGCGGCACGCTGGACGGCGGAGCTGCAACTACGCCACACTGGCAGTAGCTGACACAGCCTCCTATGTGCCTGTCGACGTGGGATACGTTTGGGCGCAGGCTGATGCAGTCCGCTACAGGGGAGCTCGAGCCTTGCAGCATTCGCAGTGCACTTCAGGCCAGCTAGCTAAGCTGGAGTACGTCACCGCCAATCGGGGCTGCATCGATAGCACGCGTTTGACAGGCTAATCGTGGCTGTTTCCTAGTGTAGTCTATGCAGGATTCGCTGGGGTTGGCAGCAAAGGCAGCGTTGCATCAGACGATACGGGCGATGCGACAAGAGTCATGTCACAGAACGCACCTGGCCTTGTGTGCCCGTGCCCAGACGCCGAATCTTCTTCACCCACGCACAGCTCAACACCTGTTGGTTCATGTTGATGCAGCAGACAGTGCCCCCGGCTTGCGCAAGCGACGCATCAATCAGGCGCCACGCCTTCTGCCCAACTTCGCCGCTACCCGTCTGCGAATGTCCTTCGCTTGCAGAGCGCATACGACGTCGCCAGCCACGATGATATGAAGTTTATCGCGTTTCAATGGTCAAAGCAGCGCCTGGGGAATCTCTTGCGGTGGTGTTTGGCTGCCAGCTGGGGCCCATTCGTTGCGGCTCATACCATGGTGAATCACCATTGGTGATCCACTGTCAGGCAGATCTAGACATCTCACTGCTTGCTCCTGCCATGCCTTCCTCACAAAGTAATGATCATGAAAATTTCACAAACAGTTTTATCGATTGCTGGTGACTTCAGCCGTGGTGATAGAGTCAATCGCGCTGGCCAAAGCTCGAGCAGCAAGCTGCGTATGCAGTGCACGCGCATATGCAGCGCCATCTCTATCGTTCGTGATACAGGTGCCCTAAACTCGAGCAATCATTCTTGTGTTCATATGAGTCCAGCGCCGGGGTATCTCTTGGACCTGTTTTGAACGTCAACGGATCCGAGCTTTACATCCGAGCAGACAGCTCGCGCACACGCTGACACGCATCGCCATGCATGAAACATAACCGGATCCGGCAGACTGTTGCGCTCTGCTCCGGTGTGCACAAGTTGCTGCGGACCGCGGTACGCCCTGCCCACCTTCACAGCCCATAGTGAGTGCACATGCATTCCATGTTGAGTCACTCACCCTTTCTGTGCACAGGCGCATGCATACTGGCATTGGTTCTGGGAGACACCTACGCCACCCTCCAGTGTGTCTGCCATGGCCCAACATCACTGGCCGATATGTCGTTGTGCCACCTCTTGGTACCAGCTGACCTAGATCTCATTCTCTGCCATGCCCTGTGCCAGCTAAGATTTCTGCTGTGATCGAAGAAGCCGTATCTGGACTCCAGAGTTCTTGCTGGGCTGAAAGCAAGCTGAGTGGCCTCCTCCTGCAGATGCCTGGCCGCGCTTGGACTCCACATCAGCCACATACACATACAGCTCAAGCATGCATAGAGCACATCACTGCAGAAACGTGCATGGCAGCCGCCTGCAGGCCGACCTTGTCTGCTGCTGCCAGAGTTAAGTATGCTTTGAGAGAATCTGGATATGCTTGGCAGAACTCTGCAGAGGACATTGACAACTCCACCTGCTCGTCTGCTGCCGGCCTCTCTGCTTCAAAGCACGTCCGTCCGTATGCATGGCCGCAGAGGGGATGTGACCGGCCACGATTTGCACATGCAGTACAAGCTACGTATTTCGAGCTGTAGGTACAGGGCGGACCAGGGAACGATGCGTGAGGAGTGACGCCCATGTCTGAGGTATGGCAGACTGCAGCAGCCACACACAAGACCACACCGCCAAAACTGCCTCTCCGTCATGCCGCTCCGACTTGCCTGCCTCCTGCCTCTCTGACCTGACATTACCCTTCAGGTTCACAACCCGTGCGCTGCACGATGGGGACCGCCCAGAAGCAGTGCACCGCGCAGAGCAGGCGATCCCGGGACACTGACCCCCACACGAGCACACGAGCCCATGCTGCCAGCCTCGCCGTCTCCATCGTTGTCAGTGACAAGTTGTCACACAGCCCATGCTGTGACAGCACACATGCACTCCCCCACGACATATGAACCCCGGTGCGTGTATCAGGAATCCCCTCAGTGTATATGTGGAGGGAGAATCTCACACGTTCACCGGCCGGGAGGGTGCACCTCTGCAGCGGATGACAGTGGCCTGGGTGCACCATGATTGCATGATCACATGCATGTGTATAGCCAGCCGGGAGGGTGCACCTCTGCAGCGGATGACAGTGGCATGGGTGCACCATGATTGCATGATCACATGCATGTGTATAGCCAGGGCGCCGCCGCCCGCTGCGGAGCAGCCATGCCCCCCCACGCTAACGTCCAGAAGCCTCAGCGTCCAGGCCTGTGGGAGTTCCTGCAGCTGGTGCTGCATGAGTGCTGGAGGAGACGTGAGCCTGAAAGCCTTGAGGTACTACGGGCATCAGCTGTCGCGGATGTGGAAGCTCTTGGGCAGACTTGTATTCCGCATGTGCGTCTTCAAAGTTGAACATACGTTGAACTCTGGCTGGCTGATTGTGGCAGGTCACCCGGTGTCACGTGGAGGATTGTAGCCCAGCAGGCAGCCACGTCTTGGACTATTCACTTTTGATCACTCACATCTGCAGATAGCTGGTTAGAGTATGGCAAGAGTGTGCAGTGGCAGCGCAGTCTGCAGCAGCAGAACAGCAGGAAACTCCCACACCACTGCTGCTGCGATAGATGAGTGTGCCTTCCCCGCTCCAACTTCTTCGACATCTTCATTTCAAACCGTTCACTTGGCACCGCTTGATACCTGAGGCCCCATCGCTGCATCGTCACTGGGCAGTCTGCCTTTGTGGGCTCACCAGCAAGTGTTTACCGCGGGCCTCATGACCACCGCTAGACCAAATTACAGCACATATATCTGGATAAAATCTGCAGCCGCTCAGAGGAGCTGCCATGCATAAGTACTGCGGGAAGACGTGGCGAACGTTGGTGCAGCTACCGGGAATGTGAATCAAGACAGGTTTGATTCGAGTCAGCAACGTGCCTCACGGCAATTCGACGGCCCCTATGAGACAATGCCCACTGTCGTTAACATATACACAGGAATGCCCATCGCCTATGCTAGGTCTGGCTAGGCGCTCACAGCGTTGCTGCCTGTCAATGTCACTGCGCATGCGAAGCGCCCTTATCGTTTGGTACCTGACAGGCGAGACAAGCAGACGATATTCAACCAAAAATTAGAGTGTGTTGTCTGCAGTCCAGGTGAATCAGCAGCGGTGAGTTCCAGGTGGTCGACACCACCACGAGTGTCGACAGCTGCACAACAGCTCTTGCAAGCACCAACTCGCCTCGCCTTGAACTCCGCATAGTATTCTATCTCCAAATAGATAATTTTCGTGGCTGGCCAGCCATTCTCACGCTCTGTTAATCCGCTCGGACATCGTCGCTGATACGTGCAGGGCAGCTGGTGATGCGTGAAAACAGGAGTGCCCACTTTCGGGACAGCCCGGAAGTCGTCGCCCCCGAGAATGCAGTCTTCCGCATCTCTCCACAAGGCGTGCACATAAGCGACGGCAAAGATGTATGTGAGGTTCAGTCTGCTTCTGTTGCGCGGAGTCAGGTTCTGACGCATGCTCAGGCAAACGCTAAAGGCAAGGCTGACATCGTGCCTGTAGCAACCAAGTTCCCTGCCGAACAGGTCAAGCTCTGGGCGACCTACACGCGGGCGCCACGAGTATTTGCAGCCCATGCATACCTTCTGGACTGCCTTGCTGTAATCGAGGTGTGCAATGTGGCGCTTGCACATGTCCTTGCTTTGCCCCACGTCACCAGAATGCCATGCTGCAGCCAGTGCTACCCACTCATAATTCAGCAACCATCCCCGCTGTCACACTGGGGAACAGGGTTCTGTGTCCAGGTGGCAGACATGCTGGAAGACGCCACGTCTTTGGAGCGGCTCTGCCGCATCTTTGTCGACGATTACATCGCCCCCCTTACCCCCCCCAGCTCCGAGCCTGCAACAGACTCCAATCACGGAGCACTCAAGACACTGCCAGCAGCACAACAGCATGCATGCAGAGCACAGGAGGGCCGCAAGCGTTCGCGTGCGGCACGGCTGAGGGCCGCCTGCAGCCACCCCCAGCCGCCGCAGCGCCTCTGTCGCGCCTTCCTCTGGGGGGCCGGGGGTGCCTATGGCAGCGGGAGCGGCAGGCGGCGGAGGGGTACCCTACAGGACGTGCTGCGGGGGGTCGGCCCGGCACGGCCGCACTCCCGCCGCCACACCGCGCAGGCCAAGGCCACGAGCGAGCAGGCACACAGCCAGCCGCCTGCACCTCCGGATGACACCGTGGATGTGGGCCGCTTTGCAGCCGCTGCTAGGCGGGACGCTGTGTGGAAGGTGTGCCCTGAAGCTTCGCAGTTGATCATCGTCACCACTATAGTAGGCTTAGATGCTTCTGGCACTCACCCCGTGAATGCACTGCGTCCAGTGCCGTCCCCGTGATCAATGAAGTCGCCTAGTGTCATCACTACCTACAGAATTTGCATCTGATTGCAACTGGTACAAGTGGGAACCGTGTGCTGGGGAGTAGAGCGTCCCAGCACCCGTTCATGCGGGCGCATGCATGGACTGCAATGGCTATCTGCCCCCAACCCCTCCATGCATGTGCAGTCTCTCGAGGCCCTCCCAGAGCACCTCCTGCTGCGTGTGCTGCGCGTCTGGGCTGCCCCTCTAGCCACTCAGCTCGCCACGCTCCCGCGCCGCATGCACCCCGCCGCCATCGCCGCCACGCAGCCCTCCGTCGACGCCTCACGCTCTGTGTCGCTGGAGCCACAGACGGAAGCGCCGCTGCGCTGTGCGCTGCGCGCTGTGGCGGCCCTGGCAGCCATGCGCCGCATCGATTCTGTCACCCTCCACCCGCCGCTGCTCGCAGAGCATGACAAAGCATACGTGACAAAGTATGCGTTCCGCGACGCCAACCTCAAGGCCCGAACGCTGCATTATGTTGCGGCCCGACTGCGGGGCGCCTCCGCCGTCACCTCGCTCCACCTCGCAGGCACGTGGATTGCGAGCGACGACACGCATGGGCTGGCATGCATGGACGCGGTCTCGCATATGCCGCACCTCCGCGCCATCGGCCTGGAGGAACTCCGGCCGGGCCGCCTTCCGGTCGTGCTGCCCAGCCTCTCACGCATGCGGCAGCTCCAGGAGCTGAGCCTGGCTCTTCATTACGTCCACCGAATGCGCGACGGTGGCTGGGGCGGCGCGGCAGTCGTCGAGCGGCTGGCTGTGCTGACGGCGCTGCAAGCCGTGCGATTGAAGATCACCCACAAGGCGCTAGACACCCACCAGGTCCGCGACCGTGCATACGTGCACAACTTTGCTGCTCAGCTGCACAGCCTGGAAGGCCGGCGAGCGGAGTATGCGTCCGTACCGGGAATGTTCACAATCGAGGGGCGCCGTCCGCCGGCTGACGTGCTGCGCACGCTGTGCGCTGCGGCGCCGCAGCTGGACCTCGCGAGGTGCACCGTGGAGGACCGCTACTGCAGCATGATCGTGCGGACAGACGGCGCCGAGTACATGCATGAGGCGCTGTGGGATGCTCTGATGGACGGGCCGGACGATCGGGGGACAGAGGTCGAAGCGTGCGTGACCGCTGCGGTTGGACACCAAGGCATGCAATTCAACGCGGAAGACGCCTTCATGGAGGTTCCGCCGGAGGTGCTCTGTGGGGTCCCGGGGCTCAAGTTCCTGCGCCTCGGCGGCGGCGACCTCCTCCTGACTGGACGCGATGCGGCGGCGCTGGGGCGGGGTCTTCCAGCTCTCACCCGGCTGACACACCTCACCATCAGCGAGATGAATCTCGCGCCGGGCGCAGCGCGGCAGCTTCTGCCGCAGCTGCGCGTGCTGCGCACGCTGCGCACGCTCGACCTCTCAATGCTGGGCCTCAGGGGAGGCGGCGGTGCGGCGCTCGCGGCGGGTCTCCCGGCGCTCGGCGAACTGACGGCGCTCCGGCTGGCGCAGAACTGCCTCGGAGAAGAGGGGGCCTCGGCCGTGATGGCGGCGTTACCACCGACAGCAGCCGCAGGGCTCGTGCAGCTCGACCTCGGATGGAACAAAATCGGGCTCATCGGCGCCGCGGCCGTCGCGTTGCGGCTGCCGGAAATGTCATCCCTCCAGGAGCTCAATCTAGGCGCAAACAGGCTATACGGATCAGAGGGGGTGGACGCCCTGCTGCGGGGCAACTCGGCGCGTGGGGTGCGGCTGGCCGCGTTAACTCACCTCAACCTAGAACGGAACTTTCTGGAATGCGCTGGGGCCACCGCGCTCGCACGCGTCCTCGCACAGCTCCCCGCGCTTGAAGAGCTGCTCCTGAGGTCAAACGCAATCGGCCACCGGGGCATGCATGCGCTCGCGCGGCGCACCGTCAGCATGCCGCGGCTGACCCACGTGATGCTAGACTTCAACTGTGTCGGCGATGCGGGGGCGCGGGCGCTGGCGCGCACGCTGCGACGGAGCAGCGCCCGGCCCCGGCCGCCCCCGGCCCCCCGATGCGTCTACAGCCTTGGCCAGAACGGCATCGGTGACGCTGGAGCGCTCGCGCTGGCGGCCGCCGTGCTGGGCCCCACGCGCGTGCCGCAGCACAGCGCAGCGCGCAGCACGCGGCGCGTCTCGGTATGCCTACACATGAACCTTGTCTCTGCTGTCGTGTGGAACGCCATAGCGTTCCGGGAGGCGCGTGCTGCGGTGCATGTGCGGCGTAAAGGGTTGCAGGCTGTCGATCAAAACATGGTATGCACGACTGCCTATAGCGCCGGGTGCCATCCCGTGGTGGGCGAAGAGCTGCTCTGGGAGATGGATGCATGATCCCAGATAGTGTCATGGGGGCGCTTCGGGTCTACGTCCGCGCCCTTCCACTGTGGTTGGCGAAGCGGGACCAGCATGCATGGCATGGCGCACAGCGGCTGTCCCTGTGGCATTCTGGGTGTGGCGCACTGGCGGGGGGGGGGTATCCCCGCGGGTGCCACATATGAGACGTCAAGAGGGTAGCTGCACCCATAGAAGGTTCACACCCGTAGACACGCAAGCCGGATGCGGTAGAGCAGTAATCATCTAGCCAGAGCAATTGGATGGAATGGATCAGAAGCGCTAACGAACCGGCCTGGCTTGTCAGAGTCAGCGAATGCATGCATGTAGTTGCACGTGCATGCATGGAGCTCATGCATGGTCGGTACCATGCGAGGCTGCTGCCATGGTTGGGGTGAACCCGGTGGGGGTGTAGGTATGTGGGCCTGTTGCGTGGGTGCCTTGGCGTAGCCCAGCCGGTTTGGTACATGTGCGGCAGTGTGCTGGACAGTGTGCTGGACAGTGACGCCCGGGCCCCTGGGGGCGGTGGAGGATCTGGGCCATGCAGCTGTACATGTCTCCCAGAAGGGGGTGTGCCCTTCCCACCTCCGAATCTTCTCCCACCTGTGTGATTTTCACGCTCTACAGTGAGCGCGAACCGCTCTGTCTGCACGTATGTTCAGTCAAAGCCCCTTCCTGTGCACAGATGCATGCGTACTTCCATCACCATTGGAAGCACCTGTGCCACGCTCCTGTGTGCCCTGCCACAGCCCGGCGCCACTGCCGGAACGCCCCTTGCGACACCTCTTGAGACCGGGCTGTGCCTCCGCCCCTGCATGCCCGACGCCAGCAAAGGCTTGAATCGTGCCCACATCACTCAGTAAATTCAGGTTTACTTGACTATGCAAGCAGGGCACAACGCCATGAGGCTGTCCAGGGCTGTGCTAGTAGCCGGGCTCATACTCACCAGCCGGAGGCCCTGGCTCCCCCACTCAACATCGCACCGCCACACACCGCATGCGTACGCTTACTGCCACCTGCATGCCTCCTGGAGGGCGGGGGTGTTGAGTCAACACTTCAAGTTAACACTTTTAAGAATTCATACGTCGAACAGGCCACTAGCAGGCCCTCACTGATGCGTCGCAATTCCATGGTGCACGGTGGGTGGCTGAGACAATGCGTAGCCAGCGAGCTTAATCATAAGCAGCCGCGAGCCTGGAAGCCTTCTGCACCCACGGCAGCCGCCTTCAACTGGCGATCTCGATGCTGCCGCCATATGATTTGCATCGCCATCAGCTGCTGAGGATGTGATTGCTCTCTGTCAGATCCCCGTGCGCGTCTCGAACAAGTCTTTACGATCATGAGGTATTGCAGGCTGTTTGACTGTGAAAGCGTCTGCAAAGGACACTGGCCGATATGCTGTCGCCAGCACCGTACCGTGTGACACTGTGCTACAGCATACGAGCTCGAGGCAGCCATGTCAGAATGTCGACTGCAATGTGCGAATGCTTGTTCGCAAATTTGAGTCTACAACGTGACATATAGCTGTAGTGATATGGCGGGAGTGTGGTGTTTCGGATGCTGCAGCACGAGCACCATAACTACCTGCCCACATCAGTGCTGTTGCGATTGTAGTGGCTGCTCGTAGATAGCTAGGTACCTCTTCGATGACAAATGAATCTACCAGGCATGTCGTTCTCACACCGACACCTGCAGCTCTGATATCTCAGAGTCTACTGAGGCCCCAAGGGCAGATGGAGGGTCATTCCCGTCCACCGGGAACGCGAGAAGCTCACAACGCTATGTGAAGCGATGGGAGCGTCTACAGACTAATCAAAACCTACTGGGTGCCAGTGTGTCCTTATTTGAAGTTGCTGGGCAAAGCCGCACTCTTTTTTATGGTCCCGCTATCGCGCCACAGGGCTCATGGTCAATGCTCAAACGCAGTCAAGCGACCACTCCACGGTGAGCTGTGCACATTTGCAAAGCCACTGCCATGCATAAATATAGCAGGCTGATGCGGCCAACGTTGGTGCAGCTTCCGGGAACGTGAACCGAGACTGATTTCGTTAGAGTCAGCAACGTACCCCAGGGCATTTCGAAGTTCCCTACATAGGGATTGTGTTGAAACTTCTTGCTGTCGACGACATCATAGGCATCCCCATCGCCTGCCAGGTCTACCTAGGCGCGCACAGCTGTGCTGCCTGCCAATGTCTACCGCGCGTGCGAGACGCTCTGTTCACTCCGTACCTGCCAGACTAGACAAGCGGACAAGAAAGAACGTAAGGAGATATAAATCGTGCTCGCTGCAGATCGGCTGAATCCGGAAAGGTGAGTTTCAGGCAGTCAACACCACCAGGAGTGTCGACAGCTTCGCAACATGGACAGCTCCTGCAAGCACGGAACTCACCTCGGCTTGAGACTCATGGTTTCGTAGGCATGTGTTCCTGGTCTACATCCAGTGCCACGGTCCATCAATCCGTCCAATCATCGTCGCTGCAACGTGCAGGGCAGCTGGCGATGCGTGAGAACAGGCGTGCTCGCATCCGGGACAGCCCTAAAGTCGTCCCAGCGGACGCAGCCGTCCTCATCTCTCCACACGGCGTGCACATAAGCGACGGCGTAAATGTGTCTGAGGTGCACCCTGCTTCTGTTTTGAGGACTCGGGTGCTGATGCATGCCCAGGCAAACGCTGAAGGCTGTGCAGACATCGTGCCTACCAACTTCCCTGCCGAACAGGTCCAGCTCTGGGCGACCTACACGCGGGCGCCCCGAGTAATTTCAACTCGAGCTCACCTTCTGGACTGCCTTGCTGTACTCGAGGTATGCAACCTGGCACTTGCACAAGTTTAGGCTGTGTAGCCGGCTTTCCACCCCACAGCGCTGTTCCATTCCACCCTCTTGTCTGTCAGCTATCAGCCCTGTAACCTCGCAAGCGAACGGTATGCTGTACATCTTGTCCAGTACTACAGCTGTGCTGGACTACCGCAGAGTGCAAATGACGCCCGAGGGTGTGAGGCTATCACAATCAGAGCACCCCAGCACCCCTCCGTGCGTGCGCATGCATGGACTGCAGTGGCTATCTGCCCCCAGCCCCTCCATGCATATGCAGGCACTCGAGGCCCTCGCGGACCACCTCCTGCTACGCGTGCTGCGGGCCTGGAGCGCCCCTGTAGCAACTCATGTCGCAACGCTCCCCCGCCGCCTGCGCCCCGCCGCCGTCGCCGCCGCCCAGCCCTCCGTCGACTCTGCACGCTCCGTGTCGCTGGAGGCGCTGGCGGAAGCGCCGCTGCGCTGTGCGCTGCGCGCTGTGGCGGCTCTCACCGCCATGCGCCGCGTTGGCGCCGTCACGCTCCGCCCGCCCCTGCGGCCAGTTTACGACTTGGAGACAAAGAGAGGGAGGCACGTGTTCCGCGACGCCACGGCCCGGACGCTGGCGTTGCAGTGGCGCGACTCCGCGGCACCTCCGCTGTCACCTCGCTCCAACTCGCGGGGCCGTGGATCGCCGGCACCGACATGCATGGACTGTCATGCATGGAGGCAATGCCGCACCTCCGCGCCATCGGCCACGAGGACCTGCGGCCGGGCCACCTCCCGGGCGTTCACGTGCTGCACAGCCTCTCATGCATGCCGCGGCTGGAGGAGCTGAGTCTTGGCGTCCATGACCTCCATCTGATGCATGACGGTGGCTGGGGCGGCGCGGCAGTTGTCGAGCAGCTGGCTGTGCTGACGGCGCTGCACGCCGTGCGCCTGCAGCTCAGCTACACGGTGTTGGACCTCCACCAGGCCGCTGGCGTTTCAAACATGCCGGTTGCCGGCTTCGAGGCGACCGTGCGCGGCCTGGAAGGGCGGCAGGCGGAGTACACGTACATGCATGCCGGGAAAGTCCACGTTCGAGGCGCTGCGCACGCCGGCTGACGTGCTGCGCACGCTGTGCGCTGCGGCACCGCAGGTCGACCTCGCGCGGTGCGCCGTGGACGGTCACATCAGCAGCAGGACCTGGCATGCGCATGCGGCGAGGTTGCATGAGGCGATGTGGGGTCTTGTGGCGAGCGGATCCGAGGCGTGTGTCCTCGGCAGGCTCGGTCAGAACGGCTTGCGGTTCAGTGCAGGACACTCAACCATGGCGGTGCCGCCGGGGCCGCTCTGAGCAGTTCCGGGGCTTCAGCGCAATCGGCCACCGGGGCATGCATGCGCTCACGCGGCGCACCGTTCGCATGCCAAGCTTCACGAGGTACCCTTCGAGGCACCTCGTGAAGCTGGAGTTCAACTGCATCGATCTTTCAAATCCCCGGACCACCTGCAATCCAACTATATCGCCCATATGCATGGCCGCAGTAGGCCATAACTGAGGGTCATGTAGTGTGTGCCAACTCAGACGTCTCTGGCCAAGCTACTATTCTATATTGTGTGTTACAAAGGAAAAAGCCGGAGGGGCCGGTAGCACGTGTCAGGACCAAAAGGGAGAGCACGAGAAACGCAATGCGCACGCAGCCGGAGAGCAACAGGCACGCGCCAAGGCACAACAAGCACCCACACACCCCCACACTATTCTATATTGTGTGGCTACAGTGAATGGTGCTGGTTGTGTTTGTGTCAAACTTTGTGTCGTAGCGGATTCGGAAGCAACCGGTGGCCATCCCGCCTGCAGACAACAGCCAAGAAAGCTAAAGCTATAATTATACTTAAGTGATTATGCTATAGGCGAGCTCCTGTTGCGAGGCGTCATCGGAGTGGCCTGTTGCGACAGACTGGCGCCAGCGTGTGGCCACATGTGGCCTTGCCCGTTCAGCCAAAGGGAACTTGCCCAGCCTTGGCCGCGGTCATCACGCGGTGATTCAGGATTCCTGTGCGCGGTGGCGACGCGACCACACCGCCCACTGCAGCGCGACACGTGGTCAGATAGGCACTTGTGGCCGGCCCGGTCTGCAAACGCAAGCTGTTCCCAAGATGTTGCTGCTGTGTGCAACATCAACGAGTGGCAGTCGCTGATAGTTATGCGTACCAGGGCTCCCCTTCTGCACAGCTTGACCGCAGTAGCTTGCTTCTGTGGCAGCCTACGGCTCGGACGCTGAGGCCGTCGGCGCAATGAGCTGCCTGAGGATGCCTCTTTATCTTACTAGCTACTTGCTGGCCGCAGTTATCTGCAGCTTGATCGCAGTTGGTCATGGTTTGCAGCAGGATACTCACAATCCAGTAGAGCACATAGTTCTGCGCAACGCTGAGGTAGGGCACCATTACCACGATCTCAGTATAGAGCTGATAGCAAACGTGACCGAGATCTCTGGGAAGTCAGCATGGGTGGAGGTCTCGTGGTCTGGCTTCGTCAAGCCTTCCCTGGACGACTGGATCGGCGTCATTGCTCCCGCCGACGCAGAAGTGAAAGACAGCACGCCTGTAAAGTATAGCAGAGCTGCAAAGAGCCCAGAGCATATGCTGGCGGGCCGGGGCTCCGTGACGTACGTTCAGATGCTATACCATTTCGCTCACATCGGAATATGCTTCCACCGTGGTCGATGTCATTACGCATGAGACAGCATATACCGCATCAGTGCGCCTAATGTGGTACTATGTATGCGCACCGTATCATGTTTAGTCTATGCCAGGCTGTCGGTTGCGCAGATGTCCGACCCAGCAACGAACACGTCAAGTCTACCTGGTACTTACACACGCATCCTCTCAGCGCGAAAACGCTGAGGAGAGTGCAAATTATAGATTATGCTTGTAAAATCTCAGGCTGTGACGGCCTTTTCAGGTTTCTACTGGAGAATCACAGGACGGACGTTCGAATCGGTTTCTTCTACAACGGCTTCAAGCATCCTCGTCTAGCAGGCTCCACCCACACCATCAAGTTCAAGAACCCGGACATACCATCACACGGGCGCATTGCACTTACTGGTGACAACACAGAGATGCTGGTCCAGTGGACAACAGCCTCTGACAGCCCGGGCGTGGTTCAGTGGGGCTCCGAGCCTGGGAAGTACCCACACACCGTCGAATCCAAGACAATGACATACACTCGACACGAAATGTGTGGAGGCGCAGCTAAGCACGTACGCATTCGTGCTCTAGTGCGTTCAACTGCGACCAGGGACTACGACGCTGACGCTGAATTGCTTTCAACTTGAGAAAACTGCTTACAAGCCACGGCTGACGAGCAGTCATGGCCATTCGAAGAATTCTGTCTGCTGTCACAGATAGTCGCGCCTTGACGTTGCACCGCCACACGCCTGACTGCTTATTTGAACCAGCGTCGCCACGAGAACGAAGCGCACACTATCTCCCACACGTCTCGACGACTTGAACTCTACTCGACTGCTTATTGCCTTTGTTGTATTTGCAGGAGGGATGGCTTGATCCAGGCATCTTTCACCGAGCCTTGCTCAAAGGCCTCACGCCAGGCGGTCGATACTTCTATCGCTACGGCTCGGACCGCCTCGGCTTCAGCAGAGAGCTCTCCTTCCGAGCTGCGCCAGAGGTCGGCCCGCACACCGAGTTCCGCGGGCTCATGCTGGCAGACTGCGGGCAGGCAGAGCCAGACATGAGCCTGGAGCAGTCTGAGATGGCACCGAGCCTCGAGACCGTGCGCTGGATGCTCAGAGACACCAGCGAAGAGGAATACACCCTCATCGGCCACTTTGGGGACATCAGCTACGCCCGTGGCCACGTCTCACAGTGGGACCGGTGCGCCTTCCCTGCTCCCCAAACCCCTCCCCTCCCAGATCAGGGGAATAGTACTGCTGGACACATGCATCTCCCCGCCCGGACCGGCCCATGCGCCCTCCACGGCTGCACTGAATAGCTGCACGCTGCCTGCACGCTGCCTGCACGCTGCCTGCACGCTGCCTGCAAGCGCCAGCGGCGCAGTGCTCGCGCAGCTGCAGTCATGCGGCTTCCTGTGCCCGCCAGCGCGGCCGGAGCCGCAGCGGCGCAGCGTCCAGGGGCTTCCTTCCCCTGAACAACTCTTGCGCCCGCCAGCCCGCGAGCCGCACTTGGGCCGTATCTCGGGGGCTCCTCCGGCAAGGGGACACCTCCACCTTCAGAAGGAAACTCTCGCACCCGGCCCCGGCATGCTGACGGAGCAACCCAACTGTCCATGCATAGCAGAGCATAAAGAGAACAGCATGCACAACGCAGCATGTCCAGAATGTGCAGCACTTCATTGGCCCAGGCTGCCCCGAGTATTCCCCCAACGTTCACAGTCAGCAGCAGGCAGCAGCAGGCAGCACGGCCCGAGCGAGGCGGCGCAGCCAGCGGCGCAGCACATCTGTCCCCATCTGACAGCGTTTTCACCTCAGAATATGATCCAGACAGATCCGGTCGGTCTACATCGTTGAGCCCAGTCAGGCAGAGCACTGCTGTGCTGTGCTGTGCTGTGCTGGCAGGCGAGCTGCACACCTTCAGCTAGCTACACAGCCAGGACAGGTCCCCTGAACTGCATATCTCGGTCTCGCTGCAGGTTCCATGAGCAGATGGAGCCCCTGGTGGCCGAGGTGCCGTACATGGTGGCGATCGGCAACCACGAGCGCGACTGGCCCAAGTCTGGGGACTGGTTCCCCGCGGACATGGACGACTCGGGCGGGGAGTGCGGGGTGGCACACGAGCGCCGCTTCCTCATGCCCTCGCAGCAGCAGGACACCCCCTGGTGCGCCCCCTCAGCCACTGCGTGCCCGGTTCGGAGCCTGCCCCGGGCCGCAGCTCGGTGACGTGCGCTGCTGGTGGGTCGCAGAACCGCCCCCTGGTTCCAGTTGTTGCGCCCATGGTGTGTGGAAGCCGCACCCTGCTGCCGGACATGCATCACCGTGCTTGCATGTTTCCGTGCTTGCGCTGCACTTTTTGTTCTGGGCTTCACCGTAATCATATGTGCCTCGCTGCCGCGCCTGCCGAGCATGCAGGGCTCCGTGCGGACTCTGACAGCACGTCATCCAGCCTCATGGCGAAGTCTAGGCTTCTCCGCCACAGGAGTATTTGCTACCACAATGTCCCCTGAACGCCACCCGTTCCCACGCACAGGTTCGAGTACTCCTTTGGCCCGGTCCACTTCATCCACCACTCCACCGAGCAGCCGTTTGGGCCGGGGTCCGCGCAGCACGACTGGATCAAGGCCGCGCTCGCCCGCGTCGACCGCACCCGCACGCCCTGGCTCATCTTTGCCGGCCACCGGCCGCTGTACATCGACTCGACCAACACCGGGCCCCCCGACGGCGACCAGTTTGTTGCAGAAAAGCTGCGGGTGCGCTGTGACCCTCTGTCTTCACATGATGCGTGCTCTGACTCTGCGTCTTCCGATCCTGCATCTTCTGACCCTACATATTCCGACAGTGTGGCTGCCGACCCCCCATATTCCGACTCTTCATGCATGGATGCAGGACGCGTACGAGGACCTGCTGCTCCAGTACCACGTCGACCTGTCGTTCCAGGGCCACCACCACAGCTACCAGCGCACCTGCCCGGTGCACAAGAACAAGTGCCGTGGCTACGGCGACGACGGCGTGCCGCTCGCGCCGGTGCACCTCGTCATCGGCAACGCCGGCGCCGGCCTCTCGATCAACGTCCACACCGAGCAGCCCGAGGTACGACCTCTCATGCGTGTGCCACGTCACCGCTCCAGCGTGTGTGCTCTGCGAGATCCACTGATCACAGCGCGCAAGTCGTTGCATGGCTGTGCTGTGATGGTGCGCGCCACGTGGGCGGAGCGTGCTGTGTGCTGTGGGCAGGAGGACACGAGGAGCCTTGCTGCCGCACGCAGCGGTGCCGACTGCCGCGGTGGTGCATGTCGTCACTGCACAAGTTGGAGCGGAGCATTGCACACACTCCGTGATGGCGGCCATGCATGCCAAATGCATTGCGACACGGAGCCACCCTGAGGCAGGGGCATGCCACCGGGAGTCCCGTGATCGGGGGCGCGGCGACCTGCACTGTCCACATACACCTGCCACGTCGCCACAGCACATGCAGCACAGCACCCGTGCCGGACGCATGCATGACGCACTGACGCGAGGCGCGTGCAGATCTTTGAGAAGATCCACCTGTGGTGGGGCTACACGCGCATGCATGCGACGGGCACGTCGCTGAAGATCGAGGCCATCACGAACGCCGGCGGCACGGTGTTTGACACGCTGACGCTGCGAAAGCCTGAGGGGTGGGGCCACGACTGGCACGCGGACTCCGGGGGGCCCCCCACGCCGCGACCGGTGCGCTTCCCATGCACACATCCCGTGCACATCCGCCATTGCAGTAGAGCAAACTGGGCACAGCACAGAAGCAGCAGCGAGGTCTGGTGCTAGCTCATCTCGCCTGGAGCGCCGTGTTGCTCACGATGCTCACGGCCGGCACTGGCTGCCCCGCTGGAGTCAACCAGGTTTATTTATGGTTGGTATATCTTTTGTCAGCTGCGATGGCTTTGCTGTGGGCTCTGCCCGCTGCACAGCACCCCGGAAGCCGCATCGCAGGCTCGAATCGGGACCCCTTTTCCTGTGTACCGCGTAACGCGCCCAGCCGCGGCGCCACCGCTGCGCACGCAGCACAGGCCGGCATGCGGAGCACGCACTGCTTCTGCCTGCCCGCGTGGCCCGTACGTTGGCGCCTGTGTGTGTGCTCTGGAGTACACTTCACCAACGTGGCGTGACGTGCAGGCCCGGGAGCGGTGGTGGTGGGAGGCGGACACGATCGACACGCCGCCGCAGGTGCTGCGCCACCGCGCCGCGTCTGCGCAGCCGTGACGGCCCCTTGACAAGATACGGGCAAAGACCCATCGGGGACCGTCCCCTCGTCCCCTTGTGGACAAACACCCATCCGTATCTCGACCCAGCCGCACCGCAGCTCAGCCTGCATGGACATGGTGCCTTCAAAGCGCCAAGCTGCGCTGCAGTCTGCTGGGGGGGCCTGTCGACGAGCGACAGGATCGTGGGTCCGTGTGCATGCATGCCGGCACGGCGACGCGTTCGAGGTGGACTGTGGCCGCAATTAATTGAGTCCAGGTGGGCCGGAGCGGCAGCGGCGGCCGCCGCAGGCGCTGCAATCGCGCCGCGGAAACCCTATGCCGCCGATGCTGTGCCGCCCATGCTGTGGTCCACCGGCTCCCGCACAGTCCTGCCATGCGGGTTTGTTGCGGCGAATCTCTGCTCCGCCGGTGACATTGCGGCAGCAACTCTTCATATCCGCAGCGTGTGCACGGCTGGCACACGTGCGGCCCCCCTAGCCACTGAGAGCTGCGGCAACGCAGGTAGCGTCTGAGCATCTGTTGCGTCCAATGCCCCCGCGCTTACGCTGGCAATGCATAACCCGGCAGCCGCCGCACCCTGCAGCGGGCGGACGGAGCCCCACATTGTGTGTGCTGTGACGATCAGGGTGCATTACGAAGCATGCGTCCTCACGCAGCACATGCAATCTAGGTTGGCCGATGCATGCGTGCATGTTGGTAGGGTTATGGGACAGGGGCTTGTGGGCTAGCCATCGTGCCCGTACAGGTGCGTGGCGGCAATCACTGTACAATAGTGCTCGAGTATTGGGATGAGATGGTCGGCTGGCAACTGCTCAAGAATAACATTTCAGTGGCTGAAGCCAGTTATCAGCCCGTCAATTAGACTTGTGCAAAGAAGCCCCCCGAGTGGTGGCGGTCAACACAGATATGATCTTCTTGAGACGTATGGCGGCTTTTGCCTTTGTAACAATATTCTATGCACACCATGTGAAGGATCCACCGAGTGCAGCTTGGGCTTCAAAACCGCCCGCATGCCATCCAGACGATGCATTGTTGCACAGAGGCGATGATCCCAAGCCAAGTGGACCTGTTCATGGTAATTTAAAATGAATCTGAATTTACTGAGCTGTATCCTGTTGGGCATTGACAACTCCGACTTATCGGGACCACATATGCCGAATGGTAGTTTGTGAAAGGTCATACAGTTGCAGACTGACCCGGAGTTTGCATGACATCAGCGTGGCAACCGGTACGATGACATGAGACTGGGCCACGAGGTGGGCGGGTCGGCTGGGCATCCGGCACCGGCACGATGATGCTCCAATGGACAGGCTGTGTGGTGCATGACAGTCCCCAGTGGTCCGGGAGTTAGCATGCAGGGTGCCTGCAGTGCTGGAATGAAGGCGCAACTGCAGCAGCGCCCTGTGCCGTGAGCCACGAAATCCTCGGAATCCAGCCTGCCCTCCACCACGGCTTCATACCTCAGGCACAAAGGTCCGGCCACATCAGCGGGAGTGTGCCCGCGGCACATGAACGCACTGCGGTACACACAACGACACCAACAGGCAGCAGTGTTGCAGAGGGGTGCGTGTGTGTGCCATGCGTGTATCCACTGCGGGTGGTGCATAGAGCGCAACATGGCGTGAGAAAAAACAAATGCGCAAGGTAGCGTGAGGCTGCTGCAGGCAGGATGCGCTGCTGTGTGGGCGAGGGAGGGCACCGCTTCGCGGCAGGGTCTCCGAGGCGTTTTCCTGTCTCAAGGACGGGCAGTACACTAGCACGGTCAGCCACGGTGGCCACTATGCAACCGCAGAGTGATCGACAAGGCTGGGATGCTCTGCCGCAGCGGTGCTGCAGTCCATCAGGACTACTGCATGCAGTGTCGTGCATCGAGCGCTGTTCCCTGCACATGCCGATGCCACACGCATGGAGCTTGGAGGTCGTAGTGAGATGTACAAGCACTAGAGTCAACAAAGGCTTACGCGTCCAGTCCAGCACAGCTGCACCACATGGAGAGATGAACAGTACCGGTCACATGCAGCAGTAGATACATGCACCTTCCCCTGCAGGCATGCTGAACTCTGATGCCGTGACTCGAGTCTGACTCGCGCTCTACTGGCCTGCTGACCAGCACTCACAGTCAAGGAGCAGTGGACAAAGACAGCGCTGCGATTGGCCGCAGCAGAACAAAGGCGGCCAACAGAGTGGCTGCAGCCACTGACAGGCGGCCACAGCAAGCGACTGACACCGGTGCTACCACCCGACAGGCTGTATCAGCTCGCCTGCACCATCAGCCTGCAGTGTGCGGCTGCACCATTCATGCATGAGGCCTCGATGTATGCTGCGTTGCCCAGATCGCCTTGGCCTTGGTTTGACCAGCCTGGGTGCCACCAGGGAGATGTACCTCTGTCAGGAGAGGCACTGCTGAGGTTGCACGGCATCGTGCGACAGCTCGAACTACGACGGCGTTACGCCTTGTCGCCGCAGCTCTCAGCTGGCCTGCAAGCCTCGAGACGAGGCCGCACTGCCACCGGAAGCTGGGTGTTGAGGCTTGCTTCATTCTCTGTTTGGCGACTGGAAGCTCAAGAGCTTATGCTGGAAACCATCGCTGCTGCAGAATTCTGCTACCTATCTAGAACCTGAACCGGCTTGAAGGAAGCAGGGTCCATGGCACTTGTGAAGTTGCGTCATCGCCATTGAATGTTGGCTTTCACAAAGGTGATGATCTCCTTAGCCACGTCTTGTGTTAAGGCTCTGACCCCGAGACCGAGCAGGAGTGGCCTGCACCGTCCGGCGCCGTTACAAACAGTCGGCGGTTGATTACCGCCACATGCTACAGAGCCGATGGGTGCGCAGCATTGGTGCTGGGGAATCAGCAGGCTGCTGCAGCATTGCTCTTGCGTGCCTTGCTGCAGCAGCTGCCTGCAGCTCTGGGAGACTGTGCTGGCCCTCCTGGCAGCACGGTTGCCACGGTTCAGTCAGTTCACCACCTGTGAAGACCGAAATCGTTTCAGCAACATCTGGATATTGCATGAGCCTCTTATCGACGGTGTAGCCCGCGGGGCAATGCGAACTACATTGATGGAGTGGCTGCCTATAGGCGGGAACAGTCCCTGCCCGATCTGCTGGAAGGTGAAGCAGATCACTGAACAGGATCAGGCATGGACCGGTGCGCACTTTGAGCATTCTGAGCTGTGACTCAAAGCGATCAGCTGCCGCGCCAGTAGGTCATGTGTCTGACAGTCTCTCCTTCCGAGCAGTGTCTGCACTGTGAACGTTCCAGAGGCATGCACTGCCCCGTCGCCACTGCAAAGACGAGGAATTTTTTGTATATCGAGTGGGCGCAGTGCTTCTCTGCAGTCCACTACCTGCCACAGAGGGAATTGTGACCAATCCACATGGAGGTCTTGCATACAGGCACAGTGCAGCTCAATAAATAAATACGTAGATGATACGCCACAGATTTAGAAATGGAAGCTCATGCCTTGCTTTGATCAGCGAGCCCATGCTCCCCGTGTCAGTGAAGACGAGCATGTTCATGTTGCTGAAAGCGGTAAAGGTTACGTCTACGGTCCCTGACCCAATCGTCGGGTGCCATTCACCCACGTGAACTGGAAAGCTTGCAGACACAGCTTGCATGACGTCAAGCCGGCTCAATGAATTCACCTATCGAACGGACGGTCGGCGTGAATGGCAACGCCAGTGCCGTCTCCTCTCCGGATCGCTAGGTACTGGAATTGACAAAGCTTGAACCGAGCTGTTTAAGATACATGGAGGCTACTTAAAGATAATTTGCGCAGCTGAGCGCCTGATCGGCTTCGCGAGTTCGGTACCAGCAAGCTGAAGTGGAAGCGCTCTTTGACTGTCGCACAGCTGGATTCGCTCGATAGCATTCGCAACGCAGATGACACACCGATGAGCGCGCTGGCCGCATTTAGCATCATGATATATCACAGGCGTCATAGCTGTGCATAAAGCTGCGCTCGTGCGTGGTACTCCCTCGCATCTGGCGGGCTGGTCAGCCCTGTGGCTACAGGATTGAACTTGTACAGCTTCCGCTCGGGTGTTACAGCGCACAATCCACTTCACCTGGGTGCGCCGTCACGCTGCTACAAAGTGTTGTTGCCACTTTCTGCGTATCGATGCCATACCTGACAGCGCAATCAAGTCCTCAAGTCCGGACCTAGCGCTGTAGTACACACTTACAGACTGTTCAGAACGCTGATGGGATGCTTGTAACATGCAACGACCGGTGCAATATAGCAGAGCATTCCAGATTAAATTCATGGGAATCAGTTCATCTATCGCTCATTCGATTGGGGCAGATCCAGACAAACGTGGGCTTTACACCTCACCCGATAGAGCATCGTCATCAGCCCACCATTCGAAATTCACAGCAGCACATTTCGAGAAATGCCCTGGCTCTGTCGTGTATGAGTGCCCAACAGTAACATCACACGCGCTCTTGAAGTGAAGGGCATTGCATTGGTGCTGCAGACGCGGCTTATCGTGAGATAGTTCACATGCAACAAACTGTGGTCTCATTCATTCGGATTTGTCAATATCCTCTGGAAACGGATAAGTACTGAGATTCACTTTACTTTGCTTTCCAAACAGAAGCAGTGAAAGCTGTCATTGTCAACAGAGGAGGCGCTGACCACATCAGCAGAGCTGCATGCAGCCACCCAGCACAGCCTCCACCTTGATACTCAAGACTCGGAGACGATCAGTGGGCTCTCCAAGCAGGTTCCCAGAGATGCCTCGCAGTGCTGCCTCCTTGCCTCCTTGCCGCCTTAATCATTGCAACACAGAGATGAATCACCACTTGAACGTGTGGTGAGGAGAGCAGAGCAGAGCAGAGGAGAGCATAGGAAGAGCAGGTGTGGACATCCAGTGGTACATCGGCTAAACTTTTGGATTGCCACAGAATCTGGGTCCTCTGAGATCAAGGCTCAATTTTTGTCATCGGACAGGGGGAGCTGGAGGGCTGGCCAGCCTCATCTGAGAGGGCCCAGCTTCTGTGGCAATCCAGTGGTGTTGTGGCCATACCATTGACTTGCCACCGCAGGCAGTACTGATAGAAGGGCAAGGACCACTGGCGCTTATGCCACTGGATTGCCTCAAGCAACCTATACCACTGGGTCCTTGCACCTTGCGGCAATTGCCACTGCAATGCCCCTCCATGCCACACCGCAGCTGCAGCCAGCACCCACCCAGGGCACCACAGCCACACTGCACCACCAAGCAGACGACCCCAGTCCCTAGCCTCACACGCATGCACATCCCCACCCCCCCCACCCCCGTCGTTCACCAATTGGTTGCACATGTGTGCAATTACTCAATTGATAACATTTGTGGTTAATGCTTACCGCTGTTAGCTCACCTGCATACATGTACATCCAAGATAAAGCTCTGACTGCACTGCATGATCCTAGAAGTCAATGACCAAAGAGTCAAAAGTCCAATCTGAGCAACCTGGCCATATGCATGCGAGAGCTGGCATGAGTATTGTCCGTGGATATGTGCGCGCAATCTGTATGTGCAGCTGCTTGCAAGGTGGCAGCTGATGTGTCATAAACGTCAGCGAGCCAGATCAGATGCCACGTGTGCGACGATTGCATGCAATAATCTTATCTGTAGAACGGCGAGGACGGAAGCAGTGCATACTGCATGGCATGGCGATCACGCCAGATGGAGTGTATATATGCGAGCGCAGCCTGGCGAAGCGGCATTGCCGTCAGTCGCTGCGAGTCATAACAACAAACAGGAATTTCAGCATCGTTGCCTTTCGACGCTTCTGAATCTAGGTGGATCAGTCATAACAGGGTCTGTTCCGGAAGTTTGCCAGGTGCGTTGCGTTCCGATCTGCAGATCACGGCAGAGTCGTATCAGATCAAGCTTCGATGAAAATTGTCCACATAACCTGATGGGAATGGCGGGTGCTGGCTGCACTGACGGCGAAGGCTGTTGCTCGCTCTTGTTGATAACATATTGTGTGCCACGTTGGATAACGAGACTGTTACCCGCTCGCAGCTTCACATGCGCTGCTCTCCAACGACATTGACGCGTGGTACCTCAGTTGTCTTTTCCCTGCCGTCGCGCCTGGTGAAGTTCACTAGCACTGCGGTGCACCTGTTAGGCGACTGAGTCCACTGGGACAGGTATCGCGCGTGACATGTGTCGACAGCCGATATCAGTGCACCATGTGATCTGCTCACCTTCTACAGCACACGAATGCAGACAAAAGAAAAAGTTAGTGCATGTCTGGGTCATTGCCGCCGCTGCGCAGTAGAGCCGTTCCTGCCGTCCTCTTCAGCCTGACGAGTTCAGCATGTACATGTGCAGCACTTCGCAACGGTGTGAACGCTTTATCGGGTCCGAATTTGAGTCCGCACTCTCGTGCAGGAGCCTTGATTAGATATGGTGATGAACGTGGACATCAAGAATCACAAGAAGCTACTGTACATGGCAGGCAACCTGATGTACCTCGGCGGTTGGGCCATCACCCTCATTGGACTCGCCATGGTCCAAGTTGAGTGCAAGGACCTGATCGAAGATACCAATGTAAGAGCTATAGGGCTTGGAGGTATCCCTTTCTTCACTGAGCCAGTGGGAGAAGACTGCAAAAAGGGATTCAGGTGTGCTTCGCAGAATACAGCCCAGGAGCTAACCTTGCCCTTCAGCAAATCCAAGAATTAAACAACGGCTAAGGCAATGTGAGCTGTACATATTCGCAGCATGTGTTGGCACTGCACAGCCTGGTCACTCGAGCTGACATCATCATCATCGTGGCTTGCACCTGACACGATCAGCAGCCAGCAAACCTGCACTGATTGGACCAGTCACATATCACAACATGCAGCACCAGAATAAATCAACGTGTCACGCGGCCCTCAGCTGCTGCTCATATGCTGCAACGTTCTCTTCCTGGCCTGCCAGCACACTCCTCGAGGATCCTGGCCTAGGATCATCTCGACACACACTGGGATTTACACATGCACTCATATGCACGCACTTACATCTATCAGCCATGGAGTGAGTGGATTTGCGAGTGGATTCCGAGAAACGGCTCGATGCCCGGCCTCTGTCCTTTACAACTGCATCTATCAGGGCATGCAAGGTGTGTTATGTGTTACAAAGACACAGGTGGAGCGGCTGACAGCACCGCCGTGGAAACACACAAGCACCGCAGAGTGCCACCATTGCCTGCAGATGATGCCACCACACGTCAGACCCATCCACGGTGTGGTATGTGCAGGTTCATCTGGTTCATGTGGGCACTCAACACCATTCCTCCACTGCTTGCGGTCGTTGCGACCTTCATGCCCGACCTCGCCCGGGGCGTCTCCACGTCCTTCTTCGCGGTCATCGCCCCCCTCAACATCCTCATGGCCAACTCCTTCCACGACGCCATCGAGGTCACGAGTGGCGACATGGAGGACCGCGTCAAGGTCCGCCACCAGATCCCCTGCCCTGTCCACCTCACACAAAGGGTCTTGTTCTGCCTTCGCAGATCCTCCTGCCTCGACCTGCAGATCTACTTGGTAGCAGCCCAGCTGTTGGCCTCTGCTGTTACGCCTGCCCTGCCTGCCAGCCCTGCCAGCCCTGCCTGCCTGCATGCTTGGGTGCACTTGTGTAGGCCTGTGTTCTTGCTTGGGTGCACTTGTGTAGGCCTGTGTTCTTGCAACAGCGAGCCGCTGCACGGTCTCCTGCGGAAGGAGCTGGTGTAGCGCAAGTGGTCCCCGGACACCTGCAAGTTGTCCCCGGTCACCACTCCGCTGCCACCCGCCCTGGTCACGGCACCTCTCTGCCCCTTGTACGTGCAACACCAGCACGGGCACCGCTCCCGGCCGCGCCAGCACTGCCTCCCCGCCATGCCCACATTGTTTGTGTACCAGTCCGAACGCATTCCAACACACCCTCCCACGAGTCCCACCCTGCTCGTGCAGTGCTCAAACCACCCCAGCGTATGCATGTCGCCGTGACTTCACGTTCCTTATGCAGCTGACGATGGCGGGCTTCTGCATCCTCTCCGCGGCCGCGCTGCTGATGCTGCTCATGGACTCCCTGCTCGCCCCCGCCACCAGCACCACCGTCCAGCACGCCGACGCCGCCGCCGCCCGCAAGCCGCTGCCCGCCGAGGCCGTCTAGCCGCCACCGGTGCCGGGCCGTCCGGGCAGCACTACCGCGCGGCTGGGTTCCCAGGGCGCTACCACCCTGCTACTGACTTCAAGGGGGAGGGGCGCCGGCTGCTGCCGGGTGGGGGCGTGGCCCGGTGCTGGCGAATCGATAGCGTGCCGCGCCTGCGTTGTCGCCCGCGGAGCCCCCACGCCCCCGCCCGCGGCCCGTGTCGGGCTTGACATTGCGCGTGTGGGCCTTGTGAATCTGCGTGGTGGCTGTGGTGCCTGGAGAGAATGTGTGGGAGCATCTGCATCCCAGTTTTTATTTGAATTTCGTGTTCCTTTGAATAGGCCATTGTCTAGGTGTGAGCGTGTTGTTGGCGAGAGATCGCCGTGACCGGCCAAGCTGCTGCGGCGCTGCCGCAAACCTGCGTTAAAAAGGGTGACCCTAAACGTAAGAAGGGTTGGGGTCAGGCCTGTGGCGCAAAGCGGGAGGCTGCAGTTGCCAACCGGGTGAGCTAAGTTTCGCGGTGGTGCTGTATGCCCTGGTAGGCCTCAGGGTGGGGACGTGGGGCCCGAGCAAGACCCATGTTGCTGTCGGGCAGGCCCAGGTGGCAATGTTAATGAGAGACGGCACTCACAAGCTGTTCGGCTCGTGCCAAGCATCACATGGCTGCTCTTCGCTGGCTTCTGCAGCGGCCCTGCTGCTGCCGCTGCCAGGTCTCGCTCATGATCCTGTGGTCCCACGATGATGTATGGTTGATGATGTGTGTTGTGTCAGTGTCGCGCTTTGTGCGCGCGTGTGGGGTGCCATTGTCCTGATAAAGCATGATGCTGCATGCGATGTGTGTTGCGATGGGTGTTAGTTGTGGGAGTCTTTTGTTCACCAAAACGCAGCCTTAAAAAATCGAGCATCAGGGGTCGACATGAAACGGAGTTGGTGTAAGAACGTGAGATGATGAACTTCGGACTACTGTCTGTTGATAGGCTAGCTTAAAGGCCGAACAATCAGCGGATGGACTCTGATTGTAAAGTTGGTTGGTTCAAAGTAACATGTTCAGAGATAGGTCTGAAAGCCACACTGTACAGTTGTTTTTAGTTGTTTTTATAATTACAACTGATATAAGTCAAAAAGCGTGATATCATGTTCATGGGATTTCGGCATGGAGGAAGCCACCAACGCCACATGTCACTGTGGGTCTGCTAACAATCAGTCATGGCTGTCAACGTAGCAACATCGATCATATCAGGCCAGCAGCAATACTTCTGGCAGGCCTCTGACGACTGCCTGCTGCCAGCTAGCTGCCATGCATGCCTACAGCAGCAGCTGGCAGCCTGTGTTGACTCTGCAGCTGAACACTATCAAGAGGCTTGTACTCAGTGTGGGATGCAAAGCTGCAACAACATGGTCATGGGCATGACTCATGCCACTGCATGAGCACGGACTGCTGAGGCATGCCAAGGTGCCTATATCTCAGCCTTACCAAGGCAAGATGCTGCAGAACTAATTCATTATGAATAAGAACTTGTACCAGGTCAGCTCACATAGACTGTTCATTTGTCACAAGGACGGAGGCAGCTGCAGAGGCAGAGGCGGGCTACGTAGCGCATGCAGGGACTGCATATATATCACCGCAGCACAAATTTAATCAGACCCGTGTACACCAGAGCCATCACCCAAAGCAGGGCAGCTCTTGGGTCAATCGCAGGAGCCACTCGATGCTGCAGGCAGAGGATGTACATGCTGCAAAAAATCATGCTCGGGTGTGGTGGTCAGGCCCTTCCTGCGCCACCCACACACACCAGCACAGACAAACCCGGGCCCACACAGGCAGTTTGCACAGACAATTTACACCATCACAATGGCCACTGCCAGTGCAGCTGCTGCCTGTAGCTGGTACTGCTGCTTCGGGCGTCCCCCCCGGCCCCCCCCACAATCACCAATCAATTGGCTGCGGTGCTCACCTGTACACACACCTTGCAATCTGCTGCTGCTGCTTGGCTCAGGGGCCTGTACCCCTGTGCTGCAGGAGGCTGGTGCCCTGCATGACACGATCGACTCAGCATGTGGTACTAGCAGCACGTGCCACATGCATATGAAGTGTGATTCGAGCTCGGCTAGCTGGCACACTATACTCGTGTACACGCCACGTGCACAGTATAGCGTTTACGAGAACTTACAACTGGTTTGCGCCGAACGCCCTCAACCTTCATGGTTGACGTTCGGCGCCTCCCCGGGGAGCGCCAGCCCTGCACGCACTCGCTAGCTGCAGATCCAGCTGGATCTAGATGTGCCTGTAGCGCTGGTGGCTATCATCGCTAACAACTTGCTATAGCTAGCTATCGGCGGTCGTGGGCGGTACGGCCGTACCGCGGTGAGGAGGCGGCGCGGCGTTGTGTTGTCGATCTCTGCAGTTCGACAAGTTGCCGCAGCGTTTGGTTTCCCTCAGGGCGCGCGCCATGGGACTCTTGGTTCTGCCCGCCGCGACGCACGCGCCACCGCCACGTCGGTCATGCTAAATTGTACGCAGCAGCGTCGCATTCAGCCATATGAAAAGGCGCCTCGGCTAAGCTTGGACAACAGCATGGCGAGTTCATCGAACGCTTACGTGCGCAAAGCTCGTGTGTCTGGGGCCGCATGTGCGCCATGACACGTGTCGACCTGCAGCCGGCGTTACAAGCGCAAGGGAGGCGCCTGTGTGGCCAGGAGTACCATCGCCTGAGGCAGTTGAGGCGTCATGGGGCCGGACAGCGGCGAATGCGCGACACATGCATGCGCCGCACACGTGTACCGGTATGTATGGAGACAGAGCGCGGGGCCGCACAGCGTCGACAGCGAGGCCGAGGTGTAGCGCTAGGCGGCACGTGAGCACCACTGCATGAGACGCTGCAAGCTAGGTGACGCTCAGAATGGCCAAAACGGACGGCGGTGGTGCTGCGCATGGCATGGGTCAGCTGTAGGGAGCGTGTACATATATGGCATCGTGCCCGCATCGTGGATACCAACGCCTGCTCTGCCCGACGCACCAGAAGTCATCCAGCCTCCTCCGCATTTCGTCCATCCGACACAGCTAGCGCTACTCCCGAGTTTCGAGAGTTTTCAGGTGAGTCGCGCCAGCTGCAATTGTAATTGGCGTGACCTGGTCCAGAGTTGTGTTCCGGAACAGCGTCTTGGTCGCACATCGCGGGAGATGCGTCTGCTCATTGTATCGATAGACGTCTGTCCGATCGATACCAATGTGCGACCATGGCCACGGACCGGCCTGCCGGAAGTTACATGTGGACGTTCAAGCTGCCGTGGTTTGTACAGTTCTGTATGTGTAGGCGGCCACTTCAGGTCGGTGATGCTGGTGTTGGGTTCATGACTGAGGCTGCGCTAGCAGTGGCAGGTCCCTTGTATCTCGCGGCCTAACCGCCCGCGCTCTCGTCGTCCATGCGTGGCCACCAAGGCCACTGTTCAGTGCAGGCCAGCTGGGTATAAAATGATGTTTGGTCGGGCTGCGTATGTGTGACTTTTTCATAGCGCAAACTAGTAATTTGCTGAGCGCATGGCTGACTGATGGCCGACCTGACTGTTTGACGGCGAACGAGCTCGCCTCTGCATGTACATGACCAGCGACACGCAGGCTCTGATCTAGGGTTGTCATCGATGTTGTCACTTTTTTATTGTCTTCTTCATGCCTTCTTGCGGCTTGGGTTTCGCCACGGCATCAGCCACGGCTTCTGCAGCACCGCGTCCGCTCTGTCCTGTGCGGTCCTGATGCTGATATACCATGCAGGGCCCAAGTAGTATCAATATGTTGTCAATGAGCACAGCGAGTAATGGCGCCAGCCCCCGGAAGAGGATGCTGTACCAGGCGGGCAACATCCTGTACTTACTCGGGTGGGGTGTGACGCTGGCTGGCCTCGCTCTGATCCAGGACGAATGCAAGGACCACGTCAGGACTACCGACAATCAATTCCTGGGCTACGAGAATATCGCCTTCTTCAATGAGCCAGTGGGCAGAGACTGCAACAAGGGATACAGGTGTGTTTCAAACACAGCTAAATTGCGTGTGCAGTGCTCCTCATATTCACTTAAACTGCTCTTAAAGATACATAGTCTGTAACCTATCTGCCAGAGCGGGGTCCGTGAGTGAAGATCAGCCGAGGCTGTATGCAGTTGCATCTTGTGTTGCCATCTGCATGCATGCCACGAGCTGCGCCACGTTCACCAGGAACTGGTACATGTTTTGACACAGTACATTTCGTCAAGAATGCAGCAGATTGCCCTGTCTGGTGTCTTTACCTCTAGGCCACACTATCATCCATGTGCGCGTGTGCGCAATCACAGATGAAGGAGCTGAATTCGTCATGCCGGCATGCCACTTTCGCAAGAAGACATCCACACACTCATCGCCAGGCGCCTTGCAGGTTCTTCTGGTTCGTCTGGGCTCTGAGCACCATTCCTCCTCTGCTGGCGGTCGTTGCCTCCTTCATGCCCGACATGGCCCGGGGCGCCTCCACCTCCTTCTTCGCCGTGCTTGCCCCCCTCACCATCCTCATGGCCAACTCCTTCTACGATGCGACGTGGGTCGCGAAGAGTGACATGGAGAAGCGCATGGAGGTCAGCCCTGCCTCACCACTTTTCTTGTCCTTGCACCAGTAGCTGTGACGTGGGTTACAATGTTGCACCACTGTCCCTAGCGTCAACATTCTTCCTATCCTGCGGTCCGTGCTGCTATTCCAAGTCCCTCCGTAATGTCCTCGACAAGTACATGCGTTCCTTGCATGTCTGCCACGTAGGCACCATTCCACCTTGTCCCAGTCGAGAAGTCAGATGCGGAACCGTCACCACTCTCCCCAACATCTAATGGAAGATTCATGCTGTGCAGGTCGCGACTGCCGGCTTCTGCGTGCTCGGCGGTGCCTCCCTACTGATGCTTCTCCTCGACTCTCTCCTCGTCAGCACCCCGGACAACAAGTCCGTGCCGCATGACGACCACGATCACGACCACGACCGCACCGCACACCGCAAGTCCGCCAACCTCGACTACGCTGAGTCCCAGCATCACACCCACAGCCACACCACCAAGACAACCCGCGCCGACGCGATTGTCGGCATCGCGCACCCAGCCGTCGCCACTGAGCCCCGCACCGGCGCCGCCGTCCGCGGCGCATTTGTTGAGCCCGCCATTGCGCCCCCAGTCGTCCAAACCCCGATCGTCCGCGGGAACGCCCAGCGCGCATAAGCATGCTCACAGAGACAGCGTTGCGCCCCCTTTGTGCGCCCTCGAGCGTGTATGCAGTGTGCACTGAGCACTTCCGGCAGGGTGTTTGTGGAGGTTTGTTGAGGCTGGTTCTCACAATCCCATCGGCATCTGATGGTAGATGCTGGTAGGGAAGTGTATCCTGTGGTGATTGTGCATGGGCATGTTGCTGCATACCATCCACAGCTACATGATCGGTAGAGCAACAAGTGGTTGGATTTGGGCTGTAGCTTTTTGATAAGGGGCGTTTGGTCTCACGTCTCCGTCCAGGCCAATGTGCGGCTTGTGCAGTCGTGACGGATGATAATTGATCATTGCTCATTGATGATGCATAATTTCCTTCGGGCGGTGTGCGGCAGTGTACCCCACGCCACCCTAGAGGGTCGACCAGTACCAGGATGTTGCACAAGGTAGAGGAACGCCTGTAAAATGGATGATGCAATCTGACGTGTACCTTGCTTGTGCTGCCATCGTGTGAAACGTTGCAAGGGCATGCCATGCACAGTGTGCTCAAGCCATTCGGCGTTGAATCAATCCATCTGCAACATGCAGTCGACCGCAGCGGTACATGGTGTGGCCTGTGTGTCGTAAACGGCAGCGACATATGCATGTGAGGAGTGGTTATCATTGGTTCCCACCGTGCCGTGCCATGCTGCCCCCACCAAGTTGGCAGGCCCACCAAATTGCAGTCTGCTTTTCCACTCCACATTGGGCGGCCGCCCCCAACCTGGCATATTTCACACGACCGCTTTTCATACGACGAACTGATCATATCACACCCCACGATACGTCACAATCAACCTGCCTCAAGAACATTGGTTGTTCCTTGACTGGAAATGAAGTTCCGCCCCATGACATCCCGCATGCATGCAGGAATTCCTTAAGTATAGCTGGTAAAGTAAAGTATATCTAAATTTACTGAGCCGGAAATGGTTACATGTCTACGTAGACTGCTTGTGAGTGGTACCGGTGGAGCCTGGAGTGGGTCGTGAGTGACGAATCGACTCCGGGCGGATGCTGATGTGTTGACTGCCCCACACAGTGTATAAGATTGGCGCCATGCCTCAATGACACACTGCAACCACCTCTGTATGCATTGGCTGAATTCCTGGTACACAGACAACTACACACACAAGTTGTTGATCGAAGTTGTCTGTGTACCAGGAATTCAGCCAATGCATACGGAGGTGGTTGCAGTGGGTCATTAACTTGTGTGTGTACCATGAATTCAGGCAATGCATATGAAGTTGTAAGGCAGGCAGCACTGCCGGTGTACATTCGAATGATCAGAGTACGCTTCACCTGTTCAGCTCCAAGATACTTCTGCCCCTCGTTTGCAGCCCATGGCAGTTGTGTGGTCACACACCCATGGACACACGACTCCATCTCTCCAGTGAAGGAACATGACAGCAGCACACAAGCGCCGTGTTCCGCTTTGGCCCGGACACCGCCATATACGCAGATATGCACGTCAGCGTTTGCGGGCTGCTTAGGAGCAGGGTCGTCAATGCGGGCCAGCACCCGCGAGGCACAGCCAGTTCCGCCCGCGAGGCAAGCCCATTGCAACAGCGACACCAGGGCCAGGAATGCAGTGAGGACCCGCGCGAGCGGTCATCAGCTCACAAGTTGCTCAGACAACTTGCAAGCCGGATGTGATTCTGGTGCGTAAGCAAGGATTGCTCAGACAACTTGCAAGCCGGATGTGATTCTGGTGCGTAAGCAAGGATTGCACTGTGAAGCAAAGCAAGAGGTGCCAGACCTGCCAGAGTCAGAAGAGTGTGTGCGAAGCTGCTCAGTGGGGTCGTGCGTACGCCTGTGGAAGAGTTTTCGGCAGAAATCCATGTCCTGTACCTCAACAAACCATTGCATTTACTGAGCAGTATACCTTCAAGAACATTGAAAAATCTGATTGCAAGGAACAACATGCCTGTCTCCGTTTGGATCCATTTGCTCTCCTGTGACATCAGTCAGGCCTGCAATCCAAGGCTCTCGGCCGCACAGAATGATGTGCAGGATCCCAGGGAATGCGCAGCCTGGCAGCCTGAGTGCACTGCTCGGCAGCGTGAGGGAAGCCTGTGCATTGTGAGTGTGGCAGCGCGGATCCTGCATCCAGACAGATGCTGCGCCTGGGCAGGCGGGGAGCAGGGCGGTCCTGAGTTTGGGGCACAAGCAGTGGCTTCATCCCCAACTGAGTCCTTGTATCACAGCTGCATGGATCAGGTGACCTGCAATGTCTACAAAACCGAGGTCGGCATTGCACAGCTCTGTGTTACGGTAGCTGCTCAACACAGGGAGCTTGTGTGAGAGTGGGAGTGGTTGAGATTGAACACCAGTAGTTCCCGACCAACACAGTCACTAGATGATATATCGCCCAGACGGCAAGTAAAGAAGCCAATTCTGTGTGTGATCAGTTGACCCACCCTGCTGCTGGCATGCACGACTCCAAGCTCGTTCAACCAACATGGCTGAATGGCTAGACTCGCAGTGCGTCTGTCATGATCAGGCTGGGCTGACTGTGTGCGAGGATGCATCTGTCCGAGATACATTTTACAAGCATGACAATGTCGTGTCCAGCGTAGGCCGTGCGGGGTAGGCTGACTGCTGGCCAAACGCTATTGATCATGTTGGGCCGGATACCGCGTTCGTGTTCCAGCGCATGTAGGGAGCGGGCAAGCTGGTGCAAGGCGTGCGCTTTCACTGCAACTCCAGCTGAAGAGATGTAGAAGTTTTAAATATGGTGGCCGAATGTATCCTTGGTCAAATTGACGGCGTTGCACGTGCAGGCTAGGCAGCCATCGTCGGTTCAGTGCCCCAATTTGGTGTCTGCACTGGCGTATGCTTACAAAACCACGCATCGCGTCAGTTCCAAAGCTATGTGCTCAGAGAAATAACACGTCAAGCATTTGATGCTGGTGATTGGAACTCTTTGCGCGTCGTGAGCACAGAGCTGTTGCAAAGTCGTGTTCCGACGTGGCTGCTCCCATCGGCCTCCTCCTCCTGTCAAAGTGAACCCAAGACATGACTGGAATTCCGTACAGAACCTCGTGGCAGTCCTGCTGATGCGGCATGGAAGGCACCTGATTTATCCTGGCGTGTCTGTCCAAGCGCTTGCTGCTTCTTGCGGGCCCGGGGTGTTCGATCCCATGTCCTCCTTGCGACTGCCTGGCATCGACAAGTTACAGGTTTCAAAGTTACTTGCACCAAGTGTATTTCTGGCACGCCAGGCGGCGACCTCTCGAAGCCTCGCAAGCCGGAACCTGCAGCCGGTCAGTTAAGGCGCCGTGAGAGAACTAGAATTGCGCGCGGCATTGCATGGCAGAACACCAACCCATACTACCCAGCTTCGCCATCAAGCGACCCGTACATCCACACACCTTCGATTCATTTGTACAACACAAAAATCAATGGAGGCGCGACCACGATGGCCCAACACCGTCAAGAGATCTCGAGCAACACATGCATGCGCCGCACGCTTGTGCCGGCACGTATGGAGACCGTGCACGGGACCCCACATCATCGACAGCAAGGCAGAGGTGCAGCGCTGCATGTCTGGGCGACACGTGCACACCACTGCATGGGGCCATGGAATCTAGATTCTGCCCAGAATGCCCAGAATGGACGGAGGTAGCGTTCGCAAGGTGTGCGGTAGCTGTATACGGCGCGTGCACTTGTATATATATGGCAGTGTACGGGGCAACAGACATTAACACCGTCACTGTCCAACACTCCAGCAGTTACCCAGCCTCCTCCGCACCTTGTCCATCCGTCAAAGCTCCTCACTTCGCAAATTCTACAGGTCTGTCACACCAACTACATTTTAAATTGGAGCTGATGTGCTCCACAGAGTCGGAGTGTCTGCAGCATCGCAGTCAACTGTCGATGCTTCTGCAATCTCTCGAGCTGGAGATACCATGAAATGTATCTGTCTGACTGTACGTATACCATGTGAACGGTCGACATTGGCAGGGATGGGATCGGGCCTGCCAGAATGAGTACACAATCGTCCTGCTTGCGTTTGTTCGGTCAGCCTGCATGTGTGGCGAACACCTCTTAGTGTTGTGGATGCTGTTGTCACAGCTGGGTTCGCGACTGAGGTTGCACTGTTTGTGGCAGCCGCTGGCAGATGCCTTGTACCCCACGCACGACAACCGCGGTTGCCACGTCCATGCGCGCCACCATGACCACAATAGTGCACTACTAGCAGAGCCTGACTCTGAAAAATCCTTTTTCAAACATCCTTTTTGGTCCCACTTTATGTGTCAGGTGCATACTAGCGACGAACAAATCGCAAAGCTTGCCGCCGACCAGATCGTTGGACGTTGAATTGCCCGTCCCTGGTGTCGAGACAACCCGACCCGAGATATTTAGCATCGCCATCAGTGTCATGACTCGTTCAGCTCAATGTCATCGTGTGTATTGCATGGGTTTCGCGGCTCCATTCTGCTTCGTCTTCAGTAACTATTGCCCTCGCGTCGCGTCTACGACGCATCCTATCCAGTCCTGATGCCGATCTACTGTGCAGGGATCTGCTATTGGTCAAGATGATGTCAATGAGCACAGCAAGCAACGGCGCTAGCCCACGCAAGAGGATGCTGTACCAGGCAGGCAACATCCTGTACTTGCTCGGGTGGGGTGTGACGCTGGCCGGCCTCGCTCTGATCCAGGACGAGTGCAAAGATCATGTCAGGTCCACAGGCAACCAGTTCCTGGGCTACGAAAATATTGCCTTCTTCAACGAGCCAGTGGGCCGGGACTGCAACAAGGGGTACAGGTGCGCCTGGAACTGCAGCTCAAACGAATGCCCTACACTCCGCGGCATCGATCAACCAGCGATCCATTCGGAAAAGACTTGTCTGCATTCGGAGTGTCATCTGATCAATCCCTGGCGAGATTGTGCGATGTTGTGCTCCCCATTGGCATATCCCTTGAGCAGCCTAACATGCGAATCTTTTCACATGATTATATTCCAGTCAAGCTGCATGTGCTGCCTGGGGCCTGCCGCCACTTCCTGGCCATACCGTCTCCAATTGCACATGTCAGCGGTGTCGTTTGTGAACGATGGCATGCTCGGAAAGCTGAGCTGCTTCACCTCACACTCCCAGCCTGACTGCCAGACCTGCTGTAGGTTCTTCTGGTTTGTCTGGGCTCTGAGCACCATTCCTCCTCTGCTGGCGGTTGTTGCCTCCTTCATGCCTGACATGGCCCGGGGCGCCTCCACCTCCTTCTTCGCTGTGCTTGCCCCCCTCACCATCCTCATGGCCAACTCCTTCTACGATGCGACGTGGGTTGCCAAGAGCGACATGGAGAAGCGCATGGAGGTCAGCCCTGCCTCACCACCTGTCAATCACCTGCCAGCTTTTGCTTATCACTTGCGATATCCTATTACTAATTTTGCCGCACTGCCTTCTGAGATATGTCGCCAGTCACAGTCCTCGTCTCCACAAGATGTGCATACTGCTAAAGTTGCCCTGAGCCATTCTCACAGCGCTACCTGCCTCTGCGGCTTATTCCATGAACAGGCACCCCATTTCGACACCCCACATCGACTGAGGCAGGCATGATGCCAAACTCCTAAGCACATCCGTACCGTCCATTGTACACTGAGAGTCACGGTGATTTTGCAGGTTGTGACAGCCGGCTTCTGTGTTCTCGGCGGCGCCTCCCTACTCATGCTCCTCCTGGACTCCCTTCTCGTCAGCAAACCGGACAACAAGGCCGTGCAGCACTCCGATGACCATGACGCCTACCACCGCAAATCCACCAACCTCGACCTCGAGGCACAACACCACACCCGCACCCGCGACGCCATCGTCGGCATCGCGCGCCCGGCCGTCGCCACCGAACGGGGCACCGGCGAAGAGGTGCCAGGCGTGTTTGTTGAGGCTCAAGGTACAACCCCTGTTGCCGTCGGACATGGCACTACCCGTCACACGTAAACAGCTCGGGGCGAGGGCGTGATTGTGTCCAGCTTGATATGGCTATCGAGCCTTCAGGCGCAAAGGTCATATCCGCTGTGTCCATGTACATGTGGCGAGCCTGCGGCAGGTTATAATTGGGAATGTATCCCTCGACCATCCCTGCATCTGCAGATAGGCGCTGGCAGCACTGTGTGCAATATGGAGGTTGTGCAGCTGCGTCACATGCTTGTGCGTGTGGAGGGTGCTGGAGGTGGGCTGCTGAAGCCACTGAAGTGTCTGTGTATGAATTGTGATAATCATAAATATGTGTGCGTTTTGTTATGACTGGGGCCTGCGGCTGTGAAGTCGCCAGAATTGATGTTGCACAGATTTCGTGCGGTGTTTGCAGTGATCACCATGCGTCCTTAGAATGTGCAACCACTATGCAACCACAATGATTTAGGTAGGAAACATCTGTAAAATAACGTCAGCTGACCTCTACACCGTCTGCTGACACTCAACTTACAGTGTTTTGTGGCATACTGCTTGCAAAATCAGGATCCTGGTAGCACTGATTTGTCCTTACAGCAGCCCCATGTCGGCCTTACCTTAGTTGTTCGAGTGTAGTCCTTACAAACAAGTATGGGACTGTGTATTGACATGCACAAAGATTGTGTAGTGTCTGTGTGTGGTGCATGCGTGTGTAGTGTGCAATTGTCACCACATGATACAGTTGCAACATGCCGTGCCTGGTCCACTGGCTGATTGGTTGTGGCCAGCAGGCCCCCTAGGGGAAGTATGTACGTGTCATGCCTTTCAAGAACGTGACCATATATTGCTATGCTGAAAGTCATGACAGGCAGTCTTTCCCTAAGCAACGCTGCTCACTGCACCACATTTATAGCTTGCTACCTGTGGCCAGCAGGCCACAGAAGGCAAGCGCGTGCATGCCACACCCTTCAGCATGGCAACACTTGGTTGCTCTTTCCCTAAGCAGCCACATGACAAGCTGTCTTCGAGCTGCTTACCATGCACCGCTGCTGCTCACTGCAGCACACTGCAACCTCTCCGTTATGCACTCAGCTCGCTTTGGCATGCCGGTGCTAGAGACTGGATTTAAAAAGCTGGTGAACTGCAATTCAATGATGTGTCTTCAGCTCCTGGCATGCTATCTCTGTAGCGTATCCGGGCAAGATCTGTGCCCATATGCCTCATTGTGCACACACACGTATTGCATGAAACTCATGTAGTTGAAGAAGAAGTGATCGATCCACATTATTTCACAGCATGCAGCACACCGCAACAAGCTCAAAGCACACTGCAATGTAAAAATTACGAGCCGACTCTACTTCACAACTAGCCCATGCAAATAAACTTGTTATCCGCATCTGCTGAATCCGTGTGCAAGCGCAGTGGGTCAGCTGCAACTGATTGCATGGTTGGGCAAGGCTGACGGTGCCTCGAGAGAGATATCGTGTGAAACCCTCAGACGCTATCACTTTGTTGCACGGACCCGACTGAAACTATAAGTCAGTATTTCACCTCCTTGTGAATGCGGGTCTGCGTTGGATGGATATGTGCTAGGACCTAGGCCTATGCGCTGACTAGCAACTACAGCATTGCTTTTCACTGGAATCGGCTACCCTTGCTGGACTGTTGACAGAAGATTGCAAAATATCAAAGAAAAGGATGTCGCGCTGCAGAATCAGACGCCTACCGGTAACGTGATGTGTTTAGCGTGTGCAGTCGCGCATCACCGTCGAACACCTGTTCTAGACGCCTGTGCACTGCAATCACAAACAAATATACGATCAGTCTTCAAAGGTTAAATTTTGTACCTCAGGTATACACATGGCAGCGGATCGTTGCGGCCTGGGCATCGGGGGTGAGTCCCTTCGGCTGCTGCTAGCTTTCAGTTCGCGGTGCTCTTGTTAGCAGCACCGCGAACTGAAAGCAACACGGCACTCGCGATCGCGCCCCTCACTGGATCAAGGAATCTGTGATGAGTATGGAATCACAATCGATCCGGTCCAAGACATACGCTGGATCGATCGCTATCAACTGTGTCACCCGCGCGACTATTGCACAGACTTTGCGTGCCTACCTACACCTTGCTGAATGTACAATATGCCCTAAACGTTTATCAGACTTGCATGCGTTCGCTGCTTTATGTGGTTGTTCGCGCTGTATCGCCTCATTGTTCATGCGGCACTGCGCCACTCCCGCGAAGCTCGGTGGCCACGGGCTTCCCCCATGTCTGGCGCAGGCACGTCTGCCGCCCACCAAAGGGCACATGAAACCCATCGCGAGCATACTTCGCCTCGTCAACAAGTCTAGATCGCGAAGCGCAAGCTTCTGGCCTCGCATTCAAGCGCCTTGCACTGCGCAGCGTTCGGACAGCATCAACAGTATGGGCGCAGGAATCGTCCGATCACATTTCATGGCATGCTCTGCACGTCAGTGTTAATAATGAAGCAGTCTGCAAATGCTTTTTGAACGATGCTGCCAGTGTCTTGACGTGCACGATACTGCAGCGCTGTACAACACGCCGTAGGTACGGGCTGCAAATCACCGAACCAGGTGCGCGGACTCGTTCGTGAGAAGTGACCAGTCAGAACAAGAACGTCAGGTTGGACAAGCAGATGTTCAACGTGCTTCCCATGCTGTCCTGCTGATGCTAGCACTTGAGTGCTTGCTGTGCATCAGTGGAGTCCTGCAGACATCACTGCTTTCTGACACGCGGCTCCACGATAGATCCTTGTATAATGTCAAGTGGCATTTACAACAGTGTTGGGGCCGTGACCAGTTGTGACACTTCAGACTCACCTCGCCTGTCCCCATCGCTGTGCAACCACGTAGGTGAGCACTTTATGACAGATTGCATTGCCACCACGGTATACAGTAACTATAGTATGACATGTATATGCTCCGTGATCACAACTACGGCGTATACGACTGTCGCCACGTGAGCCTGACCAGCTCCTCAGTATGTCCTCACGTGACAATGCACAGCTTCCCAGCGTTCCTGCCACAAGCTGGGCACTATTTGGTCCTGACAAAGCAGCAACATGTGTCCCAATTCCCGCCCAGTCCGATCCTACACTTTTTGGCCACATAGTGTGTCCTTACGGACGTTATGTTTCAGCCCTGTTGCCCATAAGGCTCATGTAGGCCGCATGGACGTCATAAGGATGATATTCGGCCGTCCATACGCGAGGATCGCGTGGTGCTGCTGTAAGGACAACTCAGTGCTACTAGTGGGAGGCAGGTGTGTGCCACTGCAGTGCACGTGTCTGTGTTTCAAAGAGACAGCCGGAGAGGCAGATCTGATTCGAACCCTGTCATACGGTTGCGTAGCGCAGCATGATGCAAATATATTATGTAAACGTATACGGCAGTGTCTGTGTTACAAGGACAAAGGCGCGAGGCGGGCAGCACCGTGCCAGCAGCAGGGGTTGTGTCTGTGCGCCTGTGGTGGTGCCACGTGGTACAGAGACTTGAACAGGTCTAGATCTGGAGCACTGACAGGCGGATGTTGGGTTGCTGGCTCGCCTCGGTGGAGCAGGCGGCGTCCATCGCAGGAGATGCATGTGCGGGGCCTAAAGCTTTGTGTTCAGCACAAGTTGTGATTGCAAGGACGATGTCAGATCTCGAGCGGGAACACCCTCCGGTGCACCTACACCACATCACACCACACCGCACCACATCAGCACCCTGGCCTCTGGCAGAGATGTAATGATCACACCAGCTCACAGGCTCTTTCACTTTGCTGTACTCTAATGGCTCAGTGTAGCACGCACACACCTGGTGGCGCGCTTGAGTTTTGAGGGAGCTTCGAGTCGAGAGGAAACCAATCGGCCGTTGCCGGGAGGCAGCGCCCCGGCCGCGGGCGCGGCTGCATCGTGGTTCCACGCTGGTGGCCTCAAACGGGTGCAAGGTCTTGCAGCTGGGTGTGGGTATGTGTAAGGAGGAACAAGCCGGAGAGGCTGGTAGCACCACCACGGCAACGCACAAGCACACCAACGCCGCCAACTGCGCATGCCAACTGCAACGGCAGCCAACCCACGCTGAATTCGCGACCACGGCCGCCCAGCACAGCAAGGTAGCGCCACACCCACAACGGCTGCGCATCAGCACACCCATATATGGGATATATCGATATCCGCTCCTCACCCACTCACCCATGCACCCATGCATGCAAACCTCAACCCACGTGTACACAGCTGAGGAACGACCCTGCTGCAGCACGGCTGGCGCGGCCACGGTGGCCCAAGCTGGCAGCTAGCCTGGAGAAGACTGTGGTGGTGTGCGCATGGCGTCCCAGGTGTTTGTGTCGGGTGTCAACAACCAACGAGGCACACATTGCATGTGCTGGTTGCCACTGCAGCCACATACTCTGTGTCCTTGTACCACACAGAATTCAAATAAACTTGACCGTACACACACATTCAATGGGGACCAGTCCGGAGCTCCACCAGCGGAAGTGGTGATCGCAAGGTGGGCAGCACCGCGAAAGCAGAAAGCAGGTCATGGTTGTGTTACTGCAAGCAGAGCTCCTAGGTGCCACCCGTCCCCCCACTTTGTCCTATTAACACAGCAGCAACAGCATGCATGGCTCCTGCAGACATGTCGTCTTGCTGCGTGGTACCATGTACATCCCGTACCATCAGCGCTTCCTTTTTGTATTTTTTCTTGCCGTTGCATATAATTGTGCTGTCTTGAGGTGTCTAGGCATGCGGCTGCTCTGCCAAGGGTCCATGTGACGCATATGCTAGACATGCATGGTGCGAACTTGGCCCATACCGGCTCCCGTATACGTATGCGAGCTGCGTCCACGTGCACGTTGAGTGTGCAGGAAGACGTATTGGTATGCAAGGCCAAGCCTGCCAGACCTCTGCACAGGCCCCGGCGTGGTCGTGTGTCCTGCACATCTTACAGCTCGAATTCCGGTACAGAAGCAGTGTGTTGAAGCGCGGAAGCTGAACCTGTGGCAAGTGACGGCAGGTGCTGCTTGCACACCGGACCCTCCGACTGCATGCACAGGCGAGCCAGCGGGCGGGCCGCAGCTTCCCAGCACGCGCTCGAAATTCGAACCCAATAGCCACTCCATGTGATCAATCGCAAAAGTTAACACCCGCATGCGTGTTGGCCAGTGCTCGACGCGCTCGGAATACCGGTATGCTGGGCCCGACCAGCATCAGGCGTATCGCGATCAGGGCTCCACAAATGGATCGATTTGCCGATAAGATCTTGGCAAAAAGGGTAGTATACCTGCTGCCTCGCTTCTCTCGCCGCCAGTATTCCCGCTGCACTTTCATGAAAGTAGCGAGGGGGGCGCGCGGTGCAAACCGATCGATCGGTGGTCCGCCAGACTGTCTGCAGAAACGTTTGACACAATCCTGACGGTGAGCGAAGCGGGCCGTCGGTTTTCCTGGCAGGACAGAAACTCAACTGTTGAGCCCTGTTCGCGATCTTGGGCGACGTGCGATACGCGACGTTCAGGCTCACCGATAAGTCATGGCGCGGGCTTCACGGCACAGCATCGCACGCGAAGACTAAAAGACACGGCCTACCGGCTCCTCTGCGGATATGACAACAAGCTTGGTGACAAGGCGGAACTTGCTGACGATGCGGTACTGTGTGGAGAGCAGGTCGGGAACACGAAAGCTCTGCGTCTGGGAATACTCAACGTTGAATATGATCCTTGATATCATATGATTGGCCTGTGGGCCAGGGCCACCCGGACGCGTCCGGTGCCGAGGTGCCCAGGTGCTGCATGCGTGCTCGTCGGTCGTACACACGGGTTCGTCCGCGAAGGTATGTCTACATGCAAACGGCGGTGTAGGATGATGCGCACACCGGTGAGCGCGTGGTCGTTCGATCTTCCCGATGAGGCGTTTCTGATGTTGATCCCTCAAATCCAGGCGCTGGTCCGCCAGAACGATCTGCAGACGCCCAGAAGGTACACCGCCTGACGGTGAGTGCACTTAAGCACGGCCTTAGGGCAGCCTGAGCGTTGTGGGGGCTGACATGTGGTGACCTCTGGAATTTCAGCCCGGATCCCGCACACCGATGGATGCTTTGCCGACGTACACAGGTGCATGTGGTAGATAGCATGTAAAGGCTTTCAAGCCCAGGCTGGCTCTGCATTGCAGTGTACTGCAGCACAGATAGCTCTGCTCGTGAACGTTCGAGCAGCTGGGCACCATCCTCGAACCACAGGCCGCGCGTCTGCCCACGCTGCATATGTGCGAGGTACGTCCATCAACACTTTCACCTATGCTAGCTCCTGCTGGCCTGGTGGTTCGAACTCAGGGCTGGCATTATGCAGGATCGTGCGATAGCGTTCTAGGCAGCGCCAGACGAGCAGCGGTCGAGCTTGCGCAACAACTGCGCTACGACGGGCAGTACGGCCCACAAGATGCACGAAATCCACAGATGCTGCCCAGTCGTAGATGTGCTACACATCAAAGGCGCTGCACATGCACTAGGCGAGGGCAATCACGGCACGGTAAGCTGACAGAGCTGCAGCTGTGTGTGTATCGCTGCCTGCGCTGCCGTTCCCACATGACCACGCATCCTTGCAGCTCCCAATGGGCTGCTGACAACCTTAATTTCGCTGACGCAAGAGGCAAATAGAACACATTATCATCAGTCTGTGTTTTTCGGCGTTCCAGGAGCATCGTTGGGGCACAACTGATGCGGGATTGTGTTTCGCGGGCTTGACTGCTCACCTGCACCTTCCCCGCCTATCTCCGAGATATAAGAACATACCACCAAGCATCTAATTAGTCGCTGAAGCACCTCGGTGTAGCTCTGCTGGCGCGACATGATGGGCACCCCAGGGCCGGCCTGTTCATCGATGCTTGTTCGTTCATGCGCTTGCTGCTGTTTGCCGGCTAACTTTTTGCATGCGTCCTTCGTGAGACTGCCGGGCATTCCGAATCTGCGCTTCATCAGGTCATCTGTCCTTTGATTGTAAGTTTGCGAAGACCGCCGTTGACCTCGGCAGCCCGAGCTGTGACCAATTGGAACCTCACCAGCTGACGAGCGCCGGGGCTCCACTCCTGCAGGTCTTCAAAGCCACGGTGTCCATCGCCGACAAGACTTCGGCAAAGACACTCGCAATCAAGCGGGCCTTGCCCAATGCACGCGGAGGCCTGGTCCGGGAGGCTAAGGCGCTTTCCTGCATCCACGCTGCTAACGCTGGGAATGCTCCCCACGTGGTGCCTCTCGCAGCGATAGTCGCCCACCCCGAGCCCACCGCCGCAGACCGCTCAGCCACTCCAAGCCCGACCTTCCGCACATCCTACGTCCAAGCACTACTCATGCCAGTCTTCCCGGGGGGAGACCTCTTCACCCACCTGCAGCAGCCGGGCACGCGCATCACCTCGTCTGAGCGATGGCGCACCACGCAGAACCTCGTGCAAGGCCTTCTGGTGGCCAAGGCGGCGGGGGTTGCACACTGCGACATCAAGCCCCACAACGTTCTCCGCGGCAGCAACGGCGACGTATGCGTGGCCGATTTCGGGTTCGCCATCTGCGGCGCCGACGCTGCAGCGCAATGCACCGCCGCCTCCGGCACGCCCCTCTACATGTCCCCAGAGGTCCTCATGTGCCTCCACGCAAAAACCCTCGGCATCCCACAGCCCTATGACGCCTTCGCGGCAGACGTGTGGGCCCTCGGCATCACGCTGACTCAGCTCGCGCTCCCCCGCCTCTGGCTCGCGCTCCTCCGCGGCTCCCCGCGGACCCCCGGCGGCTGGCCCGACGTGCGGCGCCGCTTGCTGCATGCTGTGGCCGCAGCATGCGAGCCGCGGTTCGTGCACCTCATCACCCGTGCGCTCGCGGCGCGACCCGTGCTGCGCGCTACGCTGGAAGAGCTGCAGCTCATCGCGGCCGTCGGCGCGGCGGAGGCGCAGGCGCGGGAGAGCGCGGCGGCGTGTGCGCGGCAAGTCGCCGCCGCGGAGGCCCGGCTCGCCGCGCACTGCCGTGGAGCCGCTCACATGGCTCACAACAGCCCTGCCGGCCCCGCTGGCGTCAACCACGCCTGTACCTATGGCACTGGCGCAGACCCTGGGGTGCCGGCAGATGGCGGCGAGTCACAGCCGCGAGACTCATGCATGCATGCGCGGCCGCTGGCGCACGATGTCAGGCTGTGGGAGGCGGAGGATGCTCTGCTGCGGGATCTGGACCGGCTGTTCCTGGACTGCGGCAGCTCGGCGCCGGCAGCGTGGGAGGTGCGATCCTGACCCCAAACCCAGAACCCTGTGCTTATCCCCCCCCCCGCCTCTGTCGGGGCAATGACTTTGATTTCTCGTTCAGCTCGTTCTGCGGTTCGTGTGGGAGCCCTGATAGGTGGCGTCGCTGCGGTGCCGTTATAAGAGAGCCCTGGGGCCAACGCCGCAGTGTGTGAGCCGACGCCGCAGCGTGATTGTGAGTGGGGCCGCACTGCCGCTAGCATCCGCTGCCGTGCTTCACTGAGTCACTTAGTGTCGTATCTGAAGTGTGTGGCATGGTGTTGTGTCGGCGTGGCTGCCGGGACGCATCCCCCGGCGCCCTCCTGCTGAACATGCACCGTCAAGCGATCACTTTGAGAGGAGTCCAACGGAAGTCATGGAGGGTTCTCCACTGCAGATTCATGTGTGTCTGCGCCCCTCGCCCGTATGCCTGTGCACGTCTTGCTCTGGACGCGAGCTTTGCACCATGACATAGCGCCACATCATCCTACAGATACACTGACCCTTCCGCCGTGTCAGCTGAACCTATATCAACAGATCCTACAGCTCCTACACATGATGGTACAGTTTCACATCACGTTTAGAATTCTGCTGTGTGTAGGATCTGCAGAGCCGACCCACACCCCGGTGCTCCAGCCAACCCGGCCAGCGTACAGAGGACTCTGACCCCGGCCCCCCCCTGACGCGCCAGAATGCCGTCCCCGACGGCAACACCCTCCCCCTGGCCACCCTCACCATCCCGCAGCGTCCCCACACCGCGCCAGGTGTCCCCGTGTCCCCCTCCAGCCACCGCCAGCACAGCACGGCGACGGCGCCACATGCGGCGTGTCCGGAGGCGCCCTCCCTGCCGAAGCAGCACTCCATCAAGTCCGCGCTCTCCGCGGCCACAGCGCAGCACAGCGCGGCACAGCACAGCGGGACACATCACGGGGTCCACGCCTTCTCGGGCGCGGCAACGCCTCGGTCCCGCATGATGGATCACGGCGGCGGCAGCGGCAGAGATGCGCGGGCGGAGGCTGCATGTGGCCACGCCGGCTTCGGGCGCAGCGGAAGCGCCAAGACGTGCCTGACCGTCGGGAGCGCAGGTATGTGCTCCCATGCCTGCACCTCATGCATGCCACCTCTGCGTAGGTACGTGCCCAGATCAGGGTGCCGCCTGCGCACACCAGGAGGACGCTTGCTTGCTTTGTTCCTGGTGCAAAATAGCGGTCCTGATTCCTGGAGCCCTCGGCGTCCGAGCACGGTCATAGTCATGCAAGCAATGCATGCATGCACACGTACATGTTTGCACTAGATGGGCAAGTGCGGGGCCAGCCAGCGGTCGGGCCTGGCCATCGAGAAGCCTTTCCGAATGCGTCAGCCGTTGCTGCCATGGCTCATGCGTGTGAGGCGTGTGCTGCGCAGCATGGCCGCCCGCGGTACACGCTGTACGCACACGTTCCGGCAGTCTATGTTTGTTGGTTTGCAGAATCGTGCAGCCATATCGATTGGAACATTGACGGTGTAACCCCGCGCAAGCCTCGCCATGCGCACGGTGGCCCTTGGCCATGCCGAGCTGCTCCCTCATCGTTCCACGCCATGCAGGCCCGGATCCTATGATGGATCACGGCGCAAGGAATCCTAGTCTGGACATTAACGCGCTGTGGGACTCCGCCGCCGTGGCCGCGGTGCCGCTGGGACCTCCGCCCGGACACCTGCGGCGGCGCCGCGGCGGCCCCCTGGACGACCACCTGCACAGTGAACTTCTCGCCCTGACAGCCCGTGACCCTGACCCCATGCATGTATGTGCACCCCACCACTGTGCAGCAACAAGCGGCCGGACCGGGAGCGGGGATGGAGTCCACCCCGACGCCGCAAATGCTGAGGCGGACGGCGCATGCATGCTGCGGGATTATTCTGTGAAGCCATCCAGTGGGGGCGGTGGAGGGGGGCCTGAGGGGGGCTTGCTGGCAACGAAGCGCGTCTCGTACACCTCCTCGCAGACGGCGGCCCGAGGGCGCTGCACGTATGCATGGGAGGCCATGCAGGCGCATGCATGTGGGCGCAGCGCCTGTTATCTGGGAGCGTCCTCAGGTAAGCCGCCATATGGCTCGTCACATGCACATGGCGGTGATGTTGTGGTTGGCGGGCGGGGTCCGTGTGCCCGTGAGGGCCGCATGCATGGCGGTTCCACACAGGGTGCTCCGCTGCCCGACCCGGCGCGCATCGCCAGCGCGCGCGACTGCACGGCCAGTGTATGGGGCCCGGTGGGGGTACTGAATGATAATGTCCACGAAAGGCCGAGCGGCCACTGCATGCATGAGGGTATGATGGCGGCTGCGACGCACGGCGAGTCGAGGCTGTGTGCCAATGCTGTACCCTGCATAGGCGCCGGGCTGCGCAAGCGCGGCCGGCTCGAGCGCTAGGGAAGGGCCGGACAGTCTGGAGACTTTGTGGGCTGTGCATCCCATGCTGTGGGTGGCATGCATGTGACTTTGGTCCATGCATCCGATGCCAAGGGGGTGCAGTTAGCACTCGGCAGTGGGGTGTCACAGGCCCAGCGCGTGCTGTGCGCGGTGTGTGTTGATTACGATTTGTATGACTGTGGGTGTTGCTGGGGTACGTTTGCAGGGTTGACTCTGGCAGAGGGGTGGCATAATTTCCGCAGCGGAGCACCCTGTACACAAGTGTAGTACGTATGTGCTGGATCCTTGCGGTCAGGCTGTCGGGCTGCAGGTGATGCAGCAGTGGCGATGCGCGTCGGTGGCTGCTTGTCCCCCTCGACTGTGCAGGGCCCGCATGGACATCAGGGTTGCGTGTCGCTCGTCGCGCGGACGAGAGCACTGCGCGATCTGTCACCATTGTAGCTTACAGGCTGTACATGCATCCATGCATGTGCACCATGCACATCACCACTGGCCACACCCCAGTCGTTGCAGCCCTCTTCTCTGGCGGTGCAAGACGTGAGCCGCGAGGCCCGGCACCGGGTGGATGCATGTCTCATCTTGAAACACCGCAGACACGCACACGCACCCTGACGCAGCAGGGTCACGCAGCACACAGCAGGCAGCACACATCACCTGTGTTCTCATATTTCGTGGAAGTCTACAAGCGCATGTAGAGTTGTGTCCACGAGGGAGCTGCGCCTTTGCGCGAGGTCTCGAGGGCCGTTATGCATGGCATGCATTCGCACATGCTTGTTGACGCAGCGCCGGGCCCGTGGTGGAACTCCGGTGGTACAGGTGTACATACGATGGGGGGGGTAACAACGGTGTGGCCGGCTGTGGAGGTCATCTACAGGTGAAACACAGCACACCTCACAGCTTTCACGGATGTGCACACATGCACATTTGCCTACTCTGTTACATTGCTTCGTTATTTGACTACTCACACGGGACCTACCATATCCTACATCTACTGGCGCGAATTGCGCATCAAATCATCTTTTGTACACCTATATGCTTGTCCATGTATGACCGATATGCTACAGTCACGCTAGACGGGGTGGCACCGCAACCCCCGTGACCCCCGTCCCCACACCTCCATACCACAACTTCCATGTGTCGAAACTCAGGTAAGCTCTGAGACAACAGAGCTGTACCGGCATATCTATGACCATTCTTTCACCATATAGTCATCGGCGTCTCACTCCGAGGGAGCCCACACCTCTGCATTTGGTGTGCTACGAAATCCTGCCAGTAACAATTCACATAGAAGTTCTCGCACTCCGTTGCCAGTCTGTCTCTCTGGTCATGTGTGATAGAGAAATGTCCTTGCTGCAAGTTATTGGCACACACACCCGTTAATAGCCCCGTTACGAAGCATGATGCTTCTTCGCAGATGGTCCAGTCGGCCAGGCGCATGTGTCCTCATCTGAGGGGCTGCCACTGCCACGGCTGCGCTTGCGGTGGGCGACAGCTGGGGTAGCTGCCGCAGCAGTGTCAGGGGCGGGAGCGGCGCTGGAGGGGCTGCCGCAGGGGCCGGCGTCGAGGCGCTTCGAGGCCGGCGCAGCGGCGGGGACTTCTTCGGTGGAGCAGCGGAGCCGCTTGAGGTGGCCGGGCCGCGCGGCGAGCATGCGCGCCTCTGTGTGGGGAGACACACGCCGCGGCTGCTCGGCCTTCCCTCCCTCTTCCCGTGCTGTACCCTCTGCAGCCTTGCCTGCACAGAGACGTACATCGTGAGGAGGAACGCGGCCAGCGACGGTGCAGGCTGGATGACACCCTCTGACATGAAGAACATATTGCATCAACCTGTCCTGATGTCCGGTTCATTTTCTGTCAGGGCATTCGGATCACAGATCACTTCTCGACGGTGCAGATCTTCGAAGCTTCGAAGCGGCTCTGCAGGTCTTGACTTCAGGCCCGGCAGGTGTGCCGTGAACATGACCCAGGCGTGATCCTTCAAGGCAAGCACATTCAATACCAATACAGCTAAATCCTGCGGAACGGGGTCAAAAAGCACCTTGCGACTTGGCCTCAGCCGCTGCCGTGACAGACCCCGCTCCATGCTCCCCGGCCCGACCCGCACCCGCACCCGCGGCGCCGTCCGCCCGCGCAGAGCCGGGCATGAATCCCTCTTGCGCACTCGCATCTGACCGGCCAGACGGCGGAGACGCATGCACCCTGCCTTGAGTGCGGGTTGGTGTGGCCGGTGGGGTGGTGGCGGCGCTTTGCACAGTCGCCAATTGGGGACCACAGGAAGGTTCAGGTGCTTTTGTGGTTGGAGGTGCCTCCAGCCTCGTTGTGACAACAGGCTCCGTGGCGGATGCGGTGGAGGGGGTCAGGGTGCCGGGGAGGGTGGCAGGGAGGCCCTCCGAGGCAGGCTCCGCGGCGGAGGTCGCGCATGGGATGCCGGGCTGGAAGGCGGGTTGTAGATTGGCAGCAGGGGCGGCGGACGCTGGAAGTGGGGCTGTGGGGGTGTTGGCAGGTGGAGGGCCGTTCGAGTGGGGCAGCGCGCTTGCTGCTGTGGCCGGAGCGGCGGCAGCGGGGGCTGCGGGATCGCTCTGCACGGTGCCGCAACCCGTCAACAGCCTGTGCGTGACGGCGACGGCGTTCTCGGTGACAACGTGCATGACACGCATGCATGTGCGTACACGCGATGGCACGCCTACCAGGTACACGGCACAGTCAAGCGCAGACTTTAGAGGTGACACAGTGCCGACACAGCCTCTGCTGGCTGGAGCCTTGCGACGGCGGAATGCGGTGCTGACAGGCCGTGCTGACTGAGCATGCCGCCTGGGACACAAACATACCAAAGGCCGAGACGCTGGAGCTCGGCACAGCGTCCGTGATGCAGTGTACGGATTCGCACATGCACTGCACAGAGCACAGGTCCCGGTAATGGCGCACCGTGGCTACAGGAGGCATGGGTACCGGCGGCAGGAAACGGCGGGCGGTCTCAGCCAGTCTCTGGTCACCTTCTACCCATGCCAGGTCCCCGGCAGTCGGCGCGTCATCGTCGTCCACGCCCTCCCCCCGGTACTCGGCCGCCTGCCCCGCGGCCACAAGCCGCCGTACCGTTCTCAGGGTGCATCGCTGCGCCGGGTCCTCAACAAACACGCGCCGGAGGATCTCGGCGAACGGCTCATCATGCGCCACACCTGTCGCGCGGGCTCTGCGGTGCTCCGCCTTCAGCAGCTCTACAAATTCCGCGATTGCGGATGGCATGCCGCCACAGTTCCCGTGCTCAAGCACCCTGTCGTCGAACTCGAGTAGCACGGCCATCGTGCGGGGGTATGCAATGTAAAGAAGCAGGGTCCCGAGTGCCCACACGTCGGCAGTGAAGGGCTCGTATGCATGTGGAAACGCGCCGCCGCAGGCGACGCCCGTAACCGGGGCCCACTCGGCGCGCTGGAAGTTGTAGGCTTCTGGCGGGGAGAACAGCGGCGTGCCCCGCGGCATTGCAGGTGTCACGCCAGGGATGAACGCGCTGCCCCAGTCGGCGATGACGGCATCGCGGCCATTCAACTTCAGCAGAATGTTCTCCGGCTTGAGGTCGCCGTGCGCGATGCCGAGGTCGTGTGCCGCGCGCAGGCCGTCGCCGATGTGGCCGGCAAAGCGCCAGGCCTTGCGCGTGAGGGGGAACTGGCTGACGTGGGCTGCGAGGTCGAGGGAGCAGTACTCCAAGCCAAGCGCGTCAACGCGGCGGACCGAGACAACGGCGGTCGTGCTGCTCCGCGCTTCACGAGGCTCATGCGGGACGTGTTGCTTTGCGATGATAGCCTTGATGCCGACGATGCAGTGGTGGTGGCCACCGGGGGCGTGGCTGTGGAGGGACGTGATGGCCGCGGCCTCAATGGCGAGGCCGGCGTCGAGAGGGTCTTCGGGGTGGGGTTGGGGGAGCTTGAGGGCGTGGTGCTCGTGTACATGTGGCACGTACGGGCCCTTGGGGTTGGGGAGGCTTGCATCGAGTACCTGCATGCAGTCGGGGGCTGATATCGAAGGGGGGGGGGGGGGGGGGGGGGGGGGGGGGGGGTTATGTGCATAGCAAGGGTTAAACGATTCTGAGTCTGTGGCTTACAAAGATGAATGCGGCAGGGCGAGCAGCACCGCGGAACCAGCAAGCAGCGCAAGAACCAGCAAGCAGCGCAAGAACCAGCAAGCAGCGCAAGAACCATCAATTGATTCGAATTATTCTGGTCCATTGCACACACGCCACAGTCGCAGCCAGCGCACGCAAAACTCACAGAGTCCCCGATGACCCTATGTGTACTTTGCGGATGATGTCGGTGCAGTCCTATGCTGTGCACATGGACATGCTGAAGTTAGATCTACCTGACATGACAGCCATGGCAGGTGGTGTAGCATACATTTGCAGCTGTGTACGCAGATTCTTATGCAGATTCTTATGCAGTGGTGGTGAAGGATCAATTTGCAGATTGGTGTCTCACGTTCGGGTCTGAGACGAGGGAGTCGAGTCGATTGAGTGTGTAGTTCTGGCTGATGGGTAAACAGTGACAGCACCACTGAGGCTGGTGCACTTGTGACTGTGTGAACTAATTCTGACAGCCTTTGGATAGGTTGGACGGCAGCACTGCCCGCTCAGACCAGCTGTGCAAAGCAAGGTTTGTATAAACTTATGTGCTGCATGAACAGTGGTATGAACTTGTTCCTGAAGGATCTATGGATAGATGCACAGGCGATGTATGAACGACGCCGAACGACGCACAGGAAAACTGGCGTGTAAACACTGGAGATGCAGTTTAGGCTTCGCGAAGCAGTCTGCGAAGGGCTGGAGTGCCTTGATGCGACATTATCAGCGTCGCCAAACTGGCCATCCAGCTGGAGGTCCACGGCCAGTCAGTTCCTGCTGTTCGCCCAGGCACCTTCCCGGCAAGAACTCGCAGCGCTTTGAAGATGCCTACTGGTGGAAGGTTTAAAGGTGGCCATCCGACTAAGAGCATGCGCAACTTCCGAAGCAGAAACACGGCAACAAGCTCGACCAGTGCCAAACCTCACAAAACCATTCGCATCGATCCTGAAACACGCTCTATCATTGCATTGTAAGGAGTTTTACATGAGGCGCATTCCACGTTCAAGAACTGGTTTGTGTTGCTGGATTACGCCGTCGCGCGTAGCGCTGCACTGTCAGGCAACAAGCAAGCGGCTGGCATCAACGCCGCTTCCTAAAGCCAAAAACATCTCAGCATATACGCGAAGCTTTGTGAAGGTGATTTCATGTACTTCAGTGTCTGGGCACGTAAAAATCGGCCGCAAGCCCGCGGGCGCCTGCAGAGAGAGTTCTAAAGGCAATGTCGCCAAGGTAGCAACTAGCACACCTCCTCAGGGTCAGCACAGTGGTTTCATCCACGTACTTGCAAAATATTTCACATCTGCTGTGAAGGTGGTGCGTGTGTGGCGATCCCCGATTCACGCGACCGAAGTGCTGATCAACTGTGCACATGTGTCCGAGAGCCACGAACGGCGGGAAAACGGCCGAGAATTGAAGCAATGTGAATAACAGAATGCTGCAGAAGAAAGTTTGTTGTATGTTCTACGAATCATTCAGACGGTGTCGCTGATGTTTGTCACGGCTCGGAAGATTTCGAAAAGCACCTTTACGTTTGCTCCACTGCCGAGCTTTTCATTTACCATGACATCCAGCCTGTTCAGTATCGGACAGCAGTGATGAATTTTCAGCGGCGGAGCTGTCGAGTCCGTGCCTTCCAGCTTGAGCATCTGGGATGAATGGCTCGTCATCGTCTTCACAGGCTGCACGTGCACTGTCAGGCGAATCAATACTGTCAGGCTGATGTAATCTATGACACTTGTCGATGCGTGGAGCACACTGTGCACACCTGCGATGCTGACGGGCGTGAGTTCGAGATTTCAGAGCGCCGATGGGTGCGTATGATGCCGCTAGCAGCGCTGCGACAAGATCGACTTGGTAGAGCAGTAGCACCAGCTTCTGAACTAAGGTTGACACATATGCTACGGATAAGCACATCAGTGCCTTGTGTTTCATATGTGCCTCTGCATGAGGAATTGATTACGTTGGGGTGGTATGCGGCTCACACAATGCATGGTGATGCCAGCTGGCGCTCCTTGCCCGCGGTGTGGTATGAGGCTGTGAAAGCCGCATGCCATGGTGCGACGTCAGCCGCCGCCGACCGCAACGCAGGCGCTAACGTCGCATGTCTCGCCCGTATACTGCATTCGTACAGTATGCGTACATGAACCCAGCTTTTGTGGCAATCCGGAGATATTGCCGCTATACCACTAGACCGGTCTACCCTCGCACGTCGCGAGGGTCCAGTCGCGACATATGTGCAAGGGTCCAGTACTGTACCACTAGTGGTTTATATAGAGGCAATATATATAGAGGCAATATCACTGGATCGCCACAGTCGGACATCACATACACTGCGCAATCGTCGTCAGCGACGCCGTGTCGATGATCGCGTACGCGCGTTGGCGAGGATCGATCATGTATACCTGACTATAGTTGTTACAAAAGAGTGAACGGGAGACAACAAATACTGAAACCGAATCTCATCCGAATCCACATCAACATACACTGACACACACCCATGTATATATCTATACACCCAGGTATATATATATTACAAAAGAGTGAACGGGAGAAAACAAACTTCAGGTATATACCTTGTTTGATGTGCACCATGGTCCTGGCCAGCACCGTCAAAGATCTACGATAGATATTGTTTCTCCCGTTCACTCTTTTGTAATTACGATAGATATTGTTAACATAGCGTACCAGTGCTCTACAAACCGCCGGTTTTCCCGCTGAAATAGACATTTTTCCTGTAAATGCCGCCCAGATTTTGAAAAGTGATTTACAAAAGAGTGAACGGGAGAAAACAAACACCGAAACCGAATCTCATCCGAATCAACTGCAACATACACTCACACACACACGAGCATCCGGCCTGAGCGGTGGGGTGCCCCTTGGGCGCCCCGTCCGCTTGACGCCACCGGCCTGTGGCCTCTGACTCCAGCTGGGCCGGGTCCGATGGGTGTGCGGGATGCCTTCGTTGGCATGTGCGGGGACTGCGGATCGGCTTGGGCGCTGCATTGTCCTGGGTGCGGTGCGGCGTGGGCCGGCGAGGCTGCGCGGCGGTGTGCCGGGCTGGCGTGGTATGCTGTGGCTTGGTGGGGTGGGGGTGGGTCGTGGGGCCGGGGCGGCCCCCGGCAGTCGGGCGGCCATGATGGGCGGCCTCAGGCAGCAGTGTGTTGGGTTTGGCCCTGTCGTCCGGCGGCGGGCGTTGTGGTGCTGGTGGTTGTGATGTTGTGTGTCGGCTGTGGGGTTTGTGCGTGCGCGTGTGTGGGTTTGGGTTTGTGGGTGTGTGGGTCTGTGCGTGTGTGTGCTGGTGTGTGGGTGTGTGCTTGGCGGTCTGCGGATCTGTGTCGCTTGCTACGCCGGTGATGGGTGCGATGTTCGTGGGTGTCTTGGTGTTTGCTTCGTCTGCTTGCTCCTTTCGCGGTGCTGCCCGACTTGCTGCCTTTGTCCTTGTAACACACACACACGAACACTACAACCGCACTCACAACTCAGTCCGGCAGGATCGCGTCCTCCAGGCCCGCATCATATCGCAACCCTTGCTCCCGAGAGATGACAAGCCCAGACTTCCGATACATATCCGCATTGCCGCGCTGCAATGACACCGACAACACCCGCAGCGCCCACTGGACAAACGCGCCTTTGGAGATGCGCCCACTGGCGGCGGCCACATCCCCCAACTGACCGACGAACAGATTTTGAAAAGTCGACGGTTTACGCCGCTGAAACTGGGCTGTTACAGCAAATGCCAGCGGGCGCAGCCCGCTGTGTCTCGGGCGTCTGAGCGGTCTTGCCCGCTGAAATGTGCGACGTGCGACGCAGCGAGCGGGATGTGTTCACATTGATAATGCTGCGAGCACACGAGCTAGCGAAGCGAGCGATCTTGACGAGCAGCTGCACCCAGGTGCACAGTGTCCTCAGGTGCACTTTCCGAGACGTCACTGGATGCTTTGCTCCGTAGGCGCAACACGCTGGCTCTGTATCACTACATAATGTTGCGAAGCACAGCTCAAAGTGCCAATAGACGATGTGTGCACCTGTCGCTTTGAGCAATGCTCGGCTCGGTTTCAAGGGGTCAGTCCCCAGAAAGCGCGCTCGTGATGAGGTTGCTAGCACGTCCGGCACGAACCAGGCTGCGAGAAGTCAGCTAGGCGGTGATCATACGACCGCTGACGTTATCGACGCATGTGGCCACCCTTGACTCTCAAATACGTGTGAAACAAGCTATCACATTCGAAGACTTGCGCGAGCAGCATTTTGATCCCAACAGGCCCATAGATGATAAGGAGGGTGCACTCACCATGATAGACATGTATGAGAAAATGGTGAAAGGTTCAAATTGTGGCCTCCTCGTCCGTAAGCTTGCTGAGGCAGTAGCCATGCAGCCTGATGAGGTGTGGGTCGCTGTTTTGTCTCATGTGCTTCCAGGTACTGAAGGTGGTGAGGAGGTAGGTTATAGTGACAATGATGATGAGCAGGACATTGAGCGTGATGAGTTAGAGCGCTTGCTGACCTTTGGTATGCAACTTGAAGAGGGCGACTGAATGTGTATGTTGCTGTTGTTGCCCACACAAACAGGCCTTGGAGGTAAATGTATATGATTGGAAAGGTTATTCCTCACTACCATACTTCAGCAGACATATATGATTGCGAGCGCATCGAGCCCGAAATGTTTTTGGCATCCCAGAAAAGAACAATTACGGCGGGAAAGCCCTCCGAAATTTCAGCATACCAGCGGTGCTTGCCCTCTGGAAAATGGAAAAACTCAGCGGGAATCCCTCCATAAAATACGGGGGTTGTAGAGCACTGTAGCGTACGCCGTGCAGAATGTACTACAGCGCAGATTCGATGTACAGCACGTGCTCCCTGATTGAAGCTATGGCCATCACGATGACACGTTTACGCGAACTCTGCACCCTAGCAAGCTTCCACAGTCGAAGTTCCACTGCGCAGTGAACTTCGCGCCCTGACAGCGCGGGGCCCTGACCGCATGCATGAACGTACACCCCCCTACTGCGCAGCAACAAGGGGACAGATCTGACCGGCGGCGGCGGTGGAGGCCGCCTCGACGCCGTAACTGCTGAGGCGGAAGGCGCATGCATGCTGCGAAGCCACTATTGGAAGCAGCCCAGCGGGGGCGGTGGAGGGGGGCCTGAGGGGGGCCTGCCGCCAATGAAGTGTGTCTCATACACCTCCGCAAACACCGCGGCACGGGGACGCAACATACAAGCATGGGAAGCCAGGCTGATGCATGCTCGGGTCCGCAGACAGACTGCCAGCTGGCGCACACACACGAGGCGACGTCTGTGCGACACACAGCGAGAAGACTGACGGATGCCGTCTCCGTGTGCCCGTGCGCAACACATGCATGGCGGCTACATGCAGGGTGCGCCGCTTCTGGTTGCGGCACACATTGTACGCGAACGGCCAGTGCATGGGTAACGGCCGAGAACGGTAGCAGCAGGCCTGACTGTGCCTTTGGCGTGTTTCCGCTGCCCCCGTTGCGTTCAGGCTGTCATCTGGAGAGGATGCAGCAGTGGCGACACGCGGGGGTGGCCACTTGTCCATGATTGTACAAATCTCATATGGAGACAGGGTGGCGCTGTGCTGGTCACGGACGAGCGCACTGCGTGGCCTTTCACCTCTGAGCGTTACAGCGTCCGCCTGCTTTCATGAGCATGCCATGCACATGGCTGTCGATGCAGCCGCCGCCTCTTGTTGTGCGAAAAGGGAGCCGCAAGGGCCCGCCTCTACACATGACGTGACAACGCGCGCGCACCCTGACGCAGCAGCGTGATGCAGCACACAGCACACAGCACTGTTCACACATGACCTTTGTTCTCGGATTGTGTGGGATTCCACAGGCATGCATGTCTGTGTGCAGGTTCGTGTCCGCGAGAGCGCGGTGCGCGTACGTGTGGGCCGATGCTCTAGATCTGTATGCGTGACATGCTCCTGCCGTCCGTTGTTGCACGCTGGCACCGGGCCTGTTTTCCGGTGTTAAGGGTGTGGTGTTTGAGGGTGGCATTGGTATGTCCGGCTGTGAGATCTAGCTGCATATGCAGCACAGCAAGATTCGCAGCATACACAGCATGTACAGCGCTGCAAGCGCACCCATTATCCTACACTGTTACATGGCTTCTTCATTTGACTACCCACACAGGTCCTGTCTACGATACCTACATCTACTGGCGCGGACCGCGCATCAAATCATCGTTCGTTCACCCATATTTGTCATGTATGCTCCGAGTTGCAATCCCTGGTCACGCTGGACAGGGCGGCACAGCAACACTCGTGACACCCATACCCACAACTCCATACCGCGACCTCCACACGTAAAAACCCAGAACAGCGATCTGAGAAAACAGAGCTGTACCGGTATGCCCATGCCCATCGATTCACCATATAGTCACTAGCTTCTCACTGCACTGTGAGACAGCCCACACCTCCTCAGTTGCAGCGCAATGCACTCTTCTCAGTAATATTAGAGAAAGTTCCCACAAACGGTCGTCACCCTGCCATTCTGGTTATTTGACACAGGGAATATATCCGTCCTGTAAATTATTGGCACAGCCGCGGCTACAGCCCCGCTACGAAGCATGATGTTTCTTCGCGGAGGGTCCACACAACCAAGCACACGTGTCCTCATCTGAGGGGCTGTCACTGCCACGGCAGCGCTTGCGGCGGGCTACGCTTGCGGTGGCAGCCGCAGCATTGTCGGGAGCGGCGGCGACGCTGGAGGGGGTACCGCAGGCGCCGGCGGCGTGACACTTCGAGGCCGGCGCGGCAGCGGGGGCGTCTTCGGTGGAGCAGCGGAGGCGCTTGAGGCCGGGCTGCGCGGCGATCTTGCGCGCCTCGGTGCGGGGAGACACGCGCCGCGGCTGCTCGGGCTTCCCCCTCTTTTTCTGTACTGTGCCCGCTGCAGCCTTGCCTGCACAGAGACATACGGAATAAGAAGGGACATGGCCAGCGATACAAATGTAGGAGGGGTGGAGAGAAAGAAGTGTGTAGGGAAATTCTCTTGGAAGGGCCGGGGGTGGGGATTGGATGTGCTAGTACAGCTGAGGCCGTGAAGTATGCATGCGACGAGCGGCACGTGCCAACCTCTAACATGAAGGACACATAGCATCAAACAAACAAGGCAATCGAGTTGATCACAGACCACGAGTTCACGGTGCAGGAGCGGCTCAGCCGGTGTGAGCTCAGGCCCGGCAGGTGCGCAGTGCCCATCACCCAGGCGTGATCCGTTATGACAAGCAGAACTCAAAACGTTGTCCATGAAGTTGTGCCTAATGCCGGTAGCTCGCACCTTGCAGCTTACTAGTAGAGTGCGCCCACATGCCTGCCGTTGCCACGATATACTTCAATTGCAGATCCCCAGGCCGGCCCGCACTTGCAACGCCGTCTGCGCGCGCATAGCTGGGGCTGCACGTGAATCGCCCTTGTGCACTTGCATCTGAACTGCTGGACAGCAGCGACACATGCACCCTACCTTGAGCGCGGGGTGGTGTCACCGGTGGCGCGGGGGAGGCGCTTCGGGGGCCACAGGGAGACTCAGATACTCTTGTGGATGGGAGTGCCTCCGGCTTCAACGCGACAAAAGGCTCCGTGGCGGATGCGGCGGGAGGGGTCGGGATGCCGGGGAGGGGGGCCAGGAGGCCCTCCGAGGCAGTCACAGAGGCGGTGGCCGCGCATGGGACACCGGGCATTAGGGCGGGCTCTAGAGGGGAAGCAGGGGAGGTGAGTGTAGGGGTGGGGGCGGCATGGACGGCGCACGCCGGAACGGTGGCTGTGGGGGTTGCGGAAGGTGGGGGCCCTGCTGTGGCGGAATCGGCGACGGTGAGGGCCACAGGAGCGCCCTGCACAGGGTCCCAAACAAGTCAACAACAGCCTGTGCGGCGAGGTCTCGAGTTTGGCGACGATGTGCATGACGTACGCATGCATATGTTTACGCGGAGGCACTTCGTCGTGGAGCACAGCAGGCATCCGCAGCGTGCGGCTGCAACAGACTGTCACACAGCCTCCGCAAGGTGGAGGCTTGAGACGGTTGAATGTGGTTTTGACAGGGTGTGCAGGTCGCGCATGATGTATGCATGTGGTACTGCTGCCGCCGCGAGCTCGTCGCGGCTACAGCAGACACAACATCGCACTGCACAGCACAGCACAGCATAGCACAGGTCCGGGTAGCAGCGCACCGCAGATGCAGGAGGCACTGGAACCTGCGGCAGTGAACGGCGGGCCATCTCCGCCAGCTCCTCGTCATCGTTTCTCCACGCCTGATCCTGGTCCGTGAGCGCATCGGCATCATTGTCGTCATGCACGGCCGCCACCTCCGCCGCCTGCCCCGCGGCCACGAGCCGCCGCACCATCTCTAGGGTGCACCGCTCCGCCGGGTCCTCAACAAACACCCGCTGGACGATCTCGGCGAACGGCTCATGCGGCGCACCCGCCGCGCTGGCTGCGCGGTACCGCGTCTTCAGCATCTCGATGAACGTCGCGATCGCGGAGCCCATGCCGGTGGGATTCCCGTGCTCAAGCACCCTGTCGTCAAACTCGAGTAGCACGGCCATCGTGCGCGGGAACGCGGTGTAAAGCAGCAGGGCCCCGAACCCCCACACGTCGGCAGTGAAGGGCTCGTATGCATGTGGAAACGCGGGTCCGCGGGCGCAGCCCACATCCGGGGCCCACTCGGCACGCCGAAAGTTGTAGGCTTCCGGCGGGGAGAACAGCGGCGTGCCCGCGGGCTCGGGGGGCGTCACACCGGGGATGAACGCGCTGCCCCAGTCAGCGATGACGGCGTCGCGGCCGTTCAGCTTCAGCAGAATGTTCTCCGGCTTGAGGTCGCCGTGCGCGATGCCGAGGGCGTGTGCGGCATGCAGGCCGTCGCCGATGTGGCCGGCGAGGCGCCAGAAGGCCTTGCGTGTTGGGGGGGATTGCTTCACAAGGGCTTCGAGGTCGAGAGCGCAGTACTCCATGCCGAGCGCGTCGACGCGGCGGACCCGCGCTCCCCCATGCGTGACGTGAACTTTCGCGACGATGGCCTTGACGCCGACGATGCAGGGGTGGTGGCCACCGGGGGCGTGGCTGTGGAGGGATGTGAGGGCCGAGGCCTCAATGGCAAGGCCAGCGTTGAGGGGGTGCTGGGGGTGGGGGAGCTTGAGGGCATAGTGCTCGTCCGGTGCGTACGGATCCTTGGGGTCGGGGAGGCTTACGTCGAGGACCTGCATGCAGGAGGGGAATAATGTGGCGAGGGGGTGAGAGGGGCTGCCGGTGCACTGCGTCGGTTGATCAACGATCCCGTGTGGACTGTGTGAACAAGGCGGCTGCAGTTCTGTGATGCAGGCAGATGCTCCCGTGCGGGAGGTTGTGTTGATGTAATCATGCAGCTACGTACACGAGTCCAGAGGCTGGGTGTGTTGTTCTGGATTTTGACTACGAGTGAATTGTCACTCATCACTCAAGTTCACCCTCGTACGAAAGGACCTCTGAGGCTGGTGCACTTGCCAGTTCGTGACCACCTCATGGCAGCCATTGAGTTGGATAGGCAGCGACGCTGCCCGGGCAGACCAGCTGTCTGAAGTAATGTAAGTTTGTATGTGCTTACTTGTGCAGGATGCATGGACTTGGTCCTCGGTGATCGATAGATGGATGCAGAGGCCATGTGAGAGAGACGACCGGGGAGAATCACAAAGACTGGAGAAGCAACTGCACGAAGGGAGCCTGCGCAGCGCTGGAGTGCCTTTGTGCGACTTCAGAAGCTCGCATGTGGCATCACATGGCGCTCCAGCGCTAGCAGGAGGTCCGTGGCCAGTCCATTAATACTCCTACTGTTCGGAGTATTCGTATACTCCTAGTGTTCGGACCCAGATCTCCATCGCAGGAGACAACGCGCAGCGAATCGAAGATGCCCGCCGGCGGGAAGTCAAGGGCGGCCCTATCCTTGAGAGCAAGCGCAGTGCGTACATCTGCCGAATCCGAAGCAGCGCTATAGCTGAAGCATGGCTGAATTATGGTCGAGCTCCAGCGCCGAATGTCATGAATCTTTCACATCGATACTTAAGTAGGCTATAACATCACGTTGAAAGGAGTTCAAGGTCAAATTAAACAGCCGGTGCGTGTGGCTGAATTACGTCGCAAGGCACTGCCAGGCAACAAGCAATCAATTGTCATGAAAAACTGCATACCAGCGCTCAAAGTACCTATACAGATCATATGCAGGATTTTGTGAGAGTTTGTCTGTGTACTTCAGAGGCTGGGCACGTACAATCGGCGGCAAGCCTCCGGGCGCGTGCTGAGACATCTGGAGGCGATGTCGCCAAAGTGGGCAGTTAGCATGCCTCTTCCGCAATACCTCAGATATTTCATACAAAAACTTGCAAAGGATTTCGTATCCGCTGTGAACGTGTTGCGTGTGTGGCGATCCCCGATTCACGCGACCGAAGTGCTGCTTAACTGTGAACATGTGTCCGAGAGCCACGAACGGCAGGAAACCCGGCAGGAAAACGGCACAGAAATGAAGCATTATGGACGACGGTATGCTGCACACGATGCTGTGTCGAAAGTTCCACGAATCATGCAGACAGCCTCGCCGATGTGCGTCACGGCCCACCAGATTCTTAAACGCACCTTCCCGTTTGCTCCACTGCCGAGCTTCTCGTTTACCATCACATCGAGCCTGTCATGTATAGGACAGCAAGGGTGAATCCTCAGCGGCGGAGCTGCCGAATCCGCGGCTTCTAACTTGAGCATGTGGGATGAAAGGCTCGTCATCGTCTTTACAGGGCTGCACCGTCAGGCAGATCTCGACGTGTTGATGACACGCTGATGTGACCTGTAAGACTCGTCGACACGAAAAGCAGACTGTGCACAGATATGCTGCTGACGGACGTATATTCGAGGATCCAGAGAGCTGAGGGATGCGTATAATGCTCCTGCGTTAAGATTGAATAGGTAACACCTCCAGCTTCGGGTCAAAGGTTAAGCACCACGTATGAGAGAATCAGCGCCTTAGGTTTCATATGTGCCTCTGCACGGGAAATTGATCACGTCGCGAGGGTCACGCGTCGTGGTGATCTGATGTTCACGCAATGCATGGTGACGCCGCCAGCTGGCGAATTGTGTCCGCGGTGTGGCATATGAGGCTGATAAAGCCGCATGCCACGTCCGCCGCCGCCGACCGCAAAGCAGGCGCCAACATCGCATGTCGCGCCCGTATAGTGCATGTGTAAAATATGCGTACATGCGTCAGACAGCACATACAATGCGCAATCGTAGCTACTAGTCAGCGACGCCGTGTCGATGACCGCGTTGGCACGGAACATGTATGCCTTGTTTCGTGCACCCCAGCCCCCGGGCAGTCAACGATCTAAGACAACATAGCGTGCGCCGTGCAGGATGTACAGCACAGATACGATATACAGCCGAGCTACCTTCTGGAAGGTATGACCATCACGACGAGGTGTTCCGCACCCCGCTTCTGCACAGTGAACTTCGCGCCCTGACAGCGCGTGGCCCTGACCGCATGCATGTACGTGCACCCCCCTACTGCGCAGCAGCAAGGGGCCAGATCGGCGGCGACGGTGGGATTCGCCTCGACGCTGCAATTGCTGAGGCGGACGGTTCATGCATAATGCGAGGCCACCCTGAGGGGCCGTCCAGGGGGGGGGGGGGGGGGGGGGGGGGGGGGGGGGGTGCAGTGGAGGGGGCCTGAGGGGGGCCAGCCGCCAACAAAGCGGGTCACATCAGGACAAATCTCCGCACACACCGCAGCACGGGGGTGCAGTATAAATGCATAGGAGCCAGGCAGATGCACACCCGCAACCGCGGTGCACATGTTGCTGATCTGGGAGCGTCCTCAGACAGACTGCCAGCGTGCTTATTAACCATGAAAGGCTTCACACGATGCAATGTTGGCCCATAAGATGTGAACTGCCTGGTGTGAGCAGAGGCAAATGTGGCCTTTTCTGAACTCAAACAAACTGCTGCCATGACAGTAGGCTCATCGAGGCATGACTCCAGGCATCCTGACCAGGCATATGGCAGCACAGCCGGTTCACGATTACCACAAAGATCTTCTGTTAGGCCTGGGGACGGTGTTATTGCGTCTGCATGACCTCGTCCTGCATCATCGATGGGACGTGCATGCAGCGGCGGGGCATACGTTTACGTATACAGTGCCACCTCTTGCGAGCATACATCTCATCTATACCGTTGAACGTCGAGCCTGTATGTTTTCCGCTCTCGTTGCGTTCGTTGCCTCGGCCCTTTGCCTCGGGCTCGTCACGCTCTCGCGTCCACTTTGCTTCCGAGCACCCATGCATGCATGCATGTAATTCAAGACGTCCGCAGAGTCCACGCATGTTGCTGAGCACACGTCAGCATGCATGAGAAAGCGCTTCTACATTGCCGAGTGTGCCGTTCAGTTCCAGCTGTAGACTCTGCATGTGTGTTTGCAGGCTGCTCTGGCTGGGGCGTCGGTGTCAGCTGCCATCCTCGAGGTTGGGGGGGCAGTCTCGGCCACCAAGCTGTTCAAGAAGAGCCTGCACCCCGCCATGCATGCGGCCCTGGACCGCCTTGCCACTGAGGGGGCATGCATTGCCGCACAGGCCGCTGCTGCGGAAGAAGAAGCCCGGGACTGCGTGGAGACGCTCGCGAAGGCGGCAGTTGCCAACGTCGTGGCACAGGCAGAGGCTGAAAGCCAGGTGAAGACGCTCGTGAAGACAGCAATTGCCAACGTCGTGGAACAATCAGAGGCCAGGGAGTGTGTGGCCAAGATGGTGCAGGCCGCAGTCGACTCTGTCCTGGCTGGCTCCGCATGCAAGGTTGCCGTTTCTGATGCCACCGAGGTATGCACACGTGACTGTTTGTTGAGATCTGCATACCTTGATGACTGCGTGTGATAATGCATACTGTGACATTTTTGTCCACAGTTTGACAGCGATTTCGCCTTGGTCCTTGTGCTTTTGTCACCATCGTCACAGCCGGGGTGTGGCGCGCAGGTGCTGGACATCCAGGAGGCCTCTGTGTCAGACGAGGACATTGGCGATGAGGTGGAAGCCCTGTGCGAGTTGTTCGTGGTCGAGTGCTGTGATGACTTTGCTGAAGAGTTCATGGATGGTGTCGATGGAAGTGATGGCGCCGTCAGCAGCTCTGCATTCTCTGAGACAACGTCATCCATCGAGGAGCCACATACGACCGACTCTCAGGAAGCCTTTGCAGCTGCAGTGGACTTCATGGCCTCAATCAGCGGCAAGGCTGCCTGCCCTGCCGATCTAGATATCGGCGCTGCCGATGAATGCACCTCGAAGAACTGGCTCAAAATGCCGAATGATTCGACAGAAGCTGAAGTGCCAATCCGCCGCCGCTCGCTTGCAGGCCAGGTGCCTGAGTTCCCACTGTCGCCCGAGGCAGATGTATTCTCTTCAGACCTGTTCGCGCCTGCTGCACAATTTGGGGACTCTGCCACCTCTCATGTGGGTGCTGCGAATGGACAAGACAATGCCCCCAAGCAACACAGCAGCAGGAAGAAGGGTGGGGCTGGGAAGAAGAGGAGCAAGGCTGCAAGGCAGGGGAAGAAGGGGAAGCATGCCAAGAAGGGCAAGAAGGGACGTGCGTAGAGCGTCAGTGTTGCGGTATTCCCTGATTTTGTTGACAGACAGTGCATCTAGATATCCAGTACAATCTGTGAGAGTGCACAGAGACGAGTGTGAAGGGTGCATAGGCACATCATGTAACCAATCTGGCGTGATAAACGAGCCGTCACAAATTCATGTGCACAGCTGTGACCTCCATGAGAAACACGGCCATTCGTTGCATCTGTTCCAAGATGCCTCGATCTTTAGGCAGTGGCTGCATGAGGATGCACTTGCCGCGCCCACATGCAGTGCAATGTTTCAAGATGAGTTCCCGGTCACATGCCGAACTGATAGGATGTGCAGATGCAGCTCAAATTTGTCTGTTTCCTCTGCCTGCGAACAAGTAATATCATTCTCCTTGATATTAGATTTCTGAATGGCCATGCTGGGTCACGCTGTATGCTGTTCAGTACATTGCTGGACCGGGAGACTGTCCATGTTTGAGATGAAATTCTCCTCCTGCAAGACTTGACTTCAACTCGTAAGTTCTTTGTCGCGAGTGCGCTGCAGCCCGCGCCAGATGGAGAGACGTCAGACTGCCGCGCATCCGTGAACAGCGTGAAGAGACTGTAATTGACGAGCTCCAAGAAAATGATTCAATCTATGCAGAATGCTAGCGGATTGTATCAGGCATTGATTTCAGTTGCCAAAGCTCCAACACAACACCTACCGAACGCGTGCCGCGTTCAAAGGATGTGGGGTGAAATGCCACCTATTTACCAAGGCATCATCTGTCCTTTTCTTTCGGTTCTACTGGTGCCATACTTACACCACCGTGAACGCCTGTGCAGGTGCAGCGATGCCCCGGCATGAGGTGTCGTCAAGTGTGTCGGTCACGCATTTGCTTCTGTCAGTGTCCAGGCCAATGTGAGCGGCGCACAAGAGACAGGTTTACACGTGCACCAAGACATTGGTCAGCACGAGGCTTTGGTCACTGTGTTCCGTGTAATGTTGAGCCTGCGAAGATAATTGAGCTAGCTATAGCCCTCACCTCCTTGAGCCCGTACATGATTGACCTGTTTTTTTATATGGGCCGAAGCTTAAGGCATCGCACATCGATTTGCCCTAATTCTTCAAGTGGCGGCATGTCGACCTTGCTTGACAAGCGGAACAGCACCTTGCGAGTCCTTAGGTATAGCGTGGGGTTACTTTCAGCTGGCGTCACTACGTATCAAAGCGTGCGTGCTGTTTGAAGAATCATTGTTGAATCTTTGACAGTTATCCTGCCCGGAGAGTCGAGGCCAGCAATGTCTCCAACGCTAGAGTAGGCGGTGCAGTGGGAAATGGGACTTGGTGGCATCAGGTGTGCCAAGACTGCAGTTGTTCAGACACTGTTACAAGGGTTCTTGTCTCCTACGACACATCTGTAAGGCACACCTGGTGTGCCTGATGCAGTGCCTTCGGAGCTGTGCGATGGCACGTTTCATTTCGGGTCTGTGATAGGGGGTCATCCACTCCCGCTAAAGGGTGGTCCCCCCCCGGGCGCGCAAAATTCGCTGCGAAACAGAGAAATTGGGGAAGGTTTCCACTTTTGTCTATGTTGAATGAACAATCGTAGTGTTTTACTTCGGAGTCTTGGGCAAAATGGGTCACAATCGCCGAAATGGCCGGTATGGTTGGGGAGAACCTCGATTTGCCGTCCTCGGCTCCCCAATGTTGCCCAGTGTCTCAGCTCCTTTCCCAATCTTTCCCAAGCTTCTTCTACAACCTTTGCTATTGTGTTATGTGGCCCCTAGACGGCCGCGCTGCATCGAATTTGTCAATTGGGAGGCAGCTGATTCGTGCACGTTGAGACGGCACGCAGGGGTAACAGTGCACGAGTGAGACAAAGCGAGTAGCTTTAACTGTGTCTATTCGAAAATTATCACACCATTTTACGTGTCTTGGCATCTGCAGTTTCAGCGCTCTCGAATCGTTCCTGTCTCTCTGACAGGGCAGCAGACGGTGACCCGGAGGTGCACCAAATGGACCCTGCTTGACAACATAAGCAAAATCACGAGAGCATATAAACTCGTTTTGTTGCCTGGACATCGACAGGAACCAAGTCACAGCCGTTCGGAGCATTTGTGCTCGTGCAGTGTGCAAGCCAATGCAGTTGCAGAGCTGAACAACGGTCGAGGCTCAAACGGGCCCACATACAGGATGCAAGTCCAAATCCTGCAGTAAGTGGCGTAGTGTGGTCGATGTGTTTAGTGAGGTGGCGAGTCTGTCGTGGAGAAATTGAGTGCCTGACATCCTCCGATGTGGGCTACTTCTCGCGAGGACGCTGTCAAACAGCGCAGAATGCCTGTTCCGACTGCTGATGTAATGGTCGTGTTTTGGTATGCGATGAGCACGTGGTTGCGTCGCGTTACGAAAGAACTGTGCGTGCAAACGTGCCATACAGCCGTCGACGCACGTAATCGGCGTTGTCTCATTGATCAACGACACTGCTTAACATATAACAAAAACACCATCGATCGACGCTTGCTTGCCGTCTCCAGCAAGTTGATTGGCAGCCGAACGACACTACGTACTGTACACACTGTGTCGGGTCACCCGCATACAACGGAAATACACCAACCACAAAGATAGCAACATATTATAGCTTATTTATGGCGTGGTTCGTGTTCTGGAAGCAAAGGCGAGTGATTGGGGACGTTATCTCTTCGTTCTGTCGATATTGGGGAGAATGGCTGATTTGTGCCGAAAAGGGTACGTACCTTGGGGACTTTTCCCAAGACTGAGATCGAACACTACGAGTTCCCAACCTACCTAAACAATAGTGGAAACCTTCCCCAATTTCTCTGTTTCGCAGCGAATTTTGCGCGCCCGGGGGGGGACCACCCTTTAGCGGGAGTGGATGACCCCCTTCTGTGATCCTGTGCGCAGACCAATATCCCGTGGACGGAAGAGAGCGCAGCAAGTCAGTTCTTCAAGGACTCGTTACATTTTTATATGCTGTTGGCACATGCATGCAGGGTGAATCATCCACAAAGTAGACGCCATCGAGCCGGTCTTGCACCTGGGCAGTGCTGGTCACCTCTTGTCTTGCGCTCGGCGTGCTATTGCGTGTGGCCTGCCGTGGGATCGCGACCGGGGAATTTGAGCGGGCCGGGCTCGGGTTTGGGAATCGGGGGTCAATTGCAAGGTGCACGGCTGAGCGGGGTGGTGTGCGGGTGATGGGCGGGGTGGGTTTTGCTGGGGGAGGCTGGGGCCTCTCCGGGATTGCTGTAGGTGTCTCTGGGTGTGGCTTTGCGGCCTGGGCTGCGGCCGGGGCACGTGCTGCCATGTGCAGTTGCATGGGTGTGTGGCATATGCTGCGTGTTGCTGGTTGCATGGGTGAGCGGTTTCTCTGGTTGTTGCGTCCGATGCAACCCGCCTCGCTCACCTTGTCCTTGTAACACATTAAAGGCGAGAAGCCGGTGCATGAGGCACGGCCGGGAGCGGTGCACGTGGTGGCTTGGCCAAACGGCTGCTGCAGCGGAGCACACATGCATGCACACTGTGTGGTTGGCGTGATCCCGTTGAACCGTTGCGTTCTGGAAAGTAATTTCAGGATGATGCCGCATTGGCGACACGCGCAGTGCTCTACAGCTGGACTTTTCCTGGCGGGAAATGCGACGGCTCGCTCCGCTCGCCGTCGGTAACTCGCCCCTTTTTTTCATAATTTGTCGGCACACCGATCAGCATGTAGAGCCCTGGACACGCGGCGGTCGCCGCCTGTGCAAAGTAAACAGGATTCAAATGGATGACACTGTCACACTGTGCTGGTCGCGAGCACTGCGTGGTGCCCCCGTTGTAGGTTACAGCGTCCGCCTGCTTTCAGGAGCGTGCTGCGCACATGCCCGCCGTCGGCCACACCACAGTCGATGTTGCCGACTTCTCTCGTGCAAAAGTCGCTGTGCATGTACGAGTGGGCCGATGTTTTATATGCGTGCATGCTCCTGCCGGCGCACATTGCAAGCTGGCACCCTAGGGTTGTGTTTTGGGGTGACATTGGTGTTGCTGGCAGTGAGGTCTAGCTTCAGGTGAAGCACAGCATAATTCATAGCATGCACAGCGCTGCAAGCGCACACATTAACTACACTGTTACATGGCTTCTTCATTTGACTACCCACACAGGACCTGCCTACCATACCTACATCTACTGGCGCGGACCGCGCATCAAATCATCGTTCGTTCACCCATCCTTGTCATGTATGCTCCGAGTAGTAGTTCCTGGTCACGCTCGACCTTGACAGGGCGGCACAGCAACACTCGTGACACCCATACCCACAACTCCATACCACAACCTCCGCAGGCGTCAAAACCCAGAACAGATCTGCGAGACAATAGAGCTGTACCGGTATGCCCATGCCCATCGATTCACCATATAGTCACTAGCTTCTCACTTCGCTGTGAGACAGCCCACACCTCAGTTGGTGCGCAATGCACTCTTCTCAGTAATATAAGAGAAAGTTCCCGCAAACGATCGTCAGCCTGTCATTCTGGTTATTTGAAACACGGAATATATCCGTGCAGTATATTATTGGCACACCCGTCTCCAGCCCCGCTACGAAGCATGATGTTTCTTCACGGAGGGTCCACACAACCAAGCACACGTGTCCTCATCTGAGGGGCTGTGTCTGCCACGGCAGCGCTTGCGGCGGGCTACAGTTGCGGTGGGAGCCGCGGCAGTGTCGGGGGCGGGGGCGACGCTGGAGGGGGTACCGCAGGCGCCGGCGGCGCGACACTTCGAGACCGGCGCGGCAGCGGGGGCGTCTTCGGTGGAGCAGCGGAGGCGCTTGAGGCCGGGCTGCGCGGCGATCATGCGCGCCTCGGTGCGGGGAGACACGCGCCGCGGCTGCTCGGGCTTCCCCCTCTTTTTCTGTACTGTGCCCTCTGCAGCCTTGCCTGCACAGAGACATACGGAATAAGAAGGGACATGGCCAGCGATACAAATTTAGGAGGGGTGGAGAGAAAGAAGTGTGTAGGGAAATTCTCTTGGAAGGGCCGGGGGTGGGGATTGGATGTGCTAGTACAGCTGAGGCCGTGAAGTATGCATGCGACGAGCGGCACGTGCCAAACTCTAACATGAAGGACACATAGCATCAAACAAACAAGGCAATCGAGTTGATCACAGACCATGAGTTCACGGTGCAGGAGCGGCTCAGCCGGTGTGAGCTCAGGCCCGGCAGGTGCGCAGTGCCCATCACCCAGGCGTGATCCGTTATGACAAGCAGAACTCAAAACGTTGTCCATGAAGTTGTGCCTAATGCCGGTAGCTCGCACCTTGCAGCTTACTAGTAGAGTGCGCCCACATGCCTGCCGTTGCCACGATATACTTCAATTGCAGATCCCCAGGCCGGCCCGCACTCGCAACGCCGTCTGCGCGCGCATAGCTGGGGCTGCACGTGAATCGCCCTTGTGCACTTGCATCTGAACTGCCGGATAGCAGCGACACATGCACCCTACCTTGAGCGCGGGGTGGTGTCGCCGGTGGCGCGGGGGAGGCGCTTCGGGGGCCACAGGGAGACTCAGATGCTCTTGTGGATGGGAGTGCCTCCGGCTTCGACGCGACAACAGGCTCCGTGGCGGATGCGGCGGGAAGGGTCGGGATGCCGGGGAGGGGGGCCAGGAGGCCCTCCCAGGCAGGCACTGCGGCGGAGGCCATGCATGGGAGGCCGGGGAGGCGGGATGGCTCTAGAGGGGAAGCAGGGGAGGTGAGCGTAGGGGTGGGGGCGGCATGGACGGCGCACGCCGGAACGGTGGCTGTGGGGGTTGCCGAAGGTGGGGGCCCTGCTGTGGCGGGACCGGCGACGGTGAGGGCCACAGGAGCGCCCTGCACAGGGTCCCAAACGAGTCAACAACAGCCTGTGCGGCGACGTCGCGGCGAGGTCTCGAGTTCGGCGACGATGCATCGTGCATCGTGCATGACGTACGCATGCATATGTTTACGCGGAGGCACTTCGTCGTGGAGCACAGCAGGCATCCGCAGCGTGCGGCTGCAACAGACTGTCACACAGCCTCCGCAAGGTGGAGGCTTGAGACGGTTGAATGTGGTTTTGACAGGGCGTGCAGGTCGCGCATGATGTATGCATGTGGTACTGCTGCCGCCGCGATCGCGCTCGAGCTCGTCGCGGCTACAGCAGACACAACATCGCACAGCACAGCACAGCACAGCATAGCACAGGTCCGGGTAGCAGCGCACCGCAGATGCAGGAGGCACTGGAACCTGCGGCAGTGAACGGCGGGCCATCTCCGCCAGCTCCTCGTCATCGTTTCTCCACGCCTGATCCTGGTCCGTGAGCGCATCGGCATCATTGTCGTCATGCACGGCCGCCACCTCCGCAGCCTGCCCCGCGGCCACGAGCCACCGCACCATCTCTAGGGTGCACCGCTCCGCCGGGTCCTCAACAAACACCCGCTGGACGATCTCGGCGAACGGCTCATGCGGCGCACCCGCCGCGCTGGCCGCGCGGTACCGCGTCTTCAGCATCTCGATGAACGTCGCGATCGCGGAGCCCATGCCGGTAGGGTTCCCGTGCTCAAGCACCCTGTCGTCAAACTCGAGTAGCACGGCCATCGTGCGCGGGAACGCGGTGTAAAGCAGCAGGGCCCCGAATCCCCACACGTCGGCAGTGAAGGGCTCGTATGCATGTGGAAACGCGGGCCCGCGGGCGCAGCCCACATCCGGGGCCCACTCGGCACGCCGAAAGTTGTAGGCTTCCGGCGGGGAAAACAGCGGCGTGCCCGCGGGCTCGGGGGGCGTCACACCGGGGATGAACGCGCTGCCCCAGTCGGCAATGACGGCGTCGCGGCCGTTCAGCTTCAGCAGAATGTTCTCCGGCTTGAGGTCGCCGTGCGCGATGCCGAGGGCGTGTGCGGCATGCAGGCCGTCGCCGATGTGGCCGGCGAGGCGCCAGAAGGCCTTGCGTGTTGGGGGGGATTGCTTCACAAGGGCTTCGAGGTCGAGAGCGCAGTACTCCATGCCGAGCGCGTCGACGCGGTGGACCCGCGCTCCCCCATGCGTGACGTGAACTTTCGCGACGATGGCCTTGACGCCGACGATGCAGGGGTGGTGGCCACCGGGGGCGTGGCTGTGGAGGGATGTGAGGGCCGAGGCCTCAATGGCAAGGCCAGCGTTGAGGGGGTGCTGGGGGTGGGGGAGCTTGAGGGCATAGTGCTCGTCCGGTGCGTACGGATCCTTGGGGTCGGGGAGGCTTACGTCGAGGACCTGCATGCAGGAGGGGAATAATGTGGCGAGGGGGTGAGAGGGGCTGCCGGTGCACTGCGTCGGTTGATCAACGATCCCGTGTGGACTGTGTGAACAAGGCGGCTGCAGTTCTGTGATGCAGGCAGATGCTCCCGTGCGGGAGGTTGTGTTGATGTAATCATGCAGCTACGTACACGAGTCCAGAGGCTGGGTGTGTTGTTCTGGATTTTGACTACGAGTGAATTGTCACTCATCACTCAAGTTCACCCTCGTACGAAAGGACCTCTGAGGCTGGTGCACTTGCGAGTTCGTGACCACCTCATGGCAGCCATTGAGTTGGATAGGCAGTGACGCTGCCCGGGCAGACCAGCTGTCTGAAGTAATGTAAGTTTGTATGTGCTTACTTGTGCAGGATGCATGGACTTGGTCCTTGGTGATCGATAGATGGATGCAGAGGCCATGTGAGAGAGACGACCGGGGAGAATCACAAAGACTGGAGAAGCAACTGCACGAAGGGAGCCTGCGCAGCACTGGAGTGCCTTTGTGCGACTTCAGAAGCTCGCATGTGGCATCACATGGCGCTCCAGCGCTAGCAGGAGGTCCGTGGCCAGTCCATTAATACTCCTACTGTTCGGAGTATTCGTATACTCCTAGTGTTCGGACCCAGATCTCCATCGCAGGAGACAACGCGCAGCGAATCGAAGATGCCCGCTGGCGGGAAGTCAAGGGTGGCCCTATCCTTGAGAGCAAGCGCAGTGCGTACATCTGCCGAATCCGAAGCAGCGCTATAGCTGAAGCATGGCTGAATTATGGTCGAGCTCCAGCGCCGAATGTCATGAATCTTTCACATCGATACTTAAGTAGGCTATAATATAACGTTGAAAGGAGTTCAAGGTCAAATTAAACAGCCGGTGCGTGTGGCTGAATTACGTCGCAAGGCACTGCCAGGCAACAAGCAATTAATTGTCATGAAAACTGCATCCCAGCGCTCAAAGCATCCATAGAGATTATATGCAGGATTTTGTGAGAGTTTATCTGTGTACTTCAGAGGCTGGGCACGTACAATCGGCGGTAAGCCTCCGGGCGCGTGCCGAGACATCTGGAGGCGATGTCGCCAAAGTGGGCAGTTAGCATGCCTCTTTCGGAGTACCTCAGATATACAATATACACACTGGAAAAGGATTTCGGATGTGCTGCGCGCATGTTGTGTGCGTGGCGATCCCCGATTCACGCGACCGAAGTGCTGCTTAACTGTGAACATGTGTCCGAGAGCCACGAACGGCAGGAAACCGGCACAGAAATGGTGCATTATGGACGACAGTATGCCGCACACGATGCTGTGTCGAAAGTTCCACGAATCATGCAGACAGCCTCGCCGATGTGCGTCACGGCCCACCAGATTCTTTAACGCACCTTCCCGTTTGCTCCACTGCCGAGCATCTCGTTTACCATCACATCGAGCCTGTCATGTATCGGACAGCAAGGGTGAATCCTCAGCGGCGGAGCTGCCGAATCCTCGGCTTCCAACTTGAGCATGTTAGATGGAAGGCTCGTCATCGTCTTCACAGGGCTGAACCGTCAGGCAGATCTCGACGTGTTGCTGACACGCTGAAATGACCTATGAGACTCGTCGACACCAAAGGCGGACTGTGCACAGATATGCTGCTGACGGGCGTATATTCGAGGATTCAGAGAGCTGATGGGTGCGTATAATGCTGCTGCGACAAGATCGACTAGGTGATGCCTCAAGATTCAGGTGCAAGATACACCTTGCGTATGAGAAAACCAGCGCCTTACGTTTCGTGACTCTTCACGTGCAGTTGATCACGTCGCGAGGCTCACGTGTGGGGTGATCTGATGTTCACACAATGCATGGTGATGCCAGCTGGCGATGTGTGTCCGCGGTGTGGCATGAGGCTGAGAAAGCCGCATGCCACGTCAGCAGCCGCCAACATGGCATGTCGCGCCCGTATAGTGCATGTGTAAAATATGCGTACATGCATGCGACGCATATGCGTCGGACAGCGTACAGAGATAAAATGCGCAATCGTAGTCAGCGACGCCGTGTCAATGATCGCGTTGGCATGGAACATGTATGTATGCCTTGTTTTGTGCGCACCAGCACCCGGGCCGTCAACGATCTAAGATAACGTGCGCCGTGCAGCTGCAGGATATACAGAACAGATACGGGATACAGCCGTGCTACGTTATGGAAGGTATGACCATCGTGACGATATGTTCTGCACCCTGCTAGCGGCATGCTTCTGCACAGTGAACTTGGCGCCCTGACAGCGCGTGGCCCTGACCGCAAGCATGTACGTGCACCCCCCCCTACTGCGGCGCAGCAAGGGGCCAGATCGGCGGCGACGGTGGGATTCGCCTCGACGCCGCAATTGCTGAGGCGTACGGGGCATGCATGATGCGAGGCCACGCTTTGGGGCCGTCCAGGGGGGGGGCAGTGGAGGGGGCCTGAGGGGGGCCAGCCGCCAACAAAGCGGGTCACATCATGACAAATCTCCGCACACACCGCAGCACGGGGGTGCGGCATAATTGCATGGGAGCCAGGCAGATGCACACCCGCAACCGCGGTGCACATGTCGCTGATCTGGGAGCGTCCTCAGACAGACTGCCAGCTGGCGCGCACACAAGGCGGCGGCGGCCTTGTGACACATTGCACGGAGGCTGGCGGCTGGCGTCTCATTGCGCCTGTGGGCATCGCATGCATGGCGGACTCATGTAGGGCGCGCCACTGCTGGATCTGCTGAGGCGCATTGCAGGCGACCGGCACAAGCGCAACAAATGTGGCCGCCGGCGGGAGCTCCAGAGCCCTAGGGCTCTGGAGCATTCACCTTGGTGCGGCTCAAAGACATTCGGACGCATTGGCCCGGCCGCGTTCGCCCTCCTCAATCAGCTTGCTGCAGGATGGGGCGCGGCTTCCCGGCGGCTGTCCTGGGAGAATGCGATGCGCGACCTGTTCACGACGCTGTGCCATGCGGTGGCTCGGCAGGTGCACGCCGCTGCCCGCTGTTGGCACATCATGCGGGCACGGCAGTTTTGACTGGGCTAGAGGACACGCTCGATCACCTCACGCCGCTCACGGGCCACCCAGCCTGAGCGGCAGCACGCCTCCGCCGTGGCTGCCTATCGGGCCGTTGACGCTGCTCGCACGCACGGCCTCGTTCGCTTTATTGCAGTGGCAGCACTGGCTTGCCATTAGCCCCAAATGGCGTTGCGCTCGGCGTGCGGTTGCGTGTGGCCTGCCGTGGGATCACGACCGAGGGGATTTCAGCGGGCCGGGCTCGGGTTTGGGGATTGGGGGTCCAGGTGCACGGCTGAGCAGGGTGGTGTGCTGGTGATGGGCGGGGCGGGTTTTGCTGGGGGAGGCTGAGAGGCCCCAGGGATTGCTGCAGGTGTCTCTGGGTGTGGCTTTGCGGCCTGGGCTGCGTGTCCTTTCAGGGCTCTGGATCCGGGCTGTGGGACAGGGTGCGAGTTGGGGTGGGCGTGCGGGGGAGATTGTGGGTGTGGGCCCCGGGGTATGGGAGCCTGTGTGTGAGTATGGCTGCAGCCAAGGCGGGTGCGGCCGTGTGCAGTTGCATGGGTGTGTTGGTATGTGCTACGTGTCGCTGCACTAGGAGAATGGCGACATTGCGAGACGGATCCGGGTGTCGTCCGACAGATTCGGATAGGCCGTTGACTCTCCGTCACTTCTCGGCAGCGTTCCGATGTCACCGGATCCGAGGTGCTTGGACTTTGGCGCCGTATTATCCGTTGACACGCCCATTATCTGCCGGACCGTGCTCGTATACTTGGCATCTGCTGGTCAATGCGGGCGATGCTGTCATGCTACGAGGCCACGTTGGACCACGCTATTGCGCACAGTGGATGGGCAGATACAATATTACTACGATTCGTTTTGCATCTTAGATGGCTAGTATCAACGACGGTGCTATAGCATGTTCGAGTTGGACGGCATGAGCCAGACTTTGGGCAGGTGACGTTGTGGCCAGAACTTGGAGGCGGCGGGCACTGTATTCTTGGATGTTTTATTTGATCAGGACGAATAGTCTGCAGTTCTGGCGCGGCAGCAGGTAAAACAGTGTTATGCGAGGGTCGTCGCGCTGCGAATGCCTGCTGAGGAAGGTTCCAATACTTTTCCGATAACGCATGCATGCGCTGGTCCAGAGTGGCCATTCGCCGAATGGCTACTCTGGTGGAATGACGTAATCCGGTCTGTGACTGGGTGTTGTGCGAGGGTCGTCGCCCTGCGAATGTCATGCCAGTGATGACGGGGAGATTTCACTTTTGCTCGAGTCAACGCATGCATGCGCTGGTCCAGAGTGGCGATTCGCCGAATGGCCACTCTGGTGGAATGACGTCATCCACCCATCCGAGAGAGCACGATGCAGCTGCTTTGGTGCCCTCGAACCTGACTCTTGCAGAAGGACAGGATAGATCTATCTAAAGCCTGTTGAGGCAGGATTGTATTGATCGCGTGCGTTCTTAGCAGACCTGGTGTTGCACTTTGAGGCAGTCGGAAGGACGACGAGTTTAAACGCATATTTGCGCAGCTTGTGAGTAGTTATCGCTTTAGCGAAACAGCATTTGATCTCCTACTGTGGCCTTTAGTCATGGATCCGCGCCATTCGGCAGCTGTGGCAGGCCTGCCAAGTACCCAACATGGGGTGACTTCCGCGCGCAGCGCAGACTTACTGGTCGGCCGTATGCGCACTAGGAGAATCCCAGTAGTGGGATCGTTTATTACTAGAGACGGGCGTTTTACGGACCGTGCCCGCGTCGGTGGCTCAAGTGGTCCAGCATCCGGGCCTGGGGTTGATGTGTGGTGGGGCCTGGGGTTGGTATTGCGGGACGCCGTGGTCGCCAGTCGGGACGAGGAGCTGGGTACGGCCAAGGAGGTGATCATTACAGCCTGCCTCCTGTTCGCCGGCTGGCTCCACGAGCAGACTCTGCTCGTGTCCTCGTGGGAGGGACAGGGGAAGACCCCAGTTGGGTGTACGGAGCCCCGGAGGTGGAAGCCTCTGAAGGGAACGACGGAGGTGTGTGCCTGTTGGGCAGGTGGGCGGTATCACATGTTCATGACCTGCACCCTCGCTCTGCTGCGACCGCCTGTTTGACTGACACCGCCTGTTCGACTGACAAGGGGCCCAGCCGGTGTGCGGAGTGGGTGAGGAGTTAGTGCCACCAGCCGGTGCCACCAGAGTTAGTGCCACCACCTGTGCAGGTTAGGGTGACCGGCCAGGTAACCGATTCAGGCGTCCGGACAACAGCAATCACCGAGGCAAGAGATCCGGAGCTGGCCCAGCGCTTTGAGATCCCACACGCCAACGTGGGGGATAAGCGCAAAGGCCCGGACCCCCCGCCTCCTGACGGTGTGCTCACGTTCCATCTGCGGCAGTCAGTCCCTTTGGCGCCCCCGCGTGCGCGCCAACACCACCGCGTTTGTACGTAGTTGCAGTACCTGTAGTTCATTGGCGTGTCCCAGAGGTCCTGGGTAAGGCACTTAATCGGAGTCGTCGGTGCAGTGTTCTGGTGCTCAACACCCCGACACATTGTGTGGGCATGGGCTTCGTACGTCTCCGGCCTGTCCCCACATGCCACAAAACTGTGGACCGCCGGGAAGCAGAGTGCCGCGGAGGGGGGGGCCGAGGCAGGCCGGAGCAGGGAGAGACCCACCTCCAACCTTCCAGAGGGACTCAACCCTCTGGTAGCGTGGGTGCTGTACGAAAACGCACACTGCAGCCGTTTCAGCCGCATGAACGAAAAGCTGCTCCAGCCGGCCGATTCGGTAGCCCGGCACATTGGGGACCGGTGTCACGCAATGCTGGCCAACACAAATGGGGTCCCTGCCACCCCGGTGTACCAGCTGACCTCGGGCGCCCCGGTCTTAGCGGACGTGGAATCCTTCCACTCTGACCTCATCCACGCGCTCGTGCGCTCCTGACTGACACTTTTGCGGTGTCGTTTGGCAGCATTGCATGTATGCGTGCGGGTTGTTGTACGCAGGGCACTGCCTTCACTCGCGCATGCATGGTAGTGGCTGTGGTTTCCCCGTCACGAGTGACACCTCTGTCCTACCCTGACACAGGGCTTCGCTCGAGTTGTCCAGCAGACCTCCTTGTGTGCAGGATATGAAATGCCTCGGCGACCTTGTGTCCGCCGTTTCCACTCTAACACCCTGGGTGTTGGCTTATGCGGCGGAGCACCCGCTGTTCGATAGGTCAGGGGTGCGATGCGCCGATGTTCTGTAAGTGTTAGCTTGACCTGCGTGACTTCGTTATGCTATGGCTTCCACCAGTTTGTCCATCCCCCCGGGCTGGTTAACACCTTGTTCTAACCGTGCAGGGAGACCGAGTTGCCCGAGCCCTCCGCCCCATGTGGAGCTCTGTCCACAACTGCTACTCCCAAATTATGGGAGCATGTGTAGGGCTGCGGCGAACCACCGAGGACCTGGCGGAATTCGCCGAAAGTGGTGTCCACCTCTTCATGCATGCCTTCCGGCGCCTCGTCGCTGCGGCAGTGACCGGCCATCCTGGGGCGCCTGTCCTGGAAACGCGGTGCCAAGAGGACGTTCCAGCGATGGAGCCCACCCTCCTGGATCCTGCCTTTGCCGCCATCCTGGTGTGCGTGGTGAATACAAGCGGTGCGCAGTCTCCTTTTCTTTTGCCATGGTGCCAGTGCACTGTACAGTGCTGCCTTGTAGTAGCCCCTCGTGTGGGACAAGCCAATCATGAGCAGGCGTTGCGGACACCTGAAGCACACGGCGCGTGCAGCCTTGGTGAAGTCGGGGTACGGTCTTCCCGTCAAGAAGTTGGTGGACGAGCTGCTGCCCTTGTGCGCTTCCCACACGCTCTGGCACTGGGCGCTCCGGAGCTGGCGGCACCTGAGTGTGGCGCATAAAGTCTCCGCGGGGAGCAGTTCGGGCAGGCCGGTCTCCACGACCCCCGTTCGCCTAAGGCCAGGGACGTTCCCTGAGATCAAGGACTGGGGATACGCCGGCGCTGTGGAACTGGCAAAGCTGTCAATCGCCAAAGGAATGCAGAGTCCAAGCTGCTACAAGTGCGCACACCCCGTAAGCCGTGTGTTTCTGTGCCAGCGGGTCTCTGTTTACTACATTGCTGTGTCTTTTGCCTGTACCACGTGTCCCAATTTGTTATGAAATACCCTGTGGCCACTTCAGTGTATCTTTCTTTGGGTGCAAATCTGGTACTTGTGCAGTGCCGAGCTCGTCCACATACCCGCGGCCATCCTCGCCGCTCTCCCGGAGGACAGCCGCCACCCCCCTGTCATACCACCAAGTGCCGGCACGGGGGGGGTCGGCGTCGGGCGCAGTGCAGCAGAGAAGGCTGCTGCTGACAAGCGCGTTCGTGTAGCCGTTGGGAAGGCTGGAGTGGGGAGGGTTACCGGCGCGGGACGCACCGGTGCACGCGGTAAGGCTTTGTTGCTGCGCAAACTGGGCGCCCGGAAAGCCGAAAAGGGAGCCACGGCTGCCAGTGCCCCCGAGGACAGCGACAGCGACACTGAGGAGTCCGGTGGGCGGGGGGGGACCCCCACCCCTCCAACCGGGGGGGCAGCGGCTCCTAACCCGCTCGGCAGCGCTGCCCCAGTTGTGTCCGGGCAGGGAGGACCAGCTCCGCAGCCAAGGGTGGGCGGGGGGGCAGCGGCACCTAAGCCGCTCGGCAGCGCTGACGCAGTTGTGTCCGGGCAGGGAGGACCAGCTCCGCAGCCGAGCGGGGGCGGGGGGGCAGCGGCTCCTAACCCGCTCGGCAGCGCTAACGCAGTTGTGTCCGGGCAGGGAGGACCAGCTCCGCAGCCGAGCGGGGGCGGGGGGGCAGCGGCTCCTAAGCCGCTCGGCAGCGCTGACGCAGCTATGTCCGGGCAGGGAGGACCAGCTCTGCAGCCGAGGGAGGGCGGGGGGGGTGAGGATGGCCTGGTGCCTGATCCAGCAGAACCCGGAGAGTTTCAGTCCACAGCGCCAGCAGCCGGCAGGCCGCCCGAGTCGCTGGCTCCTGTCATGCCGCCGGGCCTTGCAGCGCCGTCTGCTGTAGCTGCAGCACTTCCATCGGATGGGGCATGTGCCCCAGACGACCTGGGATGGGGTCTCAGGATGCCGGTCCGCCCGAGCGAGGTGAGTGCCGTGCCTACTGCTGCACAGCCGGGTGGGGCCCCAAGCCGAGTTGCATCGGCAGGGCCGGGTTTGGCCAACCCATCTTCCCCTCAGGCGGGACCAGCGGCATTCGGGGCAAGGGAAGCTGTCGGTGGCCATGGCGATGGTCTTGATGCTGCTTGTGCCATCACCGACTATGCATCAGCCATCGCCTTCGCTGTTCGTCTTACAGATGAAGCATCGGACGGTCTTTCCAGTCTGGGCCTTGACGGTGAGTCGGATGATGATCAGGCGGGTGAGGAACTCATGCCGGGGCCCCCGCCATCCCAGGGCATCCACCTGCAGGATGATGAGGGCAGCCTGCAGCTGACCGTGGACCAGTGTCCCGCAGCGCAGCAAACCCACCTGCGGGTGGACGCCTACATAGACACCTCGCAGGCACATGGAATAGGGCGCCCTGCTCAACTGCGGCTCATCGTGGTGGCCTGCGAATGCATGATGATGAGTAATCCCAGGCTGCAGACGGATCCGGAAGCGCTGACTTCCAGCCTCATGTCGGTGATTCAGCTGTATGGGCTTCAGCCCGACGATGCCACTGTCAGAGAGGTCATCCAGCTTTTCCGACGGGTATGCTCCGTCATTTTCAATTAACTTGCCCTGAACGTGACAGCTGTTTGCCCCAGCCCCCTACTGTTGCATATGCTCCCCGTACCCATAACCTGTACCGCCGCTCCGCCCTGCCCCCGCCTTGTCCTCTATCAGTAGTTCCTACGGCGTGACGCTTCTCCAAGTGCAGGGACGCCAGACTACCTGCCGGAGCACTGTAAAGGAGTGCCCGGCGGTCGAAGATGCACTACAGGGGGTATGTGGGCATGCAGCAGGGTTCCGTGACTAGGTGTGGGAGGGGGGGGGGGGGGGGGGGGGGGGGGGGGGGGGGGTGCCTTGGGGTTTGACGTGCGGTTAAGCCTTGTTTTGTTGGGCGTATGGAGGCAGCCATTCTGTGCTGTCGAAGCTGGTTTCTCAGTTTCTGATGATGATCCTTGGAATACTAACGAATGTATGCTGTTGGCATGCTGTACATCAGTACATATTTGACAGAGCGGCTGCGTGAGCGTGGGTATCAAATGTTGAGCTTTTCTTAGGCCTCTACAATTGTACTCAATACACTGCGAACAAGCTACCCTTCGTCCTTCACATCATAGCTGAAGCGTATCGTTTCTGTATTGTCGAGTGTACAACCTGTCCAATATGTGACATATTGGAAGTAATCATATTGCAAATATACAAGTACAGCACTCGGTGTACAACTTCTGGTGTATCCGTTGTAATGATAGGCAGTCCACCACCCAAGGTCGAGATTTGACATGTCTACCTCTACAGTAGCCCCTTCGCCAAAGGGTCCCTGTGGCCACCGCCCCATTTCCTATGGCCTACAGTAGCAGTGGCACATACAGGATCCCTGCCACCTGACTGGCGAGCACACCACCGGCTGCTTGGCTATGCCTGTGATCCTACCGGCGATGATGTCCACGTCTTCATGGCTCAGCGACGCAGTTGCAGGTTCTTGGCCATTAACTGGTTGTATTGCCTGCAGAGTGTTTTGACGTGCGGCTTTGCTTCCTCCATGAAGGCGTCAAAACTCGCTCGGAGATACCACTGCCTGCATTCAGGTAGTCCCTCGTGTGAGACGGTCTTGATACAGCGGCGTTGCGGTTTGGGGGAGCAGCTCTCCCGAGATTCTGAATACTTAATGGGTCTGCTACCCCTGTGGAACCCTACTGCGCCGAGATGCATCGAGGGAAACAGGTAGCCCTGCTCATCACAGTTGGGTGTGGAGGTGCATACCTCAACTCCTCTTCGGTCTTGTTTGAAAAGGGCGGAGACTGGAGGTGGCGGTCCCATCTCGCGTCGGCTAGAATGTTGGTGGCATCCTCCGCGGATAGGCGGCCCAGCTCATCGCCACCTCTCCCACCCCGGTGCCACTCTTGTATGAGTGCCCGGGTTACGAGGATACGGTACAAAACCGCGTGTTGCACGGTGATGCGCTTAGTGCGAACAACGATTCTTCGAGTCACTTCCACGCCGTGCTGATCACTGCGCACCATGTCCCCCCCCTCCTGTCGCATCTCGCTCATAGCCTGGCATACCGCGTCCGCCATTAAAGCTGTGTAGACCCCGCAGTCGTGGCCGTTCGGTTGCTGCGGGACTCCGGCGACCTGCACTCCACAGTGGGGTCTGGTGGGGGACTGAGGTGACATCGGGTAACCGATGCAACGTACGGTCCAGAACGATGGAACGGCCCAGTGGGGTGCTGTCAGGGGTGGGGCCGGGATGCGGATTGTAATGGGGCTACAAGGTCATTTGTTGATTCATCCGACTCGCTGTACGCAGATTTCCGGGACTGCTAGGCCTCGTTCTAAGCTGCGTGTATAACAGTGAGATTCGAACCTTCGACAACTTCAGCATTATCCTCGCCGTTCCTTTTGTCGGCCGGGTGACCAATCTAAGGTTGTGTCGCCGGCCCTGTCCTGGCGGCAGTGACAGGGGCTTTGGGGGGGGGTTGGCGTGAGCGGGGGCCCTGCCCTCCGCCTTGTCGAGAGCCCTGCACAGGGCCTCGCTTAGGGCGTCCTGCACCCGCTCAGCTGTGCCCGGCCCGGCTTCCGTGAAGCTGTCAAAAAACAACATACTCGGGGTGTTGCCTTGTAGCATGAGCCCTGCATCAAGCTAGCACAATGTGTGTTGACAGTCAGGGGCCTCCCCGCCGGGTGAGAGGACGATATGCCCACCTAACACTCTGCACAGGCATGGTCAGCCGAGGGAGCGTACATGGATGCCATACGACAGCCAACGCCCAGTGGCCGTTCCGCGGGACTGGGACGAGGATGCAATCGTGTTCGAATGCATGCGCTCCGTGCAGCCAGCTCCCCAAGGCGACGGAGCGGCTTTCAGTCCATTCTGCTCCCGAATCCCCAATGCACACCCTAGCCATGTTCAGGCTAGGCACTGCGATGACACCCCCACCTGCCAGCTGCACACATCTAGCACAAGCATAATCTACGTGGGTCGACTCCAGCCACTCCTCGGGCCAGCCTCTCCCGAGGGCATCCAAGCTCACCACCACAAACACCCTAGCTTCCCCGAAGTGACCCAGCTGCACCGAGACTCCCCCCGTCGGTAGAGATGGCTCGTCGTCTTCGCCGGAGGAAATCTCCGTCGCAGGTTCCCCCTCATGCAACTGTACGGCGCCAGCTCCTGGAGCAATGGGCGACCACAGCTGCTTCAGTTTCGCCCGAGGCTTGGCTGGCAGGTTTGAAACCCACGCCGGAGGATCAGGCAAAGGCGGGGCAAGATGTGCGACGGACAACACCCCGCCACCTTCAGCCATGGTAGCAGCATCTCGTTCGGCCGCTCCCGGGTGGGGGGCAGGCAGCCTCGGCCCCACCAGTCCGGGGGTAGCCCCGGACGGGTCGGCGGGTGGCTGCGCCGTGGGGTCTGCGCCGCCGGGGATGGGGGTGGCCGCGCTGTACCCGGCCGCATTGGGGGCAATGGGGCCACGCCCGGCAGACGGGCCCGCGCCCGCTACCACCCCTCCACCAGGGTAGTGGGGGGTGTCGATGTGACTGACGTCCTCTCCTGCTGCTGGGAGAGGCTCTTGGTTGGACCCACCTGGCAGCACAGACGCCTTGGGCGCGGGCGGGGCGGCCTGTGATGGACCCAAGCCCTCCAGCGGTGGGGGCAGACATCCGGTGGTCCTGGAGGGTGGGGAGGCAGGTGCCTCTAGGGTGCCGGGCTGTAGTTGCTCAGGCGGCTCTGCTGTCTGGGGCCCCCCATCGGTGTGGGGGTTCGCGTGCTCCCCCCCTTTGGCTGCCTGACTTCCCAAGGCCCGCTCTACTGCGGCAGCACCCCCTCGCCTGCCACGATGACCCCCCCTTCGCAGCTGAGCTGGCTGTTGTAGGCTCTGCCCACGACTAAGGGCATGCCCACCCCGAACCGGCCTCCCCCTGTACCCCCTGAGCCGCTGACCACGCCCTCCCCTGGCCCCGCCCTCCGATGCACTGCCGACGCTGGAATCAGCCTGCACCGAAGCACGGTCCTCCTCGGGTCCCGAGGTTATGGCGTGCCTCGGAACTCCCACCGGACTCGAGCGAGCGGCGTCCCCCAGATCGATCTGCACTGACATCCTCGGTGCCTGTAGCGGGGCCTCCGTTACTGCAGCCGCTGGCCACTTCGGTACCGGATTCCGCGGAGCCGTGGACTCCCGCTCTACCCATTCCCGTATCCTCTCTGTCCCGCCTGTGAGCAGCACACGCTCGCGGGCGCCGCCGGCATCCTCCCCCACTCCCACCGTGTCCAGGCACGATCTATACAACACAATCTCTGGGGGCTCGCACGGGGCCTCGGTACGGACCGCGCGCTCGAACGCGAGTGCTCGAAGGTCATGCCACAAGGACACCATCTTCCACTCTACGTAGGAGTCGTTGTCCGGCGGGGTCACTGCGTCTGCCGCTTCTTTCATCGCCTGTATCGAATCAAGGTACATCTCCAGCCCATCCCCACCGGCTGCTACCACACATCCCACCATGGTAATGTCTGCTGCTGTAAGAACGTAGCCAAGACCCATGAGATCGACGGGGAATCCCGCGTCCCTGTCGCATAGCGATAGCTCTGGGATGGGTTGCCCAGGCGTCCACTTCCCTCTCTCTGCGGCCTTCACGAATCGATAGAAAGACTTCTCATACGACTCATTACTGTCTAATTTAGCTTTCAATGTCCGTAAGGCCCCAGCCGAGATCATACTTTCACACGACGACAGTACTCTGAGATTCACCGCGAATTGAAACCTCACTCCTTCGTCATTGTCAACATACACTGGCAAAGACGATTGCACAATCGACAGGTAGTATTCTGTGCAATGGAGACGACATGCGCTAGCGATTGCGACGCCGGTGGTCGAAGAAGGCCACATGTGGCTACACGGGCACTGTGCACAGGGACTGGATGAGGCAGGCGACCACCGGTGTACATATGTTGACGCTGAACACGACCCGTCTCGGTCCATCTTGGTCCCAAATGATCCGTCCCTCAGGGACAGAAGGGATAGCTTACATGACAGCAAGGGTCCTTCACACCGTGCGGCCAGAAGCCTTATTGGCAGTCGCCCAATACTGCACACATTGTACACTACTTCTGACGGGGACTAGTTGGCAGGGCACAGCATCCACGTCTATTACGTATCTGCCTTCATACGCCCTGGACCCACGGTGTGCACCCGCCACACAAAAAAACTCGGGGGGCCGCCCCAACACGGGGTCCGGCGCGCGGGCTCCGGGTGTGACTGGCTCCGTACTCCTATACAGGTCGGCGACCCCCAGATACAAGGGGTCGGGCTCGTGCACACATGACACGCAGGTGACCCCGTCCCGGGGCTGCAACGTCGCCCGCATCAAGTACTGCAGCTCCCCTACGTAGTACGTCACTGTCCCTCCGCCCTCTCCCCGACCCCCCTCAATAAGGTACTTCACGAGGCACCACTTATTATCCTTCTTACCCTGTGTTGACTGTTGTGCACTGCTGAAGACGTCCCCCACGCGGGACTGTACCCGTTGGAATTTGCACAGGGTCACTGTGCCCTCCTTGCGACTTTCATCTACAGAACCTCTCACCGGCAACCCGATGGCCCGGGTGACAGCCACCCGGCGGGCATGGCCCGCCCCCAGGCGACGGTGCGTAGGCCAGCCCTCTTCCTGGAGGGAGTCTTGGTGGAGGAGGAGGTACGGCAGCCCGGAAATGGCCCCTCCGTTGAAGTCCAGAGGGAGCACCTCGGCTGACTCCGAAAGAGACAGCTCCCTGCCAGCACCATGCACCCGGCCGGTAACCCGGTCAATATCAAGAGATTGCTCGGGTGCTGACCTGCCACTGCGCGTTCGCGCCCTCCGGCGTTTTTCGGTGGCAATGGCATCCGACAGAGTTGTCATGGCTGCATTCACTGTGCCAGCATCGTGCAGTAACCGCATGCAAGTTCGACGAAGCAATTCATCGTTCACATACACCTGCTCTGGACAACGAGTGGAACGGTACTTGATCAGCCTCTTCAGCAGCTGGACCATCCGCTCTATCCAGAATTCGAGACTGAAGAAGGCTGCACCGCAACACCTCACCTGATCAGGGAGGTGACAAGCCGCCAGATGCAGCTTGTAGGTACTGATAGCAGCTCCCTCGAACGTCTCCTCCGCGAGTTTGGCGTACTGCAGCAGCGTCCCCTGGGCCTGTGTGATCCGGGCTGGTGTGTGCTGCCCCGATTCATATCTGAGGAAATACAGGGCCCCTGATCGCAGGAGCCCCCACATCTGCTCAAACACTTTCCGAATTGGCAACTCGGACGGCTTCCACGGGAGATTGTGTAGGAGGTACAGGGAGAATGTCTCAGTAAAGGCCAGCCAGTCCTCCATGAGCCACCGACTGCGGTGCCTGCAGGAGACCCTTCCGTCAAGTGATTCATGCAGAGGTGATGACACGGCGATGACCGGCTACAGGTGGGCCCCTCCACAGGCAGGGGAAGTGTCGGCACAGCCTAGGAACTGACGGCATAGGTGACGCACTTGGTGATGTCAGTGTACACTTTCTTGAAAAGAGACGTCTGCATTATATGGGGAGCTCTGGCGGCGATCGCCTTGACAACATCCTCCGGCAACCGGTACAGGGCGCAGGGCCCTGTCGGGGGCGCCTTCTTGGATTTCTTCCTGCCTAGGGGAGGGAGCCACTGGTTCCAGAAGTCCATCAGAACTCCAAGCAGGAAGACGTGCGCCACTCCAAGCCGAACAAAATGACAGGGGCTGCACGCGACGCATGATGGGGTGCACAAAATTGACTCGAAGGCAAGGCAGGGAGCAGCACGCGGCAGAGGGTGCAGGGCGAACTTGAAGTAGGAGAGGATGCTGAACAGCGGGGACCCTTTCACACCCAATAGCTTGTACTCATCCTTGGCGAGCTTAGCCCTTAACTCCGGCGTGTCTTTTTTGCGGAATCGATCCCAGGTCGGAGTATGCACCTGAACGCCCACCCATGCATTAGGAATTCCTGCGGGGGTGCAATGGCACTCCGTCTGCGCCACCTGCTAGTGGCATTGGTCAGACGGCTTTCAGGTCGTGTTGGCGACAGTATGGTGAACATCGAGATGGAGTGGCCACAGAGCGATCAATGCAGTAGTCCGGGAATGGGGAATAGGGACCGAGCATACGAAGCTGCACCTGGGCGGCGATCTTGTCGCCCTTCCTGCCCCTGGCCATGATCTCCGCTGCCGAGTACTTCAGTCGGTTGTCTGACATCCATGAACTCGGTGGCACCGGCTGCGGTTCAGTCCACGCAGTCCGCGGGGGGATGCCCCCTGCGTCGGGTTGCACACTCCCGGCCACCATCCGCGGGGTTGCCGTCGATGCTGCAGCTTCCTCCTCTGGAGTGAGAGTTTTCCCCTTCAGAGGCCCGTTGACATAGCAGGGGGCGGGCTGCTGTAGAGGGCGATGGTGTCCAAGCCACCTGCACGCAGGTGAGGAGTGGTTGGAAGAAAACGTTAGGGCCAAGACAGGCAGGCGTGGGATGTGCCTGGACGCAGACACTACGCACCTCACAGTGTTGGCGGCGAACACCCACACGCCGTTCTGTGCGCATCTGAAACATGCCCTCTTGGCCGTATGACCGATGCTGTTAGTAAGCTTCTCCAGCCAGGGGATATCCCCCTCCACACAGCAGAGCACCGGCCAAACGGACAGTACCTCGCCCCCTGGCAGTGTGATTTTGAGTGCCTTACCCCCAGCTCCTGCATTCAAGCCATCACATGGTGCGGGGGCCAGACACTACGTGATCGGGAACTGTACACATCACGCGCCAGTGGCCAGGCAGGCAAGGTGAGTGCGCGCCCCGATCATGCTTTTTGAAGAACGCCACCACGGACTCCAGAATGCTGGCCATGCATGTCGGCTCGGATGGACCCTCCACCACACCAAGGGGAATCCAGGCCTCGTTAGTACATGCGAGATGGGGCGGGAGATCAAGCAGGCGGATCCCCCAGATCGTGACGCCGTGCTGTTTGTTGACATACAGTTGTGCAGCATCCCCCCCTGCAAGTGAGTGGTGAGGCAACCAAGGGACACAATTCACTGCGTTTCCCAGAAAGCAGAGCGACAGAGATGGGGAGGGCTGAACACACCGAGACCGAACAGCAGAACGACTTCCCCGGCCTGTGGGTTTGTAATCTTGTTCCCATATGCTTCGTCCAGGGCCTTTCCTGCAGGGGAGTTGATGAAGCTGGTCTTGTCCTCGATCGCTGCTGCCCTGGCTTCTTGGATGCTCATCAGCAGCCCCGGTTGCAGCAGGAGGTCCTTCAGTGAGGCCTCTTCACCAAAGTAGAAGACAGAGCGGACAGGGACACCCTTTCCCGTGAGGTCGACATCGAACCGTGGCTGTGTACATCCAGGTGTGCCACAGGTGTCCTCCAAGTGATGCTGATGGTCACTTGGATCAAGTTCAGGAAACAGTTCCCAGCACTGGGGACAAACGTGCCGCGTCACGGACGACACATCCGGGACATCCAGCACTGCCTTGACGAGGTGGAACGAGGGTGGGAAAAAGTTGCCATCAGGTAGCAGGAGGTAATGTATGAACCTGCACCATGTATCGACGACCACGTCTTGTATGCGAAAGAGGCTCTTCAACTGCGCAATCCACATGCACACCGTAAGTACGGTGAGGACGCTCCCGGTGTATATGTGTTTCTTTCGTTGCTCATGCCACCAGGCTCCTGAGCCCTTCCGGGCCCCGGTGGTTGGGGGGGGGCTGTCGACGTCATCGTCCTGCAAGAGGGATACACATGCGACCTGGGAAATCAGCACGCCAGGGGAGACACGACGTAACATGCCCCGATGTTAAAGTTGCCACACCTCGGACCCGTCCGTGCTGTATTCTGATTCGGACGAAGAGGGGATGGAGGAAGCGTCTGAGAGGTAGGAGTCCGAGTCTGTATCCCGGGCGGGGTACTCGGCCTCGTCGATGTCGGAGGGTGGGGGCAGCTGTAAAATCACGCGAATTAGTGCAGTAGCTGCAGATGCAGGTATGGGCAGCCGCACCGCCCGGCCTGGGTCCACAGCGGGCCCACACATGGGCCACACCAGTCACTGTCAGACCATACAACAGCAGGCAAGGCACGCGGGCCTAGAGCGCCGGGATGCATGGAGGGGTTCGCACAGCGAAAAGGTCGTCAGAGTTGGCGGGATGGTTGGGGTGGCAAGCCAGCGCAGGGGGTATGGGCTGTGGCGAAGAGGGGCCAGCCCCATCGGGAACCCCGCTGACGTCAGCCCCAAGGGTAGCGGAGGAGAATGGCGTAGGTGGCCGCGAGGATGGACCTGCCCCATCGTGGCCACCAGCGGCTCCCTTGGCACGGGCCGCGGGGGCCCTCCTCAAGCGCTTTTGGCAAGGCTCATAGTGGTTTTGAGCGGTGGTATGTCTGACGAACTTCTCACCACAGGCTTGACACTGGAATTTAAGTGTCTCCTTCCCCACACGCTCTGGACGGAGTAGACGCTTACAGTTAATCTCTCCCATCAAGGCATCGACCTCATCCCTCGTCCTTCTGGATGCGGCCATCTCCAGCGGCCGGCAGAAAGGGGTGGAAAGGCTACCTGAGTCTCTGGCACCTACTGTGAGGACAACCGCATTCAGGTCGAAAGAGTACAGCGACACGTACACAGAACGCCTGGCCGCCACGGCGACGGGACGTGCGCCGGGATATCGAGGCAGACCGGTATTCAAAGGCAGACACCGCAACGACGCTTGACTGCCTTACCAGTGAAAGCGCAACACAGCACAGCACGCCAGGACTATTATGTCTGATACTGATTCACAATAACACCTACTGCCGTTGCGTCTCTTAGTGTCTAAACATCTACGTCGAATACCGCAGTATGACCAAGCTCCAGTTTACATTTCATCGCGCCTCGCCGGTCGTGATCGAGCAAGAGGTTGTAGATGATGTAGAGGATGTAGAGGACGGGGGAGGGATGCTCGATGTGCTGGTGAGCAACGTATGGAGCAGAGGCGCCGGCAACGACGGTTTAACTCTGGCGTCGACGGTTGACAAGGACAGCACCGTCGACATCGACAGTCAAGAGAAACTGAAGACTTGCGTGTTGTACTTCTTCAAGAAAGGCACCATAGCCGGTGTGCTTGTGTCGCCCGTGCTCGTGAAGCCGTTGGGGAAAGGGAGAGGGAGCTTTGCAGCAACGCCGACAGCGCAGGGCACTGCCTGTTCAACCGCCACGGTTGCGGGCGAGGATGACGAGAAGTGGAAGCGCATGAAGGATGGGGTGCTGATGTGGACGGCAGGGATGGAGAAAAAAGTCGCTCGCATGGCGGAGGCTGACAAACAAGGAAAGCTGGTGGCTGCACTCGTCAACGAGGACGCCCCAGCAGACGAGAGGATGTACCCAGGCAGCATGCTGACGAAAGGTTACGCGGACGCGCTGAGGAAAGCAGCAGCAGGGGTGCGACAGCCATGTCAGAATAACAACGTGCTTGGAACATGTCGTCCGCGGTCAGCCCTCCAGCACCTGTGGCTGCCGACCTATTGTGGCGAGCTCCTGAATCCTGTCCGTGATAATACATGCGTGCAGTATTTACTGACAGATCTTCTGTACAGGACGGAAAAACTGGCCCTGCTTACGTCGCTGCGAGGAATATCAGCAGCGCTTTCTACAGTCAGATTGGCTGTCTCAGCAACAAGAACAAACAGTGCGCTGCGCAGCTTAATGCTTAAGTTTCGACGCTTAAGTCTTCAACTTGTTTTGACGCAGCTGTGGTGTTGCGACCCGGGCCCGATATGGGCAACCTGAGGGGCGTTTACCGAGTGTGCAGGAAGTTTCCGGGACGGGCGTATGACCACAACGTGGCGATGCGAAGGAAGGAATCGTATCGTAAAGAGCCCCATCTGCTCGCGGCACTGCACAAGGCTGCGGAATCCAAGGTACGTACTTCTCCTTGGCAGGGGCTGGAGTAGCCATTCGCCGAATGGCCACTCGGTGCGGTGTCATGCATTGTCTTGCACTGCACGCGGCTGGAGTAGCCATTCGCCGAATGGCCACTCGGTGCGGTGTCATGCATTGTCTTGCACTGCACGCGGCTGGAGTAGCCATTCGCCGAATGGCCACTCTGTGCGGTGTCATGCATTGTATTGCACTGCACGCGGCTGGAGTAGCCATTCGCCGAATGGCCACTCGGTGCGGTGTCATGCATTGTCTTGCACTGCACGCGGCTGGAGTAGCCATTCGCCGAATGGCCACTCGGTGCGGTGTCATGCATTGTATTGCACTGCACGCGGCTGGAGTAGCCATTCGCCGAATGGCTACTCCAGCGCGTTCATGCATTGTATTGCACTGCACGCGACGTACCAAGAGCCTGTGCAGTTCACCTTTAGCGGAGACCGGACCCCAATAGACCACGAACCATTGAAAACGCCCGAGGCATGGGCAATGGAGGACGGCGTGTATGTGTGCGAAAATCTCCTGGCAATCACTGGGGCCCGACGCGCTATCGAAGGGACCGCAGACTCGCCCATGAAGCCTGGCAAGAGACCAAGAAAGAGTGGGAAGGTACTTCCACCTGACACCCTGTACTGACTACGCCACTAATATGTTCTACCTGTGACATCGACCGAGACAAGCAGGCGCGCCTGCAGGCACCTACCGCAAACAAGGCATCGAGACAGGGAGGTCATCCCAACACAGGACGGCGCAAGGTGCTCGACGATCTGCCATCCCCACCACGAGCACTCCTGCGACGATCAAGGGCAGACCAACCCGTTCATGATAACAGTGAACAGCAGCCGGAAGCGGACGAGGCAGATCCCGCCGCGTCGGATGAAGAGGCCGAACCTGATCAGCCTGCGGACGCACGCAGCCCCTCACCGGAGATGGAAGTGCAAGCCATGGCACCGGTACGGCTTCTCCAGATAACTGCTTGTGTCTGATATCTCTGTCCGTGGGTAATTGCCCGTCCAATGCCCTGCCAGCTGGAAGAGCTCTTGCGCGATGCAGAAGTCTCAAGACGCGATCGCGAGGCGAAAGGCCAGGCCGACAAGAAAGCTGACGAAGAAGCACGTGATTGAGTTGAAGAAAAAGATTGATGGGTACGAGACTCGGGTGGCGGAATATCGGCCCACGAGTAAGAAACCGGAAGTGCTGAAGAAACTCAAAGATGATATTGCGCTATTCACGGTACGTCAATCTTCGATACAGTTGATACTACATTTAACACCAAAGTCTGTATTAAAATCAATGCTTTGCATATGATTAACCCATAGCGACGAATGGAATCCCAGGTGGTCTGGGAGACACGGAATGATTGCCGCATGACTCATGCATCTGGTCATGCCTGCAGGCGGAGTTGGTTAAGATCCAAGACTCCTTATTGCTTTACAAGTAGCGAAGGCACTTCGGGCATATTGGTTGATCGTCCACCATAGAGCCTTTTCCCGGTGGGGTGCATATCGTGTTCACGGGATGTTGAGTGTCCCTGTAGGAGAGAATGTTTGCTCTGACTGACTGAGAATGTTTGCTCTGAATGTGGGAAGTGGCAGGCAATGTAAGCACACACATCACTGATTCAGGCAAGCAGCCAATTCCAGTCCCGTATTCACGTTCCCCAAATGGTCAACACTAGATTCCCCAATCGAAAGCACGTGTACGTGCGCATGCGTGCACGCCGAACACAACACCATGTACATGTCAATTGATGCAACTCAACGCCCAGCACGCTCTTGGCGACTCATTGCTGCGTGTCTACAAGTACACGGGTCGAGTCACGAATGTATCAGTGTCCACGAGTAACGAACCATTCGTGACATGCCTGACATTTTGTGACATGCCTCACAAGCCGCACGTCAGAAATCACCATGGACTACGGCCCAGCCCTTGCTGTCCGTCGCCCCCTGTCGGACGCCATACGTATGCGGACCGGATCAGGCAGTTTATGCAAACCTCCGTTCTCCGTCCGTCGGACGGCCAACGGATCCGTGATTTCCTCCGTTCAACGTCCAATGGAGCTCCGACGGAGAGGCTGAAGGCAACGAGCGTTGCCCTGTGACTCACCGGACGGGAAACGGAACATCCTGCCCACCTCCGCAACATTGCCCCGATAGTCCGTGCAACCTACGTCCGGCCTCCACCGATTCTCCGAAGGCTCTCCAACTGCCCCTCCGCACACACTACGTCAGCTCTCCGATTCACCGTGTCGCCATTCTCCTAGTGGGGGTGGGGTTGGGGGCGGGAGAGGTTTAGGTGGGGCGCCTCTGAGGCGGTAGCGGCAGATGCAGGACCAATTATTTATGTGCAATTGGGGTCTGAGAGGGCCTGCACAGGCTGCGGCAGTCAGCAACACCCCCGGCGCCGTGGCAAAGCTATGTGTCACAGTGTCTGCAAAACAAACACTTGTGGCACCGTGCTACGCCACCACATCTGGTATCTCACAATATCATGGCGAATGCATATCCCAATTGCAAGATGGAGTGCACGCTGCAGCGAGACACCGTGGCATATCTCCAATGGATGGCGGTATGTCTCCAATGGATGGTAGCAGAACTGCGACGACTCATTCCTACGCAATCCACAGTCATGACGTAGCATGTTGACAAATACACTATATCGCTTTCCTGTCACACGTGCAGATGTGGCGGATGCATGCACACCTGACAATCGACGTCTTCCAGTTGACCAAAGTTGTGGCCGAAACACGTCCCAAAGCGCTGTTGTCTCAGCGTGGCATGAGGGGGAGGGGGGGGTTCAGATTGGCTCACCGCAGTCAAGGGACAGAGGCTGGCACTAGTGGGCTCTGGAGGCAGTAGCTGCAGATGCAGGACCAAGTGCAAGTTGGGTTTTAGAGGGCCTGCACACGCTGCGGCGGTCAGCGACACCCAGCCGCCGTTGCACAGAAGGATCGAATCTAGCAATGCGGTTTTACACCACATTTGGCATCTCGATGCATCATGGCGGATGCACATCCCAATTGCTAGATGGATTGCACGCTGCAGCGAGCCATGGCACAGCTGCATTGGCTGGCGCCACAACTGCAATCTCATTCAAAGTCATCCAGTGGCCTATTTACAATTACACACAACACACTATGCCATTTTTGCGGGCACATGGGATGTAGCATTGCACACCTGGAAATTGGTGTCTTCCAATTGACCAAAAACGTGGCCGCAGCACGGATTGAAGCGCTGTTGTCTCGGTGTGGCGCGAAAACGGGAGGGGCGGTTCGGAAAGGGTCGGCACAGTCAAGGGACGGAGACAGGCACCGGCGGGCTCTGAGATGGCCTGGCCAGGCAGCCGCAGTCCTGCAGCATCACACTCTCGAGTGACACTGTGTGGCAGTCTAGGGACGTGCCCTCTGTTGCGTTGCATTCTTGCACGTCTCGCCGTGGTGCACCGCATCACCGATACATCGACAGCGCCGCCGGCACTGCAAGAGGAACGCTGCAGCGCGGCCGTGACAGGCACACGTCGATTGGGCCAGAGTGAACATGCATGAATCGGACATCAAACAGGCAGGCGCCCTAGCACCCTGAGCGACATGCAGATGCTGTAGCAATCGCGACACATCCACGTCCTGGGGCCCCGCTGTGACCGAAGGGGACACACTCATGCTGCAGCGCAGGTGCTGACTCACTGCTAGGGGTTCTCAACTCACTGCTGAGCAGCAACATTGCAGGGCCCAGATCGCAGTTGCATGCGTCTACACAGGTCGTCGCTCATGCGTATGAGCGCCTCCGTATGAGCGGCCATATGAGCTATACGTTCACCATGTTTGGGTCGAACAGCTGACCTGGAGAATGTGGCATCACTGGAAGCACGACAGAAGCTGGCTTGTGCGGATGGTTTCGTTGTGGTCACGACCTGGTCCTGGCTAGCATTTGGCTTGGCATGTATCTCGTGGACGTCGCAGGCTCCTGAACAGCCTGTGCAAAAATACCTGACTGCCGCTGCGTGACTGCCGCTGTGTTCGCGGTGCCATCTACCGACTCTCACGACCGCATCCAGACCTGACTGATGTGACTCTTGCGGTAGGAAGTGTGATCTACGAGACGCAGAATACAACCGTTGCTGGTCAGCAGGGGGGTGGGCACTCGGTCTGCATGCACGTCCACCGGGAACGCGGGCAACTCAGAACGCTCTGGAACACGCTTTAAAGAGCCATAGACTGAGTAGAACAACCTGAATCGGTCTGAAGCATTCTGGGTGAAACAGATTTGAATGCCCATCGAAACGAGGGGTGTTTGATGAAAAGTGCTGTTTTGCCCAGCGCGGCTCAAATGACGTCAAATGGCGCCCAGCGCATGCCCAGTGTGCTTGGTGGGCCGAGAACACCTCGAAAACACGATAATATGTGTCTCTGGTGATGATTGATAAAGCAGCTAGTTGTCGAGTGTCCGTCTGACTTGACAGCACGACTCGCGACGACTCGCCAGCGTAGCCACGGCGAGCGACCAGCTCGCTGGGGCTGATCACCACGATATGGCATGTGTTGCTGAACAATATGTCTGTTATCCAGTCTACAAAGCATTTGTGTCAATCGGCCGGAACAGGTTGATGAAGACACCGTCCTGGCTTCGAGGTGAAAGCTCGATATCCAGACTCAACCAGCGCCAATTTTACCTGTCACTTTCCGATCAGTACCTGGTCTCTAGGCAAGAAGCAGTCCATTACTGGCCGTGGACCACTGGTTCTGAATTCACAAGACGCACAGGCCAAGCCTTCATCGTTGATCTGGCATGCAGTACACAATGCCATGAGAGTGACGCACAACGCATGCAACTTTGGTGTTCCCATACCATAAGGTAAAACCTCTGTCACACTGCGATACATCACCCGTTGCACCAGAGCCATGTCTTGTGACCGTGCACAAACATGTCAGCACGCCTACATACATATGTGCTCACACCTGGGGTTCTCAACTCACTGCTGAGCAGCAACATTGCAAGGTGCAGATCGCAGGTGTGTGATGCGGACATGGTTGGTTGTGATGTCGGCAGACAAGGCTAAAATCAGGGTCGATGCGGATTCAAAACTATATTTGGCATGTGGGAAGCAGTGTAGGACAAGCAGAGCTCCTAGGTGGTCACGAGTGGAGCGTGTGCCATGCGTAGTTGGCTCTACACGCTCGTGCACGACGTGAAAGCTTCCCTCGCAAGGCAGCTGAAGTTTGATCATCCGGTCAAGGCGGTGTCTATGTCCTGTAAAGCAAGTTTTCGTCTGAACCGAATCTGTCGACCTGGATTCGCGATCGGCCTCTGGAAAGCCAGCGAAATGTAGCAGAAGCCCGTGCGCGAATGAAGGCATACATAAATATACAAGAAAGGCAGGTAAGATGAGCGTTCCCGTGAGAAGTGTTACAAGGGCAAAAGTGAGAAGGGTCATAAGCGGGGCCCCGTGAGAAGTGTGCCTGTCCCGCGCTACACCCGACGCTGGCCGTTTGGATCTGCTTTGGCTCCGCAGAGCAATCGACAGAACAGCGTTCGAATGTCTGTTTCTGCCCAGCTTTGCAAGCTTTACAAAGAGGCACAGGGTGCTCGTCGTTCTTGACAAGCCAGAGTCCAAGGAACGCTGGACCAAATACCGCGGACCCATACACGTCAGGGCTCGATGTCTACGCAACTCAACAGTGCTGCACGATGACGGGACGGGGGGCGTATCAGGAACGAGGCTTTGCGCGCGTGAAACCTCCGACAGAAGTTTAGCATGCACAGAGCTGCGCAGCTCAGCATACAACCTAAGAACAAGAGGAGCCATTGCTATGGGTCTGTTTTAGAGCTGTCACGCTTTATGCAGGGCTGCCGCGTGCACAGCTGCAGACACAGCGACAGCATATGCATACCATATGTACCGGGAGCGAGTCCCGCGGTCGCCAGGCAAGTTCAGAAATCGTACCTCGGTCACTTTTGAAGGCACAAAGCTCACTCAGTGCGAGAGATCATTCCATCGGCCCAGAGCCACAGCCATCTGCGTGCCACTTTCCTCTACGATGTCAGTCGACAATGGGCGAGAGATAGAGCGCTCTAGAGCGCCGCTGCGTGAAGGAGCGAATAAGAAGTTTATGCATATGTAGCTGGTGAACACGGCACAGCCACATTTATGATGCAGCAGGGACGGCGTCGAAGCCGACGGCAACAGCCAAGTACGCTTGCGCCCTCAAGACGGGTTACGCCGCGTAAGTTACCAACTGACGCGGTGTGAAGTAGCGCCACAGTGCATGCATCGCGCTGACAGGAAGCTGTGCACTGTTGAGCGATCGCGGCAGGCTGCGTTGGCGTTGTGCCATGCAGTGGCTGGAGCTCATGTCATTTGTTTGCAGGTGGAAGTCTGCTGCATGCTCCGCGGTTCCATTCGTGTGACACCAAGATCTTGAAACGTCCCAAGCATGCTGCAGCACTGCCAGCTGCATAGCCAGAATCGAAGTCTGGTCGGCTTCAAACTCATGTCACCCATTGCAATTGTGTGCACCGGTAAGGCACGTTCACCCAGGGCATAGCAACACCACCAACAGCCGCCGACAACAAGGTTCGGGAAGTGACGTGCGTGCACAAAAGAAGGACATCAATGCATGCACACAGCATGCGGCGCCTGGCCCACACGCAGCCTGGGTACGGTGCGGCGTGGGCCGGCGGGGCTGCGCGGCGGTGTGCCGGGCTGGCGTGGTGTGCTGTGGCTCGGGGGGTGGGGGTGGGGTTTGGGGCTGGGGCGGCCCCGGCAATCGGGCGGCCAGGATGGGCGGCCTCAGGCAGCAGTGTGGTGGGCGTGGCCCTGTCGTACGGCGACGGGCGTTGTGGTGTTGGCGGTTGTGTTGTTGTGTTACAAAGGAATAAGCCGGAGGGGCCGGTAGCACCGCCAGGACCGAAAGGGAGAGCACAAGAAACGCAATGCGCACGCAGCAGGAGAGTAACAGCCAACGCCAAGGCTCAACAAGCACCCACACACCCCCACACTCCGACACACTACCACACGAACCAACCCCCACACGCACCTCCACACGCACCCACCCCCAAACGCACCGACACCCTGAAACCCGACCCACGCACCCACGCACCCGCACGCGGCCCAGACCCAACCCCCAACACACACACCCACACGCCAACACGCTACACGACCCCGCCGCCCGCGCGGCAGCGGCAGCCCCATGCAGCGGCCCGGCCGGCGCCCGCCCCACACGGAAACCGCCGGGGGCCTCCAGGACCCCCGCCCCAATGCCCCGACCAGGCCAGCCCCGAGCGCCGGAACAACACACACGGGGGCGCCCCCATCCGCGGACCCACCCGGAACGGAGCCCGCCCGAGGCGCGCCGTGTTCGGGGTTGGGGCACACGGCAGAGGCAGCACACACCGCGTATCAGCGCGTCCGAGCCTGGGATGGAGCCCGGCCCGCGAGAGAGCGGCGAGGACGCCGCGGGCGGCTCGCCGCTCAGGCCGGATGGCAGTGAGCGGCGAGAGATCATCACATGGGACCGTAAGTCCCGTCAGTACAGCCTTTCCCGCGTGACGCGCCATCAGCGGGCAGCGGCGTGAACCTGGCGGGCAACGGCGCGGCAGAGCGTCGTGGAGATGTCGCGCATCGCATTCTCCAGGTAGAGCCGCCGAGAGACCGCACCTGCCCCTGCAGCCACATCGGCGAGCCTGTTCAGGAATGCGAACGCTGCCGGGCCCACACGCTCGTATGTTTCATGCGACAGCGGGACCAAGCTGAGCCCTCCGACTCCCGAGCGGCCGTACTTGTCGCGCTTCCGCCGGTCGGCGGCTTCCGCCGAGGCGCCGTCGTCGCGCGCAGCCGCGCGAACGTTGGAACCAACGTTGTGTTGTGTGTGTGGCCGTGGGGTCTGTGCGTGCGTGTATGGGTGTGTGCTTGGCGGTCTGCAGGTCTGTGTCGTTTGCTGCGCCGGTGATGGGTTTTCTGGGCGTGGTGGGTGTCGCATGCGGGGGTGGGTGTGGGTGTTTACTTCGTCTGTTTGCATCTTTCGTGGTGCTGCCCGCCTTTGTCCTTGTAACACACGCAGCTTGCAACCATGGCTGCAGCGCACTGCACCCTGGGGAACACACGTTGTGCCATGCACACGCGCCAGGTGGTCGGGTGGCTGTTGACTCCGTTTGGATTGTTGATTGTGCCGGTTGGCTGTTGATTCCGTGTGGATTGTTGATTGTGGCGTTGGAGAGCTGTCTGGGGGAATTCGAAACATGCGATCTATCTGCCATGCTCGCCGAGCCGTGTAGGATATCTTGACGTCACTTCATTACAGGATGGACCCAGGTGGCACTGGTATCAGTCAACGACAGCCAGAGCTTAGCAGGCAGGCTCGGACGTGGGCAGAAGCTCAGGCAGGCTTTCATACGTGACCACAGGTGACGAGCAATGCACACCGTGCACATGGTGTTGAACAGCATGACTCTGCATCATTTGACTAGCTCCTACCAACGGTGCGTGTCCAGCTCCACGCCATGGATCACGAGCACGCCCACTGACACTGCCTTGAATACTCACACATCGCGCGAGTGGTGCATGCCTGGCTTTGCCCGCGTCGGTTCGGCAAGCCAGTGCTGGCCATCAGGTCTGGGTCTGGGAATGCATCACAAAAGAAGAAAAGAAAAAAGGAAATGAGGGCTCTCATGCTTGACTGAAAACCATGCCGGCCTCTGCTCAGCATAGCCAACCATCAGGCACACACACACAACCATACAGCGACGCACAGAAGAAAATCGAAACGATTTGTCCATTGAAAAATTCTCTCGGAAAGCTCGCAGTCATCCAATACATGGCACAGCCCTGGCAATGCAGTCTGGGAGTCCTGGCCACAGGCCGGTGAGCGCATCAACACGGTGAGTGCATCCTTGTGGCGACGGTGGTAGGCAATGGCAGACTCATCAAGCCAGCGCCAGCGGCAGCCACCGCCCCGGCATGCGCCACTCGCGCCGCCGTCACAGGCCCCAAGCCAGGCCACCGGCGCATGAACCGTGCATACCACCACGCTGAGGCTGTCCTGCCGTGGGCGCTCACCCCTCAGCGCTGCCCCTCGCAATCAACAGCCTCCGGCCCCTGTGTTTCCGCCGGCGCGCCTGCATCATCGACGCGCTCCGCTGCTACCGGCGGCCCCTCCCCGCCGTCATCATCGGAGCTCTCCGCGAAGCCCTCGGCGACAGAGGTGATGAGGTCGTGCCAGCTCGCGGCGGGCGCGTCCCAGCCAACGTCAGCGCGCATGCCCCCCTGCTGCATGCGGCGGAACCTCGCGGTGCCGACCTCGGCGATGGCGCGGTCGAGGGCGGCGCAGGCGCATCACGCTCGCGGCCGCCTCGCTCGCGTCGCCGCCGATGCTGATGCAGCCGGCCTCGTAGCCAAGGCGCGCGCGGCGGCTTGTCCACCGGCACCGGCAGCGGTGCACCTAGGGGCCCCTGGATAGACCCAACCCTCACATCGACACAAGTTGAGCGGCCGCGCTGAGGCATTATCGCATGCATGAGTTTACCACCATTCGCACGGTACACCAATCACATGCGGACTGCTGCTTTCCCGGTGCTGCCCGCCTGGCTCTTTATCTCCTTGCAACACCAATCGCATGCGATCAAGTCACGATTGACCCAATCCGGACACACCAGCACACAGTATGGCACAGACAGCGGCCATACCTGGCCGCGGCTAGTGCCGGACAGAAGGAAGCGCCGGCGACGATGTCCGGAGGCCCCCGGTCGACGCGACCACCGGCACCGCGCCGTAGCGCAGCGCGGCCAGTGCGACGAGGCCGCACGCTCGAAGCGTGACGGCCACAACCAGGATGTCGGCGGCGGCCACGAGGCGGTGCGGAGGCGCTCGTCCAAGCGCGACGGCCGCGGGCGCCGCGGCAGCGCCGCGGCAGGAACCGCAGCTCCCGCTCCAGCTGCTCGTCGCCGGTGCCCATCAGCACGACCTGCCACCGCGCCTCCTGCGCCGCAGCGTCCCGCGCCGCGCGGCCACTGCGTCCGCACCCTGCACCACAACAGCATCAGCCATGGCGGCCCGATCTCCCCTCGCCGACAAGCTCTCCATGCATACGATCACGGTCGTCACGGCTCAGAGGCTCTGTGTATCTCACGCCGGCATGCAAAACGCATACTTTCCTGACTGCAGGGGTCTCATGCAGAGTGCAGAGCACACAGCACAGCGTGCAAAGCGTACGGAGGCGCACCTGCGGCCCGAGGTTGCGTACGAGCGTCTCCCGCGCGCTCCCTCCGGCCCGACGCAGCTGTGGCAGCGCCTTGAGCAGCACGTCACGCCCTTCTGGTGCGTGAGGCGGCCGACGTACGCTATCTGGGTTGAGCGGCGGGCCCGCCATAAACATGTTGAACACTGCCTCGCCGCGCTGCTTCCCGATGGTCTCCACTGCAGGGCTCCCGGCACAAGACCTGACCGGTGATTGCCGTTGCCGGCGCCTGCTTGCCTGTGGCACCACACCCACGCACCCGCCTCCGCTCCAGCCCCAAACAAACGCACACCCTCGCCTGCTAGCAAAACAGCCCCGCCGCTCGCGCGGCCGCGGTGGCCCAGACTGGCAGCCCGGCCGCCGCCGGCCCGACGCGCAAGTCGCCGGGGGCCCCCGACCCAAGCCCCAGGACCCAACCCGCCCCCCTCCGCAGCCGTCCCCACGTCAATCCCGCGTCCGATCAGGTCAGCCCGAGGGCAGGGCGCCACGGCAGCGCCTTCATCCAGCCGCCTGCCTAGGCCAATGCATGCCCAAGCCACGGCACCCTCGGGACGTGCCGGGCGCTGGATCAGCGGAACAGGCGGCGCGGCGGCGGCAAAGTACCCGCACAGGGACCAACGGCCGGCGAGCGAGGGAGCTGCATCCACGCAGTGTGTACAGCGGCCTCGGTGAGTGCTGATGTGTTCGGTTGCATGGGCGTGATGGTCTGTATACAGCACGTGCTGCGTGTTGCTGGTTGTGGGTTGTGAGGCTCCCCTGCTTGTTGCCTGCGATTGCTACCTGCCTCGCTTACTTTGTCCTTCGTACACATGTGCAGCGTGTAACTGTAGATGTGACACAAGCATCCATGGCGTCATGGTCGAGGCCCAGGTCCAATGATTAGTGGATGGCCGCTTCAGCGTTGACTGCGTGTATGGAACAAGGCAGGGGACGTATTACTGCCCTCTCTGCTATCGCTGTTTGTACATCTAGCACCTGCAAGAAGTGCCTTATCGGTGTGGTGCGATAAGGGCGTTTGCAGCTGGGTTGCTAGCTCAAGTTGCCACCATGTTGGCGTCCTGTCACACCCCAGCACTGGCGTTCTCGGCTGGCGGAAGCGAACGACGAAATTTGACAGCAGTTTCAGTTCACGGGTTCTGGTGGGCTACGTGAGGGTGTGAGGGCGACTGCTGCACAGGATGAGCTTTCGTGTTCTGGAGACACACCTCCCATAGCGCTCTACACATCGTGAAGGCAGGTCTGCTCATAGCACTGAGTGACCTTCCTGGATTAGTTATACACTTGTGAAGCACTTATCTCGCACGGTCTGCCTAGTGGCACGTCTTGGCGCAGCTTTTGGCCGCAGGTCATGTCGTAATCAGAACTGCACGATCACAGGCACAAATGATACCAGCATTTACAAAACATAGGATCAGAGTGCGTTACAGACCTGTATAAATTCTTGAACTTGCATCAGGCTGTCATCTGCCTTACTAGAATTGCGTACACACTCAAACTCGCAAACACTCTCAAAGCTGGCAACTTGGCGATCAAGCTCC